>CM014270.1:10484194-10521184 GCA_004135705.1 Alloteropsis semialata | reverse complement strand
GCCCCCAGGCCAGCGCGCCCGTGAGGCCAGCAGGGCACCTCCAAGCCGTCGCGTCGCCTCCAACTCGTCTCCTCGCCGTCCGTGGAAGCAGCAGGTAAAAGCCTCTCTTCTTCCTGTCCAGTAATTTCATTGCTGTCATATAAGTGATGTATGCATATATGCTGAGCATGCGGTGTTGTTCATCTGTAGGATGGACGCCGGCTTGGGTAGTGAGCCTCCTGACATTTCACAGTGGGAAATTGGTACTGGGCAATCAGTTGAACTAAGCATAGGAGAATATAGCCTTACTAAATCTGCAGATAGTGAATCTCTTGCTAACCCAAACCCATCCAATGAGCATGTGGGTGTTGATGATGAATGCTTGTATATTGACATTGGTCCTGAACATCCAGCATCTCCCACTAGTCAATCTGAACCAGACACATTGTTAGATGATGAAGTAGAGGAAGATGAAGTAGATGAAGTAGAGGAAGATGAATCTTTGTCTGATGATGAAATAGAGGAAGATGACATTGTTACAGATAGAGAACCTGCACAGAAACCTGATGCAAACTATGACAAGAATGATCCTCCTATGGCAGTAGGCACTATATATTCAGACATGAATGCTTTTAAGTTGGCTTTAGCTACACATGCTACCAAATATGAGTTCCAATATAACATTGAAAAGAGTGATAAAACTCGGTACAGGGTGTATTGCAGTGGCAAGAATGTGGGCTGTAGGTGGAGAATTCATACCACTACTTTGAGTGATGAAGTCACAGTGAAGGTAAATAACACCCTTATTTGCATTTTTGTAACACTTTATATGCATTTTTTTGGTACTAAATAACCATTGATGTCTACATTGGCAGATCACAAGGAACCCATACTATCATGAGAATTGTCACAGCACTAGGAGGGCAGGCACTTGTGTAGGAGTGACACAGTTTTGTCTAATACCAGAAGCAAGAAGAAACTTTTGATGTAATTTAAGACATGTATGGTTTGGTGTGATGAAAACTAGTGAACTTAGTACTTTTTATGTGTGGACTTAGTGTGATGAAAACTAGTGAACTTATTTGCTTAAATGTTGGTGATATGAACTTGTTGCTATGCAATGCAATGTTCATGCCCTTGTTTTTTCCATTTGATATGTAGTTATTTGTTGGTATGCAATGGTCATGCACCTGTTTTAAAAAACTATTTCTGATTTTTGCTGATTTTTTCCAAGCATATTCTATTTTTTCCCACATTTTCCCTAATTTTTTCTGGATTTTTAAACATTTTAAAATTTATTTCCACTTTTTCTGTTTTTTTACCTTTTCAAAATTATTTTCTATTTTTCCTGAATTTTAAAACGTTTTTAAAAATTATTTTCCATTTTTCCAGATTTTTAACGCCTTTTCATAATTCCTTTTCAATTTTTTGATTTTTTAAACCTATTATTGTACACAAGGGCAAAAGAGTCTTTACACAGCCTCTAACACCTCTGTTAAGTCTCCCTCCATCCGGAATGGCACACGGGTAAACGAAAGTTGGGTTCATGGTATGCAGGTGTTTGTAAATTTTTTCGTGGGGCACAGGTAAGCGTGAACTTTTAATGGTATAGAGGTAAAAGACTCAACTTCTCACCGTTTCGCTCTTCGCAGCCGCACGCCTTCACCCGACCGACCGGCGAGTCGAAGCGTAGAACCCTAGGTCCCTAGCGCCGCCACGACAGCGCGCGAGGCCGGCTTCTCCTCCGCCTCTCTCCGTGACACCGCCGGCGTGTGAACGCCGCGCCGCACGGCTCTCGGATTCGGTGCCGAGTGCGGAGCCACCGAGGTATGGTCCATTTTCAACGCTTTACGGTTGGGATGGATGCTCCAATCCCATCCAGTTCGTCGCAGATTCGTCTGAGTAGTCAGTGTACGTAGCACGTTTTCTTTATAAATCCTAGCAGGGAGCGATTTAGATTTTTAGTGGGTTAGGGTTTTGGCTTTCACCGTGCCTGATCTGAGGCTCCAGTGATTTGAAGTATCACTGGATGAGTTCATCGCGGATGAGCTGGATTTGGGTCATCGTGTTAGAAATTTGGAAGAACCTAATCTTTTATGCCTCTTGTTCCTGCGATTTAGGGTAGCAAGTTGTGAATCATTTAGGTTGTAATTGTGAAAAAAGAGAGATTAGTTTGCTGATTAACGGGTGACTTTGATTAGTCAGTGAGGATAAGATCAATGTGATGGTTAGCTCCAAATGATGTTAAAGTTCAGGTTAATTAGTAGACTTATCCACTTATGAGCTGTACTTTGCCAACTGCAATTGACCATTTCTAAGGTCCAAAGTCCCATGAATAAGTGACCTTGTGTTATATCTGCTGCTTCCCCTCCATATTGCAGCATTTGGGAACTGGGTTAAGCTAAAGCGTCCTACCTTTAATGGATAAGGGGAATGGGTTATATTACCGAGTCATTTTTCATGGATCAAGTTACTCTGTTTGTGACTTTCTGTGCAAATGCAATTGTCAGTTTATCCAAATATGAGTACAAATTTTGTGTTAGCTTGAGAACATGTTACATGTGAGATAGTCACCGTGGAATGCTAGAATTGCCAAAATTTTATTAATCTGTCCTCTTTCAGAGATTAAGTACACATGCCTCTATTTGTGCTAGAAGACACTTGCAGTTTGAAGTGACCTCTGAGCATGTAGAAAGTTTTCATGGCATCCCATTTGATGTTAAAGTTTTTTGGGGTCCTTTTGCAGGGAGTGTTCCACTTACATAGCTGATAGTAGGATGAGTCTCTGTACAATAGCAAGACGGCTATGTCTTTCGAGACCGTCCTCTGGCAGTCGTCTTTCAGCAGTTTGGGCTCATCTATACAGCACCGAGGTTGCAAAGGACACAGGTTCTAAGAAGTATAAATACCCTGATGTATATGATCCTTATGGGCCCATGCCACCACCATCAGAGAAAGTTGTGGATCTAGCTGACCGCATTGCTGCTCTCCCTCCTGAGGAGATCAAACAGATTGCTCCAGCCCTCCTATTCAGATTGAACCAAGAGCCACCGCAGGCGATATCTGGCCAGGGTTTCAGTTTTGGTCCTCAGGGTGGTTCTGGGGCTGGCGCTGCAAAGGCTGAGGAGAAGAAAGCTGAGAAGACAGTCTTCGATGTGAAGTTGGAGAAATTTGATGCTGCTGCAAAGATCAAGATTATTAAGGAGATCCGGACGTTTACGGATTTGGGGCTGAAGGAGGCGAAGGAACTTGTGGAGAAGGCCCCTGTCATTCTGAAGCAATCGCTCACAAAGGAGGAAGCGGAAGCAATCATAGCAAAGATCAAGGCTGCTGGTGGTGTTGCTGTAATGGAGTGAAAGGAACATCTTCTGCACACAACAGAACTTGTTTTTTTTCCAATTTTTGTTGTTACCATGATCGGGCATTGAGATTGCACATTGCCGTGCATCTGTGCTGATGAGAGGGTTCAGCTATGGGTAACCAAACCGAGAAGGGAACTAGAGTTTAGTTTCTATAATGGTAGCCTTGACTTGTTCTAGAATAAGCTTTCATTTGTCTCGACACAAATTTGAATGAGTGTGAACACCATTGCCATGAAAATCTGATGTCTGATACATTCCCTTTGTCTGATACCTTCCCTTTTTATCTTGTTATGACTCAAAGCTTCTCCGATCACTGAAATCTTTGAGCCAAACATTTCTCAGTTCAACCGCGACATAAGATTATTGTTCTATAAGACATCTCATTTTTTTTTATTCAGCATTGCATCATATCAACGAATTAATCATTCACCTTCTGTGCTCATGTTGGTGAAACATTCCATCTGGTATGTTTGAGTATCATATTTTGTAATTCAACATTTCATCATATCTACCAATCATTCACCTTTTGTGCTCATGTTGGTGAATCATTTCATCTGGTGTGGTTGGATGAATTAGCAGTGACATAAACTTTGATTCACTTGAAGTATTCCTTGTTACAAATTTGTAAAATACGCTGTCAATGTGAGTCATATTAACAGATCAGTGGCTGCATCAAAATAACAACATGTTCATCGCTCCCACATTCCAATTCCAACCCCCTGTCCTATATGTCAACGCCTCATTCCGTCCTCCATGCCTGAAGGAAGAAACAGAACTCAGTGCCTTCACTCTGGATGCCATTCCCTCCGCT
Source organism: Alloteropsis semialata (assembly GCA_004135705.1). Classification (NCBI taxonomy): domain Eukaryota; kingdom Viridiplantae; phylum Streptophyta; class Magnoliopsida; order Poales; family Poaceae; genus Alloteropsis; species Alloteropsis semialata. Next base: position 10,517,032 of record CM014270.1, on the reverse strand, counting down.
GTCCTCTTGGATCTCCGGTGGCGCGCCGGGCTTGAAGACGAAGGCCGCCTGCGAGACCGGTCCGCCAAAGAGCCAGTCGTGCACGTCCCAGATCACCTGCACCGGCGCCTGGTCGACGAGCACCGTCTCGTTGCCCCGGAACTTCCACTGCAGGTTCTTGACGTGCAGCAGCACGAAGCCGTCCACCGTGACCCACATCTCCGGATCCCTGATGCTGCCGGCGGCGGGCGAGCACTCGATGACGATGTCGTGCTCCTTGCTCCTCCTGGCGTCGAGCCGGGCGCGCGCGGCGAAGCTGCGGCGGCCGAACACGCTCTCCCGGCGGCACACCAGCACGGCGTCCTCCAGCGACGGCCGGGACTTGGTCCGCTTGTAGGCGTCCTTCTTGCTGTCGCCGAGCAGGAGGACGACCTCCTCGTTGCTCACCAGCGCGACGTAGTAGCCGCCGGCGGGCTCCGGGCTGCTGCTCGCCGCGAACTTGGCGGACCGCAGGTCCCAGAACATGTCGACGCGTTCGCCGCCGCCGACGTCGAGCGCCTTGCCGCCCTTCTTGCTCCAGAACGGCCACGGCTTGAGCTCCACCTTGTGGGTGACCGGCCCGTCCTCGTCGCCGGGCCGGTCGATGGACATGGTGAAGGACTGGTTGATGAGGCTCTTGCTCCAGACGGCGGTGACGAGGCGCGGCGCGCCGCTGATCTTGGCGAGGAACACCGACACCGTGGAGCACTGCGCCGCGGCGGCCGAGGACGCCGCCCTGCCGGCGGTGGCGGAGTCGTCGCACGACGTCGCGCCATTGCTGCACCCGACGTGGTCCTCCATCTTGCTGTGCGGCTCGCAAGATTTGGAGCGCTTGTGCATCATCAAAAATCAATTCTCCGTACTGCTATATATATATATATTTATTAACAACAAGATCGAACGCATTGGCATGGGCTGTTCCACATTCGTCGCGTCAAGAACATGTTGGTCATGAATTAGGCTCCTCCATGTTCTTCATCACGGGCTGCATGCGTGGGCATAAACGACATAAAAAAGCAGTTTTAAAAAGCAAAAAAAAAAAAATCGCGGGAAGGAAGAACATCTGGACATGAATGAATCAAGAATAGACATAAGAAAAAATGGCCATGAACAATCGGACGTGACGAACATACCTTCATGTCCGTTTGCAATCAATTGTGGTGGAGAAAACTCATCTTTCTTTAGAACGAGCAAACTCCTATTTGGGTGCGAGAAAGGAGGTTGACGGAAACGAAGAAATGACCAGGAAGACAGAACAAGTAAAATTGGGTGACGGGAACCTCAAATTAGCTGCTATCAACTTTTGTTTTCCTTTTTGGATATATAGTTTCTATGTTTTACACGTGGAATGATCTTGCCCATACATTACATGCACCTTAGGTGTTTAATTTTACCCGCTACAATAATATCTGTACCTTACAAGGGTATATATACAATTTTCATCAGTACCGGTAATACTGCCCATAAGTAACACGCGCCCGATAACTTTAAGATCGATTCAGGCGACTTACATTTGAAATATGGTCATCAGAATGATGTCAGTATGACTATTGCTCCTTCTGTTTCAAATTATAAATCGTTCTGGGTTTTCTTCGTACATATATAGATTTTGCTATAAACCTAGACACACGTTATATTCATACATAGCAAAAACAATGTATCTAGAAAAGTTAGAATGAGCAAGTATTATTAAAAACGTGTGGAAGTGGAGCGCATGACCCAACGTGCCATACCATCGTCTTTGTCTGGCTCCTCGCGCCCCCAACGCCACCGTCGTCAACCCTCGACTCTCCCGCTGTCCATTGGCCGTCTCCCATCGCCCAGCTCCGGTGGCGCTCCACCACCTCCACTGCCCCACCCGGTGGTGGCATTGCCACCTGGGCAAATCCCCCACCCTCTCCCAGCGACCCTGCACCCTAAACTGGTAGCGGCGATGATAGGTGTTGCGCTAGCGCAGACTTAACGAACAAAAAAATACGTCTATTAAACCGATAAGCTCCTATCAAAGTCCACAAACCAACAACTAGATTTATACAAAACCAATCATGTGCTTTGATATCGTACTCCGTAATCGTTGTGGACCGTCCATTTTAAACAATCTAGGTGGTTAAGATGGTATTACTTCCTAAGAGGTACTATCTCCGTTCTTAAATATATGACACGGTTGACTTTTTTCCTTCGTTTGACTATTCGTCTTTTCTACAAATATTTATGTAAAAACATAGGTCTATGAGTTAAATTCAAAGTATTATTGATATTAGATGTATTGATACCCGTTTTACTTTATTTAACAAACTAACTAACAAAATATTGTTGGTCAAAGTTAAAACAAAAAGTCAACAGTGTCATATATATTTAAGAATGGAGGGAGTAATATATTAATGTAACACCCCGTCCTCCAACGCCGCACAGCACCGCCCTTCCGTAGGGGCTCGCCCGCTTACACATAGCACCCTGCTTACACTTTCATCCTCGCTTCGTGTAAAAGGGTTAACCCGAAGGTGCTATGGCTGGAGGATAAAGGCTTATAAGCTTATTCCACCCTTGCTCAACTAGCAATATGGTACTAAACATGTGCACCTACACTCATGGGCCACAACTGGGTCATATCCAAATTGGGCCAGGTGTCACAATTAATGTTTATCTATATATTTTTAAACTGTAAAATAAGGAATATATCTCCCTGTTACATCTAATCTTCATGCATAATTGTACCAATTTTATTTTTCTTAAACGATCTGACGCGATGGGTTATACTAGTTGCTTTTGTGTTTCTCACCTACGTGATCGTGATGATTGAGGTGTCCATTTTCTTTTACTGCAGCAAGCGCGTCTGTGTACTGGATTTTTGTTTTGTGAAACGACATCTGATCTAAAGCTAATAGGGCAATGAACTCATGTTTCGTTTCTCGAATGAACATGACCAATTCAAATGCTCGTTACATCATATGCTATATTAGGTTGTCTCTTCTAGATTTGTATTGAAATCAAGGAAAAGACACATTCACATTATTGAAATATTAACAATGATGGTCTTTACTCATGCACTGAAAATAAATTTACCTCACGATAATTAAAAATTCTGATAGTTCGTGACGGTGACAAGATATGCGGCCGTGTCCTCTGTAACCGAAGCGATGGTGGCCGCGAAGATACGCGACTTTTTCTCTTTTTTTACCGTTTTGTTATTGTTTAATTGTCTCAGGTACGTAAAAAAGGAAAAAAAATCGGTGGATGTGCTCCTACAGTACTGTAGCAAGAAAAAAAACCAGTTGGCACAGCCTGAATTTCATTTCAGAGAAACGAAATCACGAGGAGTTCCAGAGCCTGGTCCACTGTCTGCCTCGTGCTCCTAATAAGATGGGTTCCAGGAAGTAGCGTACAGCACCAAGAGCTCGTCGGCTACCCAACACATTACAAAGTACTCGCTCCCTCAGGAAGAATGCAACTCTCTCTTTTCGAGAAATCAAATAATTTTAAATTTGAATAGATTTATACAAAATAATACTGATATTTTAGGTATAAAATAAGTACCATTAGATTAATCAAAAAATATATTTTTATATTAAATTTATTTAAAATATAAATATTAATAATTTTGTGTATTAATTTGATAAAACTTGAAATTATTTGACTTCTCGAGAAACAAGAGTTGCATTCTTTTTTGCATGGCGGGAGTATCACCAATACACCAATACAAAACAAGAGCTAGGAAAGCGCTACGGCAGCAAAAGCATCGCATGTCACCAATAACTGCAAGGTTTCCACTCCAGGGGCAACATCACTTCACACATCAATTAATCTTCTTGTGTCGACTGCCAGGATCAGCAGCTTCCCACCCTCTTTGTGTTAACTTGTCGGTGGACACCCTGCCCTTTTCTCTTCTTGGTTGTGGAACCTTAAGCTCAGCCAGCTGCCTAAGGTTTAGAAGACAGACATGTTAAAAAAAGAAATACATATTATAAAATACTCCAATGCTACAAAACCACGCACTTGTTTTGTAGCTTCCAAAATCATCTGCCGACCTGTTTGTCTTTGAACACAGTTACCGGATATTGAAATTCTTTTAAAAGATATTGTTTCCGGCTTCTGTGACCGCACATAGTCAAGTTTTTATAGTAATTTCAGCTTGACAGTTGATCATATAAATAAGAAAAAGTGTACGCAAACGATATAAAAAAAATCAAAAGCATGCTCAAAAAAATATATATATAAAAAATCAAAAGCAGAGTCTATTATTTCTTCTCCATCTATTTTTGGCGAACATATCCAAGGCAACGACCTCCAACGCCTTGCTTGCCGAGTGGACGATTTCTCTTGTGTCATCACGCTGTAGCAGGGCCCAAAACCGCAGCCAATACGCCCCTCTGAAGTCAGCCAGCATAAAAGAGGTATATCATTTTTTCTCAAAACAAATTCATTATGCGTACACCAAATTGCCCACAAAATAGCTGTTGCCCCAACAAAAATCAAATTTTTATCTTTCTTACTTATGCCTGATAACCAATTTTCAAGCACATGTGATGTTGACTTAGATGGGGTTAACCTAGTAGCTACATGAACAACTCTCCAAATCATTTTGGCATGTTGACCATCGAAAAAGAGGCGCTGAATTGTTTCATTACTATCACAGAAACAACATATTTTGGTACCAGTCCAGTTTCCCTTTGCAAGTTATCCTTTGCTAGAATCACACCTCCGTGGAGGTACCAAAAGAAGATATTTATTTTTAGCGGGATCTTTAGCTTCCATAAGAATTTTTTGTTAAAGGGAGTCCCCTGGTTTATGAGATAATGATACATAGATCGTACGGTAAAATGACCACAACTACGTAAGTCCCAGACAAAAAAATCTCTGCCGCTAAAAAGCTGATAAGATCCTATTTTAGCTACTATGTTTTACCAAGCAGTCATTTTATACCCAACTAAAGTTCTTCTAAAAGAGATATTCAATGTCATTTGATTCACAACATTTGCCACTTTGTCGTCAGGATAGTAGACTATATTATAAAGGCAAGAAAATTACCCTTTGAGTGATTTAGAAATGACCCACATTTATCTTGAATGTGCCACAACCTAGAAAATCATCCCTAGCTTTTAGCAGACCTTTCCAGAAATGCGAATCTCTAGGTTTAGTTTGAACCTGAGAAAGACACTTTGAACTTAGATATTTATTTCTAAGTAGGGTCTGCCTTGTTCCATCTGTATTCAACAAATTAAATAACCATTTGCTAAGAAGACACTTATTCATAATTGAGAGATTTGTTATTTCTAGTCCTCCTCGATCTTTAGGACGGCACATAATATCCCACCTGGCTAGGCAATATTTTAGTTTATCATTGTTGCCTTGCCAAAAGAACCTGGAGCGATAAATGTCCATTCTTTTAAGAACACTTCTAGGGATCTCAAAAAAGGACATCATGAACATAGGGAGGCTACTTAAAATTGAATTCAACAGAATAAGTCTTCCTCCATAAGATAGATGTTTGGCTCTTCAAATACTTAGTTTACGTTTGAATCTTTCCTTGATAATACTCTATCCCGCATTGCAAAGCTTATTATGGTGATTCGGGATTCCCAAGTACCTGAAGGGGTATAATTCAAGTTCACAACCAAACAAATGCATATATTCATGATCGTATTGTTTCTCTTCTCCATAACAAAAGATCTTATTTTTATGAAAGTTAATTTTTAATCCTTATAATTGTTCAAAGATACAGAGCAATAATTTCATATTTTTTGTTTGCTCCAAATCATGGTCTATGAATAAGATGGTATCATCCACATATTGTAGTATGGACAATCTGGATATTGATATGGGTGTTACCGAAAGAGAACCTACTGCTGCTAATACCTACAAAAGAATATTCATTTTTAAATGTTTGATTCCAATAAGTTATTAAAAAAGAATATGTGAATAAGTAACACAAGATAAATATTTGAAAGGTGAAGCATAAATTTGTCAGGACAACAAAATCTACCTAGAAATGGTTTGTATGATAACAAAAAGATGTTGGAATTAAAAATATTTGAGTTATTATCAGACGGTGCAAAAATATTAAAATAGTGAGTGTGGAATCCTGATATATGAAAATGCATAGTCAAAAAGAGCACACATATATATCCATACCTTGACTCTGGCACCTAAAACACTTTCTATCTTTCTGATATTAGCTCCTCCTACCCCAATCAGACGCCCCACCTTGGCTGCCTGAACATACATTCTTTCGCCTTCAAGCGATTGCACTTGACAATTTTTATTTAAAACATAACCTTAAAAGGTAGAACCAACAAATAAATTACAACACAACTGACAGAATTTGTAATGAGTTGCTCAGCCTTTCTAACAGAAACAGCAGAACCCACAACCATAACTGTTTCACACTCTTGTGCATTTGCTGCTTTGAGCAATAATCCAAGGTCAACCCCTGATGTTCATCTTATTTCATCAATTTTATTTTTTGTGTTCACCAAATAGGTAGGGAATCTGAAAAGTTTAGAGTTGACAAATTCATCTTTCGTGACATAGGCTACCAATGTATATATCTTGAAAAGAACGAGTATAGGAAAATACCTTTCCTTTTGCTATTTTGTCACATCCAAAATTTTATATTTTGGGATATGAATAGATTACATTAAATATTCTAACAAATTTGTGAATTTCTAAAATGTTTCTAAAATTTATTATTTTATCAGGGAATTTTGTATAAGGAAATATTGATTTTCTAGAATAAATTAAAACTACATAGACTTTAAGCATGGTTGTTGTGTTCTTGTTTTGGTATATCTTGAGTGTTTAGTTTTCTAAATGCGTTTAGATATCAAATAGGTTTCCTGGAATTTATTCCTAATTTCTAGAGCTAAATCCTTTTCTCCAAGATTCTAGATACCTTTTCATGGGCTCCAAATATTTTATTTGGGTTTATCATGTCCAAATCTATCTTTAGGATTTTGTCTCAAAATTTCGGATCCCCGAGATATTTTTCACGGTTTAAAAGAATTATCTAGGATTTTTTGGGTTTATTGTTAAACTGAGAATTTATTTCAAAATTATAAAACACTAATCCCTTGTTTGGGCCTGCCAGTGTTTATTAATAGATTATTTCAGGGAATTTCATATACTCTCAATTTAAAACATCTTGAAAATATAGGCACAAAATCAATGGAGCAAGCAACACAAACCAACTCTTTGATCCAATAAGCTTGAAGTAGGTCCAATTAATATACAACCATTGAGACCTCAGACTAAATCATGGACTAAAATTCTTACAATCTCAGAAGAAGAACAAGTTTCGTACTTAAAAAAGACTAGCAAATTGTCCATGCGTTGCTATGGGTTATGAAATACTCCCTCTGTATATGAGCTGAACCATGCCTAATTGGATTAGGAGACGCATATTAAAAGGCTGAGATTTGAAAATTCAATGGGCCTTGTTTAAGCTAATAGTAAACTGCTCACCACATGGGCCTTGATGGGCTACTAAATCTTTTATGATGAATCAAGTCATCACAAATGGGCTTGCCACGTAGGATCTTAATCATCGCCATGTCAATACGGTGATAAAATTCTATGATGTTTTTAGTCTTACGTGGCACTTGCTTAGTTAGCCATAGTTACAATTTTGTGACGTTCTTTGGGCTATATAATGATGAAAGACAAGCATCGTAAAATAGTGACGATATAAGGATCGTCACAAAAATTATGACAAAAAAATATGGTTTCATCATAAAACATCTTTTATTACGCATGATAGGTGACGAACGGATTTTCGTCACAGGAGTGTCACAAAATAAGAAACATGACGAAATTTTTGTTTTTATGACATAAATAAAATGTCATCTATCAAAGAATTTCTTGTAGTGATATGATGGGCCACTTTGGTCCAATCGGGAGACGAATATGATGGACCAAAATTTCGCAAGAAGCAATCATTTCTTTAGAAATAGGTAGAAAGGTAGAGATAGAGAAGTATAAGTATATATAATATAATTAGTAGGTATAGATAGATTAGGTAAAGATAAAGATTGACACTTTAAGTTAGAACTCTAATCCAATATGGAAACTGATGTTGAGAGTTGGAGTCACGGTTAGATTTCAACAGACCAGGTGAGACCCAACATGTCAGCACGGACAAAAAAAAAATGTAATCCTCTCTTTAGAAATAGGCAGAGATTTAAGAAAATGTGAGCAGTCAGAATGTCCACAAAACAAAACTTCATACAGACACGCTGAAATGCAACCCTAATAACCATTAGCCAATTGCGGATGATGAACTGCAACACTAATAACCATTAGCCAATTGCTGATCGGGTGCATCAATTCAACCAAAAAAGGAAGAGCTGAAAATTAGAAATGATCGCATATGGCATTCGTGAAGATGCGGAAGAAGTGAGAATACTCGATAAGATCCGCAACTTTAGACGCAAACAGATTCCAAAATTGGTTCGCGAAATGCCCCTAAAACAAACCTAGCTCGGATCCACCGCGGAGCTCAAACATTCGAAAATGGTTGTACGTGCTATGGTGATCGGGCAGTGCGTGCAGCTTCCACCGGGATTGCCAAATGTTTGGAGAAACCATCATTTTGTGACCGATGAAATAATTGTAGCATATAACTAAAATAAAGATTAATATCACATGAACAAAAGATTTGTTCTTTTGATTCATGGACAAAATTGTTGCCATCAAGTGGAACAAAAGCCTATGCCATGGGTAACAAAAAGTTTGATCTCTGCAAACAAATGTTTTCAATGGATGTAATGGCCGTAGCTATCACGTGGAACAAAAAGGTTTGTTCGCATGGAACAAAAACGTCTTTTGCTTGTGGATACCACATGTAAGAGACTTAAAAAAATGTTGGATCTCACAGAAGAAATATTTTTATCTGTTTTCCCTTATACCAGGTAACTAAAAATGGTTCCACGTAGAAAAAAGAAATGGTCTACCAAAAGAAAAAAAAATGTTCCACACATTTGTATTGAGAATAAACTTTTTGTTACGAAAATAAATGAAAAATGAAAAAGAGAATGAACCAAACCTGCTCATGGGCTAAGCCGCAGAGTGAAAAAGAGAAAGTAGCCCGGCCAGCAGCGGATGGGTCGGAATGTTCCGTTGGTATCGAACATTTTCTACATGGTGCAAAAGTATACGTCATGCCGTCTGTCTCCTTCAGCGAGCAAGTAGCGGTTGCTGGAGACGCTACGCGCCCGAGACGGACTGGCGGTTATGGCGATTTGCGAGGCGATCGTGATCCCAACCTAGAATCGCTACTCCGGCGAGATCTAGGCCTGCTCCGCCGACGGCAAAGCCGGCCCCGGCGTCCACGCCACGTTGATAACACCGCAGTTGTTTTGACGGACACCTGCATATCGCCGGCTCGCCGCTCTGGCGCCGTCGACCACTTCCTGAAAACCGAAGTCCTGGTTTTCTAGCGCCGCTTAGGGACTAGACTCTGGGATCACTTTGGCCGGTGGTGTTCACTGTGCGGCACTTTTTTCCTCTCTGACGAACTGCAATGGCGGAGATCGAAGGAGGATCGGATGTTGGCGGTGACAAACGCACAACTCAGGAGCGGGCACACCCGAACTCGAGTGTCGCTGATCTGCTGCAGAAACTCCAACTTACAGCGGAGGAAGGAGATGTGGTGGATTTCAGTGATGGCGAGGGGGATGGAGAGGCTGCTAGCACTGAGTGGGCATTGGTGGAGAAAGTGATCTCCCCATCGACGCTGCACGCTAACATGATTCGAGCAGCCATGAGGCCAGCATGGGGTAACCCATTTGTCATGAAGATTCGCTCAATCGGGGAGAAGGGTGACAATCTATTTATTGCAGAGTTTGGGAGTAAGATGGACATGGAGCGAGTACTAGGCGGCTCGCCGTGGATCGCTGGGAAGCATGCTGTAATCTTGAAGGAGTATGACGAGAAGCTCAGGCCGTCCGAAATTCGCTTCAATCGAATGGACATATGGGTGAGGCTTCTCAACCTCCCTTTGGGGTGTATGAATCAACACAGAGGGCTTCGGGTGATGAGACTCTTGGGTGAGGTCAAAAGGATGAATGTTGATGGAGATGGCAAGGCGAGTGGAGCTTACCTTCGGGCGCGTGTGTCTATTGAGATTAACAAGCCGATTAAGAGGGGGGTTCTGCTAAGGATGAGTAGAGATGGAGCTCCTGTTTGGTCTGATGCTCAGTACGAGAAGCTTCCATACCTTTGTTTCTCTTGTGGTATGATGGGCCATTCAGGGCTTGAGTGTGTGACACCGGCGCCCAGAAATGCACAAGGGAAACTTCCATATGATCGTGAGATTCCACTTCGGGCACCAGATGATCGGAGGAAAAAGTTGCAGAGCTTTGTGGATGCAGCAGAGGAGTCATATGGAAGTGGCACATCTTCTGGTGCTCGCCCTGCTCGAGGCATGCCTGGCAGGCCGGAGAAGCAAGGAGTAACACCAATGGAGGAGGAGGAACGCCACTCGACTACTAATGATGGTAGGGCGAAGGAAGATAGGGAGGAAGTCACGACTCCTTTGAAGGAACAGGACCCAAAAGGGAAGGAGCTGGCAACTAATAACTCTGGCCGGCAACTCTTTCAAGAGGGGAAAGGAGACACGAGATCGCCGGCCAAGAAGAGGAAATCTAAACCATCGGGGCCTGGTTCTTCCCAGGCTCCAGATCTGAATGTGCCGGCTGTTGATGCACCTGCACTTATCCCAAAGGGCCTGGTGAATGCTCGGGCAAATCAGCTGATGGGCTCCCGAGAGAGCAGTGATGGTCCAGCCGAGGAACTAGCCAAGAAGCAGAAGACCTCAGGAAGAAACTTGTAACACCCAAAATTCCAAAATCCCAAACCAAATCCCAAATCGAAGTCTATATCGAGATTCTCGGCGCCCAAATCAATTCGGAGTTCCAGAAGACACTACTACAGAAACCATTTTTCAAGTCACTATTTTCACAGCCGGTTTTTTGAAAGTGGCGCAGAAAATATTATCACAGTCGGTTTTTCTAGTGCTGCGGCTGGGAAAGGAAAAACCGGCTGTGATAGGTGGTTTTCACAGCCGGTTTTTGAGCCGAACCGGCTGTGAAAAGGGCTCGGTTTTCACAGCCGGTTCGGCTCAAAAACCGGCTGTGAAAACCACCTATCACAGCCGGTTTTTCATCTGACAAAACCTGACATTTGCAGGCTTTTTTCACAGGCGGTTTTTAAGAAAAACCGGCTGTGATAATGCATTTTCACAGCAACCGGCTGTGAAAATGCATTATCACAGGCGGTTTTTCTTAAAAACCGCCTGTGAAAATGGCGCACCCATATATGTGCTGCCTCCCCTCCCCTCCTTCTTCCCCAACCCGACACAAACACCATTTTCACCATTATTTTTGTAATCATTATTTAATATTCAAACCTTCTATGTACTATTATTAATTTTATGTAATGTTAAAACCTTCTATGTACTATTATTAATTTTATGTAATGTTTCAACATTTACTTCCTTCTATGTAATAATTATAATTCGACAATTAGTATTTATATTTTATAATAATTAGTATTTATATTCAGCAATTAGTATTTATATTTCCATGAGCCATTATTTTAATACATTTATGTTTCATCTTTCTCTTTTTAATCCGGCATTAAAATTTGTAACTGGTGTTTCTCCCTCATACTAATTCCAAATTTGATGGTTCTTTCTTCTAAATTTTTATAAAATCATGATATTTCATTTAGTAGTGTTTGTTTTATATTAATTTATATGTCTTGGATTTTTTTTTCATATGACTTGTTTCTTTCCAACTTAGTAGATAATAGAAAAACATGTCTTTGCATAACAATTGCTAATGTAACATCATATTTTCTAATTTTATGGTAAATATAAGGTCTATCATTTTTCATAGGTGTTAGGACGCATATAAGTTGCCCCGGACGAGTTTCGGCTTTTTCGACAACGTTAATGATTTTCCATGCTTTATTTGAATTTCTAGGCATTTTTTTGAGAAAAAATACGGAAATGGCTAAACCTTCTCCGAAAATTGTTGGATTTTTTTCCATGAGCCATTATTTCAATGCATGACTCCATCGCAGAGAGATCTTGTCAGTTTGAGAACCCGGTACTGCACATTGTTCACAATCTCAAACATACTCGACACACTTCTATAGGACTTAGCGTATTCTTTCACGTTTCTGCACCGAGACAACTTTGTATGCTCATATACAAGGTCTATCATTTTTCATAAGTGTTAGGACGCATATAAGTTGCCCCGGACGAGTTTCGGCTTTTTCGACAACGTTAATGATTTTCCATGCTTTATTTGAATTTCTGGGCATTTTTTTGAGAAAAAAAATACGGAAATGGCTAAACCTTCTCCGAAAATTGTTGGATTTTTTCCATGAGCCATTATTTTAATGCATAACTCCATCGCAGAGAGATCTTGTCAGTTTGAGAACCCGGTACTGCACATTGTTCACAATCTCAAACATACTCGACACACTTCTATAGGACTTAGCGTATTCTTTCACGTTTCTGCACCGAGACAACTTTGTATGCTCATATACAAGGTCTATCATTTTTCATAGGTGTTAGGACGCATATAAGTTGCCCCGGACGAGTTTCGGCTTTTTCGACAACGTTAATGATTTTCCATGCTTTATTTGAATTTCTGGGCATTTTTTGCAAAAAAAATACGGAAATGGCTAAACCTTCTCCGAAAATTGTTGGATTTTTTCCATGAGCCATTATTTCAATGCATGACTCCATCGCACAAAGATCCTGCCATTTTGAGAACCCGGTACTGCACATTGTTCACAATCTCAAACATACTCGACACACTTCTATAGGACTTAGCGTATTCTTTCACGTTTCTGCACCGAGACAACTTTGTATGCTCATATACAAGGTCTATCATTTTTCATAGGTGTTAGGACGCATATAAGTTGCCCCGGACGAGTTTCGGCTTTTTTCGACAACGTTAATGATTTTCCATGCTTTATTTGAATTTCTGGGCATTTTTCGCAAAAAAAATACGGAAATGGCTAAACCTTCTCCGAAAATTGTTGGATTTTTTCCATGAGCCATTATTTCAATGCATGACTCCATCGCAGAGAGATCTTGTCAGTTTGAGAACCCGGTACTGCACATTGTTCACAATCTCAAACATACTCGACAACTTCTATAGGACTTAGCGTATTCTTTCACGTTTCTGCACCGAGACAACTTTGTATGCTCATATACAAGGTCTATCATTTTTTATAAGTGTTAGGACGCATATAAGTTGCCCCGAACGAGTTTCGGCTTTTTTCGACAACGTTAATGATTTTCCATGCTTTATTTGAATTTCTGGGCATTTTTTTGAGAAAAAATACGGAAATGGCTAAACCTTCTCCGAAAATTGTTGGATTTTTTCCATGAGCCATTATTTCAATGCATGACTCCATCGCAGAGAGATCTTGTCAGTTTGAGAACCCGGTACTGCACATTGTTCACAATCTCAAACATACTCGACACACTTCTATAGGACTTAGCGTATTCTTTCACGTTTCTGCACCGAGACAACTTTGTATGCTCATATACAAGGTCTATCATTTTTCATAGGTGTTAGGACGCATATAAGTTGCCCGGACGAGTTTCGGCTTTTTTCGACAACGTTAATGATTTTCCATGCTTTATTTGAATTTCTGGGCATTTTTTGCAAAAAAAAATACGGAAATGGCTAAACCTTCTCCGAAAATTGTTGGATTTTTTCCATGAGCCATTATTTCAATGCATGACTCCATCGCACAAAGATCCTGCCATTTTGAGAACCCGGTACTGCACATTGTTCACAATCTCAAACATACTCGACACACTTCTATAGGACTTAGCGTATTCTTTCACGTTTCTGCACCGAGACAACTTTGTATGCTCATATACAAGGTCTATCATTTTTCATAGGTGTTAGGACGCATATAAGTTGCCCCGGACGAGTTTCGGCTTTTTTCGACAACGTTAATGATTTTCCATGCTTTATTTGAATTTCTGGGCATTTTTTTGCAAAAAAAATACGGAAATGGCTAAACCTTCTCCGAAAATTGTTGGATTTTTTCCATGGGCCATTATTTCAATGCATGACTCCATCGCAGAGAGATCTTGTCAGTTAGAGAACCCGGTACTGCACATTGTTCACAATCTCAAACATACTCGACACACTTCTATAGGACTTAGCGACACATGGTGATGCTGCTGGCTGCCGGTTGACCATTCATATGCATAGTTCATCTTTTATCTTTTTAATCCGTAATTAAAATTTATAATTGGTATTTCTTCCTCGTATGAGCTCCAAATTTGTTTGTTCTTTTTTCTAATTCTTTCTAAAATCACTCTCTTTCTTTTGGTGGTGTCTATATGTATGTTAATCACTATTTTTTAGATACTTTTTGTATGTTTTATTTCTTACCATGAAATAAAAAATAGAAAAACTATATTTTAGCATAACAATTGTAAATGTAACTTCACATTTTCTAATATTATGATAAACATAAGCTTATGTCCAGATTTGAGGTGCATATGAGATAAAAAGTATTATGAGATGTTCAAATCTCAAAGTTTGACTTGAGTTATAGGAAACTATGTGAGACATGTATCATTTTGTGAACAATGTATGGTCTCACTTTGCTAAAACTACCTAAGTTATTTATGCAAGCTTAATGACCAAAATACATGTTGTCCTGTCAATTTGTAGATTTTTTTGACAAAATTTAGATATTATTGTAATTATTGTGTGGTAATTTGGAGGAAGAAGTTTGAATTGTCCCTAGAAGAGAGTTGGATTTTTCATGTATCCTTAGGATATGGACTAGTATAGAACATATGAGCCTAAATATAATTTTTGCGCAATTTTTTCAATCTTATTAGAGGTACACATAGTTGAACATGGGATTACTTTTGATAAGTACGCAGAAATTCATTTAAATGATAGAAAATACCAAATCTATTCAAAAATTTATGAAGCTCCTACTCAATAATTTAGATATTTTCTATTACATTTAAAAAATTATTGGTATATATAGAATAATTATTTCTATGTGTTAGTTCCCATCGATGCAATAAAATGGAAAAGAAAAAGAAAAAACATTAACCACTGAAAATTTGAGGTAACCAGCCCATCTAATGGTTCGGCCCATCCCAGCCCAATACGAAATACACATCGTAGCCGTTGAATTCCATTCGATGGCTGAGATGCTTCGTACTCCGCGGATATATTTCACCCGAAACCCTAACTCCTTTCACGCCGCGTGCCTCTTCGCCGCCGCCGTATCCCTGACCCTCCCCTCCACCTCCGCCCCCGCCTCCGCGGGCGCGTCGGGCACACGCTGCCGGCGGAGCCCCGCCCCCTTCCTCCGCTGCTCCCCAACTCGACGCCGTGGGCTCGTCCGGGCACTCGACGAGTGGCTGCTCGAGGCCGCGCCGGCGCGGGTTACGGAGGATGCCGAAGGGGAGGATCCAGGTGTGGACGTAGGAGATGGATTCGGGGACGCGGAGGGTGACGACGTGGGAGCGCAGGAGGTGGCGGAGGAGGAGCAGCGGCCGCCGGCGAAGGCTTTCGTGAAGAGCAGGCGGCAGCGGCAGGAGGAGGAGGAGGCCGCCGCGGGGCAAGACCGGTTCAAGCTCATCAACGGCAAAGAGGTAGCGGCTTGTGTAGCATCAGCTGCTTGGTTTGTGGTTTGGATTGCCTGATTGCTTGAGCTGTTTTCTCCTAACTGCTGCATGTTCAAAATTTGATATCTGCAGACATAATCAAATTCACCGGAGATAACTTGTGATTGTTGTTCCCGTTAGTCCTTGATGCTACAAAGTAGATATTTTGGGCCGTGCTCTGAACATTTGTGTTGCCTGGCAAGTTCAGTGTGTCTAATTTCTGAACCTGTGTACCTTTCTACCTGCAGATATTTCAAGAGAAGGCTTATCTGGTCGGTGTCGAGTGCAAACGGACAGGAGGGAACCTCTTCGGCATAGAGGAGTCTCTTAAGGAGCTGGAACAACTGGCTGATACTGCCGGGCTAGTGGTTGTCGGCTCGACCTATCAGAAGTAAGCTTCTCACTGTTAAGATCATCTCTTCTGAGCCTGCCTTGGGCTACACTGGGAACATTGTTATATGTCCTTACAATAGATATAATTGGGCCACTCTGGAAAAGCTGAGATGTCCTGCTCAATCTGATGTATGGTCCACATGCACATGAACTTTGTGGATCAATTTATTTCAAACTCTGAAATTGAAATGCTATTGATAATTCAAATTGTTTGTTGGTGGTACTGTCAAAGCTTTACATAACTCAAGCTCAAATTTCTCTCTTAAATTTCTGTAGACTCTATTGTTATGTACTTATGTAAGATTGTAAGGCTATGACATGACATACAAACTGAAAAAAAAAACAAATGCCTTGCTTTAAAAAAAAAATTGTATGACATAGTTATTTGTAGGAAACTTTACTCCTTACTATATAGCTTAGCATTGCTATGTATCTGTTTATGACCTGGGGGTCCTTGTTCTGTATGCAGGTCTTATCTTTTCAAGTACAATAGTTCTATCTTCCTAAAATTTGTTGCTCTGTTATTTTGTAGCATTTTGGCTCTACATCTCTGAATTCCTGTGTCTTCCAACTACTTTATCCCCAACTTTGATGTCACATTTTTGTTTCGTTTGCTTTTCCTTGCCTTACACTTTGGCTGAAAAATTAGTCTGCCTTCAGTAGTTGCAAAAATAGTTCTACTCGAATAATATTGCTATGACTTGTTCATGCAAGAAAATGTGAAGTACGATGTTTGCATTGCTCTATGTATTGTAATCTGCTAAGATATTGTAGGAAGTGGATTGTTTGGACAAGAACACTTTTCCAATCTCGTTATTTAATCTTGTTATTTTTTTTGACAGATCACTTCAGGGGAACACTCTTCTAGGTGGTAGCTGGAGTTAAAATGGTATTTACCTTGCCCCAGTATCAATGGTATAGCTGGTTACTTCTATTTTAATTTCTCACTGTTTCTGCAATCATGTTTGTTTTATATTTTTTTCCATTTGCTGGTTGCAACAACAAAAAAGGGTGGCCGAGGGAACTGACATGGGCATACGACTACCAAGAACCTATGAGGTATCATATACAAGTAGTAATTCAGCTTATCGTCGGCTTACCAAAGAGCCTTAGATAAATAAGATTGTATACATGAACTGCTTACTGTCTATGCCTTCATGCTGTCTATGGATGTGTACATAAGTTTGCTTTTTATTTCAGAACCAAGATGCTGAACTGTACACATCTAATCTGATTTGAAGTGTTGCCAATAGCTGATTCCTTTGTACTAGACAATATGAGTTTGCTTAATTAATTATTATTGCTTATTGCTCTTTCAGGTATGAAGCCAATTGAGGATATAACCTTACCTTTGAGATGTGCTAGATTAAACCTGGGTTAGACTAATTTGTTGTTGACTTACCTATGTATGTATGTATGTGATGAGATAGTGGATTATAATTATTGCGTGTAATGAGATCTGTGCAATTGTATTTTTTGTTATATCGGCTTGGCCCATAGTTGATTGGATACAAGGTTATTTGAACTGCATGTAATAAAGTTGATGTATGGATTGCAAATGTACTATGTTGGTGATGAATTGTGAATGTATTATATATTTGTAAATTATTGTGCTGTGAAAATTGAGACATTCTAATTATTTTTTTTTATTCTGGAAAAACATATCACAGCCGGTTCAAACCGGCTGTGAAAATGATTTTCACAGCCGGTTTTTGTTGGACGAAAACCGGCTGTGAAAATGCCCTTTCACAGCCGGTTTTGGTTGGAAGAAAACCGGCTGTGAAAATACACTTTCACAGCCGGTTTTTTGGATGAAAACCGGCTGTGGTAGCGCCTGACGAAGCGGGTTTTGAAGGTCTAAAACCGGCTGTGAAACTATTTTCACAGCCGGTTCAAGAGAAAAACCGGCTGTGAAAATCAGTTTTCACAGCCGGTTAAAAACCGGCTGTGAAAATGCGATTATCAGCGCCACTTTTGAAAACCGCCTGTGATGTGGGCAACCGAACCGCCTGTGATGCTCCTGCTGTAGTAGTGTGTTGTCCATGGAGCTCAGTTCGATGTCACCCCTGGAGCTGCTGGTGATGACCGGCAAACCGCATACCTCTTTGCAACTGAATCACAAGCTTCCCAGATCCAGCGGGATTATGCTGCTCCATTTGCCATTCTTGGTACTAATCTAAGGGTGGTTACGCCGGGTTCGGCCAATATTCCAACTGGTACAGCTCCTCCAAGCGTAACAATTGGAAACAGCAAAAGAGTCAGTGGCAGCCCTGTCTCTCCTTTTTCATTGAGTAAGCAACGGCAGTGCTGCCACCTCGAAGCCTGTAGGCAATTAAGGTCCACCATGCTTCGTCCGCACGATTATGAACGAACGTAAATCTCATCTCCTCCACATGCTATTTTGTTTCCGCACTATACTGTGTAATGCTTGTATTCTTCAAGATTTTGTTTATGTTGTCATGTGCAGATCTGTTGTAATGCGCTTCTGTGATGGCATCGCCAGTCGCAAAGATGTTTGCGAATCTTTCGCCGATGGCTTAACAATGGAAGAAAATTTCCTCCAATTCTTCATTGAGTGCCTCAATCACGATGATGCGATGTTACGACCACAAAGTGCTGGTTACCGTCTGATCCTCGACAACGAAGTTATGGTACGTTGGGACCCATTCAGTATGAATCAGTATTTATGCCCAGTCTGTAGTGTATATACACCATCACGTCACATCTTATTTGTCTTTTGTTCCTGTAATCATGTGCATTAACACACCCAGTGGCATGGTTGGTATTTACGGCCAGGCTGTGGTGTATTTACACCATTACTGGCACATCTTCTTTTTTGCATTTTGCTTCATTCAGGTGCATTCACACCGTATTGTATGTTGCAGTCAAAATTGAATTACGAGGAACTCATCACAAATTACAATCCCAAAGCGCCTCCGTTTGACCCGGCCACTTTGCATGAGGCTTTGGACAGGATGCTGCCCTCCGATGAAGAGCTCCGAGGATGCAAATATGTAAGTTTCTAAACCATTTCGAATAGATACACTACTCAATTTTTTATGAGTCCATAAATATGTTCTGAATTTCCTTCATTCCCCATACAGATCCTTATCCCTATGCTCCATGGCTTACATTATTCATGGTACGT
Source organism: Alloteropsis semialata (assembly GCA_004135705.1). NCBI lineage: Eukaryota > Viridiplantae > Streptophyta > Magnoliopsida > Poales > Poaceae > Alloteropsis > Alloteropsis semialata. Next base: position 10,497,806 of record CM014270.1, on the reverse strand, counting down.
CGTAAATATCAAGTGGCAGTGCATAGAGATATTGGACCCTAATCCTTGGCACTTGATGGGTGGAACAACATTTGAAGAAACCCACTTCAAGAAGGCAAACATAAATGGGAGAATGTGCCAGTGGGGCAAAACTATGATGAAGAGGTTGTCACTTGCTTTGCAACAGGTAAGACCGAAGTCTGGGCTCCCTAGGTTTGGCAACTATGCTATCCAAGAGGCTGACATATCCCAAAAGATGCCTGTATGTTCCAATGACTGCCAGCTATTTGTGATGAGGTACATCGAGTTCTATGACCCTGATACTCGGACTCTGCACTGCACAATGGATCAGGTATGTCATCAGATGATGAACAAATATATGCATCTCGGCTAAGGTTTTTACGCCAGGTGTCTTGATGTGTGTTCTGATGCTGATCACAAGTCTGTCTATTTCCAAAACTTTACACAGGAGAAAACTGGAGACCTTAGGGCAGAGATGCTTGCATATCTTTCATTCCATGAATGCAACGAAGCAAAGCATCCTCCGGCCATAGAGAAATTCAGAAACATGGTGTGCCAATGAATGGAATCAGACACAGTTTGCATGGAGCTGATACATATTGCGTAATTTACTTGTGTAGGGAACTTTCGTATTTTTTTGGTTAAAAACTTGTAGGATGGAACATGTACTTAACGTACCTTTTGCGTTGCAACATGATGTAATGACTGTGGAACTACAATATCCGTATCGTACTAATTTATCGTCAACGCCACCTGCAAGTATTTGCTCGTTGAGCGGAATGGTTTTTATAACTAAGTGAAACACCTTTCTACACCATGTCAAGATGTCTTTGTTTATGATACAAAATTTATGAAAAAATGACCATTTGGCATACTGACTTGGGGGACTGTTCAAGGCATCATTGAGCGAAGTGGTGTATCTACACAATCCTACATCACAGCATTCTAAATGAAAAAAGTATCTAGCCATGCGGTTCCACATCCTTTCTACGCTTCCTTGCTGTGGCGTATACGCTTCTCTAGCATGGACATCATTGCATAAAAACCTGACCAAAGTAGTACATATATATTTAGAAACTTCCATAAAGTAAGATCTCACGCCAAAAGAGTCGAGTTCATCTTAGAGTTTCATCTTATTTGTAGATATCCATTCGGGGTTTTCCCTTTTCCGTGCAACCAACTGCCATTGCATAAAAACCGGACCAAAGTAGTATATATACTTTTAGAAACTTCGATAAAGTTAGATCTCACGCCAAAAGAATCGAGTTCATCCAAGATTTTGGAAATCTTATTTGTCGATCTCCATTCGGGTTTTTCCTTTTCCGTCGAACCAACTGCCACGCCCCGCCAACGCGGCTCTCCGTGAAACCAACCGCCCCCTACCCCCACCCCCGCCAGACCACCAACAGACCACACCCAGGCACCCCCCGCGTTGCATCAGCAGTTCTGCGTCTCGCGGCCCTCAGTCCGTGGCCCTGCAATTGACAACCGTCCACGCGCCCATGCACTTGACAACCGACTACGCGCCCAACAGCATATAAATTGATGTTGTGCGTTCCATTCTGCTTTCCATCGTTTCTCACAAAATAGTTCAACGCAAAACCGCACACCGTAGTACGAAGGAACCACCCATGGCGTTTCCAAAGCATCCATGGTCCGACCAGTCGGATTCTTATTCGGAGGAGGAGTACCAGGAGGACAGCGACGAGCAGGTTTCCGAGGAGGAGGATCTTGGATCTCCGGCTGACTGGTGGGACGACGAGTCCGCGGATGAGGAGGAAGAGGACGACAACACCGAGGACGAGGACGACGACGACGAGGACGAGGACGAGGAGGCGGACGACGATGATGGCGGTGAAGACTGCAACGACATCGGCTTCGACGTTGGGGCTGACGACACGGTCAACCAGGACGCCGGCGAAGACGAGGGCACCCACGACCACGTCTACGAGGCCGAACAGGAAGGTGGCGATGGCGATGCGTCCGACGACTCTGAGCCTCCTCTGAAGAAGCCCCGATTCACCGATGTGGATGAAGCCGGTCCTAGTGGAACCGCTGCCCATGATGACGAAGCGCACGACGAAAGTACCGGGGACGAATTTGGTGACTACGATTCCCCTACTTCCTCCGATGAGCTTTAGTCTCTACATTGTGACAACCCGAGCAGTTATCCAGTGCAAAAAAACTCTTTCTACTCTAGTTGATTAAGTTATTTATGATTCGAGGAAGGGGCAAGTTCATCACTTCAACCATTTTACTCTAGTTTATTGAAAGTTTTATGACAGTGAAAAGGTGTAGTTTGTTCCTGTGTTCTCTACTGGTTTTGAGCGCAGATGTATGTTTGTTAGTTTTCGTTGCAAGTCGAAGCAATCACTAGTTTTCATTGCTCTCTATGCCATCATAGTTTAAGCCATTAGTCTGTTGCATGCAAATGTAAAATTCTACTTAGTTCGGTTCAGCAGAATAGAAAGCTTTGTTTCCGAAGCATAGATTATGGAGGAACTAATATTCATCCTCATCTCCACCAGATAGTAGCCTGCGTCGTAGTGGGCGAAGTTCTGTAGCTCCTGGTTCATCTTCATTCGTGTTCGCTGGTTGCACTTTGTTCTTTGATCCAGGCGGCCTTCCTCTTCCACGTTTTGCCGTAGGCTCATTGGTCTGCTCCGCTGCTTGATTGCCTCCTTCTCCCCTGCAAACTCCGCCCGCGCCTTGATTGACTGCTCCGTCCTTGGGCTTGTTTCTGGACCCCGGGGGTCGTCCTCTTTGCCGCCCTCCAAGGTTGGCTATTCTGATCTGGTTTTCAGGTAACAGTGGGCATGTTCTTGCATCATGACCCACTGCCATTTTACAGACCGTGCATGTTTTGTTGTTTTTCTTTTTGCCCTTTGCTCCAAGTTTCAGCACCCATGGCTCTGATGGCTTGATAGTCCTCCCCTTTGGACGTGCCTTGTCCGGTTTCAGCAAGCTTACACCTTCTCCAACCGTGTGGCTTGGCTGTACACAAGTTGCAAAGTGCAAATAAGATCCTTTTTGTCAAACTATGTGCATACATACAGTAATGGTCAATAAAAAAAATCAGATATACAACAGTATCACGCACCAGGACAAGTTCTCCACACGGCTGAACAGGCACTGAAGAAGGATCCATTGGGTGCACAGATTCCTGTTTCAAACAGCATAGATTCCAATGGGATGTTTACTAAAAACCATCACTGAATACTTGTTTAATTAAGCATAGACCCATGGCCCAAGAGAACATTAATACCTGGTAATCATTTCCACCTTCAGGTACAGCTTCATTTCTCTGGAAGGGACCATGTGTTGCTTCAGTTTCATTTGCAGTACCGGATTCCTCTTCCTGCAGCGCGAGATATTTCATTTAGCACACAGAAAAACAAGCGTAGAAACAATGTAATACATGTATAAAAATAGACTCCCAACCTCCATATCGCTTGGCAGATTGGCTGGTTCACCGCCAATGTCATGTTCTAGCGGTGCAATTAGTGCAATCAACTTGTCGAGCACCTCACAAGACTTGTCAAAACCGGCCTTTGACATGCATGCGATTCTGGCCACTTCCATTGATTTTGACAGAACCTTCATCGATCTTAACGACTTTGTCTCGCCGTCCTTTCCAAGTAGCTTACGATCTGTACGGTCAAATGGTAAATCTTGTCTCGGTGACCTAGAATATCTCTTTAGGAAGTACTTAGTAGGGATCTTTTCCAAGTCAACCCTCATGAATGCACGTAGCAAGTGTGGACAAAAGAGTCCTGCAGATCGGTAATGTGACATGAACACATGTTGATAGGTAACAATACTAGCCATGAAAGAAAATATCATTATAGAACAGATTGTGTGGTGGCATAAATACGTCAGAACGGCACCTGTATGCTCCCACGACATGCACTCGCAGGTGAAATCTCTTGTTATTGTGTTGACGTATACTTCGAATTGGTGCTGCCCCCACACTATCCTGTCTGATCTACTTGTGTGCTGCACCAGCCAGCAGTGCTCACCCTTGTTAGCATCAGGCTGGATCCTGTAAGCGCTTGCTTTGGTCATGGTCTCCTCCCACTTCTCGAAGACAGCCCTTGTGTAGGCTCGTTCAACCCTTAGCCCGAACTCCCAGTGGGTCTGGCTTTCAACTCGGCTCTGGTGGTTGTAACACAGACAATACACACTATAAGTATTGCAGCATGAAGTGTAGTAAAAACATATGGCACAAGGCATAGAAACAACGGACATGTATGTATTGTTACGAGGGGAAAGGCCTTACCGTGCCAGCATAAGTTTCAGCTCCCTCTGACATTTTTCTCCTATGCAGAAACTTTAACATCTGTTTAGCAAATTCATGGAGGGGTGTGTTTGCGTCAACATGGCATTTCTTCACAATGTTGTTCACGCTTTCGCCCCTCTGTGTTGAGACCATTGTGCCACAGTAATCCTTCTTGAAGAAAGTCGGTACCCAATCTTTCCGGATGGCATACAGGGTGTTGAGGGTTGGATGCTCAGCGAGGTCAAATTCATTGATTAGGCTGGTCCATGCAGCTTTGAACTCAAAAACTGTGAGAGGGTGGTTGATGACAGAGTAGAATTTTGATTTGAAGTCCTTGTTTGCAAACTTGGTGTACAGCTCGTTGAGCAATGGTTGGAACTTGTTCAATATATGCCACTTGCACAACCGATGCACTGTCCCAGGGAAAACTTCCCGAATCGCTGCTGGCATTGCAGGGTCTTGATCTGAATTAGATATGTACTTAAGGTGAGCAGATTCATTTCGTATAGTGCGACACAACCAGGCATAGAAATGTAATGAATATTTACGCCGACACTACAAAACACATACCTGTTAGAATGCACCTTGGTGAAACCCCACCCATGCACCTTTTGAATGTATCAAAGACCCACTCAAAGGTTTCAGTAGTTTCATCAGCCAGCAATGCAAAACCAAAAACAGTGCATTGGAGATGATGGTTTGCGCCAACAAATATGCCGAGGGGTTTCTTGTATATGTTTGTTTTGTGCGTAGTGTCGAAAGTCATTGCATCCCCAAAATCTGCATATTCACCTTGCTGACTAGCTTGCGACCAGAACAAACTCAGAATTTTACCTTCATTGTCAACTTGGAAGTCGCAAAAAAACTGAGCGTTCTGGCTCTTGCAGTAGCTGAAAAACTTGAGAAGCTTGCCCACATCGTCTACCTGATTTTCACGCATCCTAGCAGCCTTGCTGTTCGGGCACATGCATAACAGAGAGTAGAAATACACTAAGTTAATCGTAGAAACCCCACAATGAGAGCATAGAACTGTTGAGAACAATTGATCAGAACAACGTCATTGCATAACAGAGAGTAGAAACACTTTAAGTTAATCGTAGAAAACCCAACAGTGAGAGCATAGAACTGTTCAGAACAATTGCACAGAACAGAGTCGAAACCGAGGTCATATGAATAAACATCATTGCTTAGAGACCATAGAAAATAAGTGCACATTACTGACAACATATCTACGGATAAACGTACTTACATGTTCTCGATGTCCTTCACTGTCATAGGAACATTTTCTGGACCCCCATGCATATTGGCCATCATATCCATGATGCAATGTTGTGGGCAACGACTATCTTGCATCGCTCCAATGAGCTCGACAATTGGTGTATCCCTCTGTTTGTTAGATTGGAACTGCTTGGCTGTCGAGGCTGAAGGTAGAAGAGGATGATTGTGGTATAGATTTAGATACACAACAGTGTACATTTCAACATTATCATTGCTGTCTAAGCATCTCTTCAATTTCATCCCGGCTTTGCAACCCACTCTCTTTGTAGTTTTCTTCCTCTTCCGTGTCCCCCCTGCTTCGTAGAATCTCCCAACACCTTCTCTGGTGCAGTTTATCCACTTGATTCGCCATCGGAGCGGTAAAGCTTGCAACCAAATCCAACGGCAGTGGAATATGTAGAGAAGAACTTCTTGGCATCTTCTGGTGTTTTGAATGTCATGCCTTGCTTTGGCACAAGATGTTGGGGTATATCTGGTTTCTGCACGCAATTGAAGAAATGTCTTAGTGAACCGCAGATGCGTTCAAGTGTAACATATTCCACAACTTTGCAGCATAGAAACATATAACAAACTCAGCAACAACTTTAATGTGAAATATGTGAGTGCACTGCACACACGTCGAAATAGAATAGATTGCACTATTTATAAGCATAGAACCTCTTATCAAAGACAGAATCATTGTAAGTTCACTCTCAATCAACTGATCACAGCTTTCCAGATGTATGAAAATCAAAAGGAATCAAATAAGCACGATCCAGTTTTATGAGTTTCTATGGTAGTGGCACATCTTGGACTGCCACTTGTTCAATATAAACCCATCTACGGTTGCATAAAAACCACATGTTACTAGTGTACATACAAGACTACTCTTCGATCATAGGTAGTCAATTACTCGTCAACCACACAGAATAAAAACGGCTTGCAACAGGCGCAGACACACTCCAGAACTGAAACTGCATGATTTATTCCTCGTTTTATATGGGTACAACAAACACATCAGCATGTAGCACACAGTTCATCCTTTTTCACATGATATATGATCACAAGATGAAGAATTACTCACATGGGTGTGCAGGACAATAGTGGTTGGAGTATCCAAGGACTCGTCAGGGACTGTTGGTTCCGTGTGATGAACCAATCCCTCATCGGCATGGTCTTGAGATCTAACCGCCGTGTATCTGGGCGACCTGGTGTAGTCGTGGGCGATTCCTGGAGCGCGGAGCTGTGCACTCGGAGTGCAGTAGGCTTGGCCCGGAGAAGGAGACAGACTCGGCGCTGAAGGCTCCACCAGCACGACGTCAAAATCCCGATGGAGAGGTCCGTTCGGTGTTGTTGTTGACGTCGGCGTTGTTGATCTTGGCATGCCCGATCCTCCTCTCGCTGGAGCAGGCGGTGGTGTAGTCCCGTACGACGACGACCGTGGAGTCTCCATGATAGAAGGACCTCCACCACGGTCGCCGTCGTAATCACCGACGTATTTTCCTCCTCAGACCGGAGATCCCATGGAAGTGGGGTTTTCTCCCCCCTCGGGGAAGAAGAGTACGGAACGCTGGATCGCGCGGAGGGAGGAAAAATCTGGATTGTCTGTTCCGCCGTGGGTTCCATATCAGCAGCCGAGGGTCCTGCCCCAGGAAAAGAAGCTGCGCTTTTTGTCGGCCTGTCGGGTAGTTCCCCAACGAATCCATCCTTTTTCGTCAGGCTATATTGACCAGAGATGTATTTCATCAACACATAGCCATAAAACCATAGTACATATGCGCATAAAATCTTCCAAACATCGCTTTTTTTTGTTTTGCAGTAGATGTACATTTGGTTTCTATGTTTTTGATCCATGGTAATAGCACGGTAACTCCTGCGCGGCAATACATGCGTCCATTTTTCTGCCCGTCTACGAATGATCATCAAACATTTTTCACATATGCCAACTGTTATTAGCGTTGATTCATAGTTTACGCTTATTTGAGATATATTATACGCTGGTATGACGCTGGCTGGCGCGGGGACAGCCACCATCGTATCCTTTTCCGGGATTCAATCACTTGCATTAGCACACACGACCCAACTTAGTCACACATAGTTTGGATTCGAATTTCATAAGAACGAGCATCGGCTTTTACGCTAACATCCATCGCTGTTTACGAATCATGAATCGAGCCACTCGAAAATGCGTTGAAATTTCAAATTTGAGACAAGTTTGACAGTTTGGCAACATTTATATACTCACGTTCCATTGTTTCTATGCCTGAAGAAACTTTTTGTAGTGAATAATAGAAGATTCATCCGAGAAGTGTATATTTGTGAAGTTAAAAAATTTTAAAAAAATACTCATAATGGATCTCAAATCGTGCACAAAAATGTCAGCAATCTAGTGGTGAAAACCGATTTTCAGTATGATGTTCCATCAAAGAAATATCGCGTAAAAACGTAACGAACTAGATGGAGTTTGTTTGCATGCATGCATGCGTTAGGTGCGTCAGGTGGCAGGTACTACATATGACTGGTGCATGTGTCAGGTGAGAGATATGATAGGTTGTTTCGTTTTATCATGGGAGGTTTTTATGCTTCATGGCAAAACATTTTATGACTGCGCGATGAGGCATCTATGACAACAGATGTGCCACTCCATTTTTTACGCTGCCTTCGCCTGCATTCTCCGCTTCGTGGTTTTGTCGTCGTGGTTTCCCGTCCGTACCTGACACACTGCGCCTTCCGTCAGCAACTGAGCAGCGCGTCAGCAGGCCCACGTGCCAGCGCGGGCACGGGGACCGCGAGCGGCGCGCGGTCCACGCGAGCATCCTCTCCGGTGGCCCACTCGCAGGTCCGTGAGAGGCTTCCAATAGTTATTTGGAGCCTTGGGCTCCCAATAGTGGGGTGCTATATATATATATATATATATAATGTTTGTGCATAATTACATATCACTACTTACATGGAGGATTATCACAAGTGAACCTACACTCATGGAACTGCTATATAGTGCAAGATTCGTTCCTAAGATTCTATCTGAGTATGAAATGCTCTATGACATTGACAGATGCTCTTGAAACAGTCATTCTGTGGTGTAGATTCAAACAACAGGAATAGCTTAACACAATTTTTTTAATAGTAGCCTAATAATAAGCTGAAGGAGCCTGTGTTATCAAATTATCATTTATTGTATTGCATGCTCTCCCTACTATAGACAGTTTACTTGGCAATATAGCACTGAAAGCATCAATTTTAGTAGTATAATTTGAGGAGAATCAAATAAACCTTGTGTGTCCTATGCTACTGGTAGCATCTAACTGATTGCAAAAACAAGTGGCAGCTAGATTCATGGAAGGACAGGTCCTTTGAGGCACAAGATAGCACATGTTAAGCAATGGTAAAATAGGTTCTTTGATAAACAATACATAACCAGTACTTAGATATCTAAATGAATGAAGCAAGTGTTGGAGGAAGCCATACATCCCTGGTTTAGAAGAAATACATGTCATTTCATATCTCAGTAGCATCTCAACATCTAAGAATTGGCAGTGTTGTACTCTACTAAAATCCTTGTTTTAAATATCTAAGTACTGGTTTAATGAAAAGCATTTGAATTTAATGAATAGAAAAAATAGATGACACATGATAGTTCGTAGTTTGTACTGAATCATGAAGTAGACATGTGGAAAAATCTTATTAAAATACTAATAAAAAAGCAGATGTGTACTGCTCGATGAACTTGAGGAAGAACATGTGGATTAGCCTGTGAGTGGTAGAGCTCGTTATAAAAAATCTGAAAAATGATAAGAGAGCAGTGTAAAAAGTCTAAAAAGAGAAGTCAGATCCGGCGGCGGTGTTCTACCGGAGAAGGAGAAGAAGGGCGCGGCAAGGTGAGGATGTGGAGGGAAAACTCACCAAAATCGTGAAAATTAGATCGGGGAGGCGCAGTTCGTACTCGCCGGAGAGGAGGTCTTTGAACTCGCCAGCGATGGCAAGCATGGAGTGGCGGTGACAAACACAGTAGATAAGAGAGATAACCGAGAAGAGAAAGCGGTGCAGGTCACCGGCAGAGGAGCGGCGGCGCAAGCGAAGGAGCGGAAGGGCTTCGGCATCTGGACCAATGGAATGCTCGAGCGGCGGCGGAAGTGGAGGATGAGGCGGCGGCGGAAGTGGAGGATGAGGCAGCAGCGGCGGAGGCGGAAAGATGGAGCGGGAGTTAGGGTTTCGTCGACTGGACGAATAGAATATAGGGATAAGAATGAGTATGTGTACCTTTTTATCGATATTGTATACGAAACATATTTATGTATACATCTATTTCAACGGGAGTAAGGGAAAAGAGAGTAATGTGACCCTCAGCTTGATGGACGGCTCAGATAATGGCTCCTCAGAACACATGAACCAAAAAAACCGGGTTTAGGTCAGAAGAGTGTAGAGGCAAACCGCGCGTCTTCTCTTGAGTGTCCCTCCTATTTTTTTTGAATAAAGGGCAGGAGCACTGCCATGTCGGGTGTCCCTCCCATGTGGGCATGTGGCCGGCCTCACGAAACGGATAAGGCTTCCGCCGCGTCGCCGTTGCTCCAGCCCGTGTCATCGATCAGGGAAGGCGCATCCAGGACAAAGCGCGTTGCGCCGATCTCGTGTTCCATGTCCCCCGGCTGTGGGCAGTAGTAGATCCGGGGAAGAAGGAACCCGATCAGGAATCATGCATGCATTTGTCCGGAAACGATGGGGATGATACAATGATGGAGTCTTCTCTTGATGCAGCTTGTGCCGTGGATCGACGGCTGTGGGCATGCAGTTCCGTGATCCTGGTCGGTCGATCGGCATATGGATCGAGGACGTTGTGGCCGCATCGCATGGAAAACGAGAGCATGAGTACTTGTCGTGGCGGGCGCGCATGGCGCGGTTCGTTCGTGACTCCGTGAGCGGCCGGCCGGTTCGAGCCAGTCGGCGTCGGTTGGTACGTGCAGTTAATGGAGAGTGTGTACTAGTACATGCTGCCGGGCCTGTTTAGTTGAGTAAGAATGAAAGTTACTGTTTACTGTAGCAATTATAAATCGAAGATTAGGAGGACTAAACATGATCTAATTATAAAGCGCTATACACGGTTGGACGGGAAATCGCGAGACGAATCTATTAAGCCTAATTAATCCGTCATTAGAGATTGTTTACTGTAGCACGACGTTGTCTAATCATGGCCAAATTAGGCTCATTAGATTCGTATCGAAAAGTTACCTAGGGGTTATGGAATGGGTTTTGTCATTAACACACATTTAATACTCCATACATGTAAGATTCCCTTTGATGAATAGTGAAAATGGCAATTTTTTTTGGCAAATTGGCCATCTAAACAGGCCCAGGAAAGTTTGCGAACTTTACTGTAGCAATTTTAAATCGAAGATTAAGAGGACTAAACATGATCTAATTATAAAACTAATTACACGGATGGACGGAAAATCGTGAGACGAATCTATTAAGCCTAATTAAACTGTCATTAGAGATTGTTTACTGTAGCACGACGTTGTCTAATCATGACCTAATTAGGCTCATTAGATTCGTCTCGCGAAGTTACCCGGAGTTATGGAATGGGTTTTGTCATTAATCCATATTTAATACCCTTAATTAGTGTCCTAATATTTGATGTGACGGGTAAATAGTAAAAAGTTTGAAAAGTTTGATGTGATGGGTGAATAGTAGAAAGTTTGAAAAGTTAATGCAGCAGTCAGTAGTCACACACCACAGTGGTGAGATCGAGTCCACAAGAATATCGGTCCAGCAAAGCTCCGCTCCCGATTTGGCGATTTGCCGTCGTCCCCGGCCGAGAGTAGCGGTTGGTTTCCTGCGTCGTCCATGTGCTGACAAATGCGGCAGACCATATCGTCGCGTTGCAACCTTTCCTAGTTGGATGGAGGGCAATCTCGATCGATCGGCTGCTCATCAAGGAGTCAAATGTCATTGATCCCCATCCAACTCTGAGCATTTGGTAACTTTTGAAACAAATGTTGCATCCTCATTAGTGATTACTCAAATATGACCCAGTAGCCATTGATTGTCATATTCTTCCATCATCAGTTCAAAGCTGAATCCACTAATGCCATTTAAGAGGACACAAGTCGTGTATTGGCATCAAAGACTTGGGAAAAAAGAACAGTAGTAGAAATGCACATTGCACAGCGGACCATATATTTTGCACCAGATAATTAGAGCTGCTACCAGAACAAACCTTTTCAGCAGACTCTTCACTGGTCTCTAGTGCATTGTCCTCTTCATAACCATCAGTGCTTGAGCCTTGAGTCTTGCATCCATGGCGACCTCCACATCTCCCTCTTCGTCCTCACCCTCCAGGCTCTACCAACAGCCTACTTCTATAGTCTATAGCTAGCCTGCCTAGCTACTCCACCATAGAGCCTGTTCGCTTATCTTATCAGCCATCGGCCAGTAGTACTTTAGTCTCACAACAAATCAGCACCAGCCACCAGCCAGCCAGCAGTACTTCAGTCTCACAACAAATCAGCACCAGCCACCAGCCAGCCAGCAGTACTTCAGTCTCACAACAAATCAGCACCAGCCACCAGCCAACCAAACAGGCTGATAGTCTGCAACCTGCCTCAAGTTCAATGCCCATGCCGCTAGCTGCAACAAGTACAGCAACGGCGATCGTATCAGTCGGAATCATGACCTGCCTGCATATATGAAAGCGACAAATAGTGTTTGCATGCAGCAGAGAAAGAGAGGAGAAGACAGCTAGGGTAGGAGGAGGCCGCTCCGCTGGGATCATGGCAGTTCCAGTGCGGTCGCCGCCCTGGTATGTACCAGTAGCCGTGCCATGCCCCTGCCCCTGCACTGCACCGCACCGCATCATATCGTTGTGGTTAGACATACAGGGGCAACATCAGTATGAGCCCACTGCTCAATAATGATCCGTCAAGAAAAATAAACACCTAGCTTTGTCCAGTTTTATGATCCATCTAAGATTACAGCATGGTTATTAACAACGTGGTGGGACGATTATATTTTTCCTGTCAACCCATATACTGGTCTCCCTTCCCCTGAGGGCCCGAACTCGAGGCGTCCGGCAGCAAAGCCCGCGGGCGATACGCCACCAGCAGGGCCCAATTACCGCGCCACCTCGTCAACCCGCGCCGGCCTTTTTCCTTTTTTTTTAGGGGACGCCGGCCTTTTTCCTACGTGGCATTGCTGGCAGGAATGGGCCACGTAGCGTGCGATCGGCCGAGAACACAGAACAGTGGCACGGGGTCCTACAGGTCCCACACGTCATCCCCTTGCTTTTCCTTCTTTCCATCCCTCTCCCCGTCCCACTCCTGCCTCCCCCCGTTCGCACGCTGTTGTGTGTAGAGTGAGAATTGAAGATAGTCATTGGGCTGAAAGGTCTATTGGAGTGAGCAGCACAATATAGAGATGAATTTCTTTAGCTACTCAAATATAGAGAGTCAAATCTATACTATAAAGAGGGAGAGATTTGATGTCAAAATCTACACAACCTTGATCCTACCCTCACCTCACTAAACACCTTTTTGGGCCCACCCGTCAGGTAGGACGAAGACGAAAAGGGGAGGGGGGAGAACGATCTTGAGGTGGTTTCCCCGTTAAAAAGAGCGGATGCAGCCAAATTTTTTTCACCAGGCTTCTCTCTCGTACCCGCCGGGCCCACAACACCTTCCACCGTCCTCCTTCCACACCGCGCATGTCGCCCCCGCCACCAATATCGTCCCTGATTTACGTCCTCTAATGTAACGTCCCGGAAAATCAAAAACCTAAATCACGCGTTTAAAACCTTAATCGATGAGTTTCCAAAATCTAAATCCGTTCCGTCGCTCCTATAACCCAAACCCAGTGTCCGAAATCCAGTTTCCAAATTCCAAATCCAATCATCCAATCTTCCCGGAATCAATCCCGACCGTTCTTTTCTCCTTGTCCTGTCCGCGTGTCGCGTCCGCGCGTCGCGCGCGTGCTTCCGACCGATCCCGCGGTCGCCGCCGCGAATCCCGCCTTTCCCTTCCTCCTTTTCTCTTTTTCCTATTTCCTTTTCCCTTTTTCCTAATTTTCTTTTCTCATTTTCTTTTC
>CM014270.1:10463474-10483194 GCA_004135705.1 Alloteropsis semialata | reverse complement strand
TTATATGTTTCCGGTGAACTTCCGGTCACAAGGAGAAGCAACGGCCATGGCACCACCGTCCGTAGCTTTTCTGTTGTTTGAGCAAGGGAAGAAGAAAGGATGAGAGCCCTTAGATCAAATATCAATGGTCCAAAATAGATCAGCATACCCCTTCGCGTTTTTGTTAAAGAGTCCCTAGAAAATCCACAAATCAACCCGCCATCCATCCCGCAGTTCAGGAAAACTCCGTTGCTACCCCCTGAGATCTATAGATAATCACGTATAGGTCCTCGGTTTATCGCAGGTTAGCCCTTTACCTTGTTTTAGCAGTAGAATCCATGTTTTAGCTCCGTTTTAGTTCGTTCTTGTTTCGTTAGTCTCCGTTTAGTGTGTGCTATCGTTTAGTGTCGTTGTTTTGTCTAGTTCGTGTTTCTAAAGTTAAATAAAATATTAAATTGATTAATGAACAATCCACTAGTTTTCTAATAAAACTTGTTTAGGTTTATATCTCGGTATTTCATAAATTCTTGTTAATTTGACTAATATTAAACATATGTGTTTCCAATAATAATTTGTTTAGTTTAACACGTCACATGAAATAATTCGTTAGATGCATCACATGTCTTTTATTTCAAGCTAATTGTTAAATGGCTTAATTCCTATGGAATATCCATAAATAAAATATGACTAGATTTTACTTCACTTTTAAATTTGGAAATAATTTAAATAAATCAACTTGGGTATTTCTTTGAAATATCCTTTTACATGTGCTTTTCTTCAATTAAAATGAACCAAGCATATAGTCTTTGTGCTCTCATAAATGCAAATGTACGGTAGTTGTCTTTTCAATCATGCGTTGTTTTTAGCGTTTCTCTGAGCCTTCGTAACCATAGCACCGCGCCCCGTCCTTTAGTGCGTTCTCTTAAGTTTGTCTTTGTTTGGTGTATTGTTCTTAGTTGTACTTGTTTGTTTGCTTTGTATGTTTGTGCCGATGATTGCTTCGAGTAGAAGGATCGTCGTTCGTGGTTCGTTGCTTTCAAGATCAAGAATTCGAAGTGAGCAAGAGCAGGCAAGCAGTAAGAGTAACTTTGCGTTGGAGAAAGGCAAGTGTCCCTAACCATCCTTCTATCTATGCTTTTAATATATCACTGTGATGATGTTAACTGGAACATGGAGAACCACCCAGGAAAACAGTACAACCACGAGTACTATATGGCTCTGGTCTTGGCTAATTAATTAGATGTATAGGTGACTAGTGGTCTTACCGTAAGGGCAAGGAGGGGGCCGGTGAAGGGGTCATAGCTCGGTCCTCTTGGAGGAGTAGCCTTTGCTAAGGTACGTCCTCATTAGGGAGGGTTATGGACCTCACCGCTGCTGAAACTCTAGCGGGCTGCTAGTTATCTGTGTGTCTTTGTAAAGGCCTTGTAGCGTCCCTATGCAGTCACACCAAAGGTAGTGTGATGAGTGTGCCTGATCAGCACCGCGTGGTTGGGTTTACGCTTCTTGTGGGTAAAGTGTACAACCTCTGCAGAGTGTTAAAAACTGTTATAACAGCCGTGCTCACGGTTAAGAGCGGCCTGGACCCTCACATGATTAATAAACTTAAAGATGGAAATAAATCGATGTTCTGGTTATTTCTTGTGGCCTTGCTGAGTACCAACCATAAGTGTACTCATCCTTGCTTACTGCTGTTCAGAAGCTGTTGTGAAGTCGTTGAAGATGGTGCTAGGCGTACGCAACCCCCAGTCGATTGCCTGTGAAGTGTTGGAGCCTTCGTTTCCAGGATAAGCTGTGACTCTGATAGTTTGTAAGTCTTTTGTGTTGTTTTACGTGATACTGCTATTGTTTATCACTGATGAAGTCTCATATGTGTGTAAACTTGATCCTGGCGCACATATGATTATCATTCGGTTTTGTCCTTAAAACCGGGTGTGACAGAAGTGGTATCAGAGCTGTATCGACTGTAGGATGTAAGCATAGATAGCAATGGTCGTTTCCTAATGTTCTCCTTGATATCAGAACTTTCCTAGACTTGTCCTTAAACTTTCTGATTATTATCCCCAACCCTTGACCCTCTTTCTCCTCCTTGATACTTTCCTATTCATGCTTGACTCTTGATTATTTATCCCTCACCTTGTCTTGATATTGCTAGTTCTCAATTTTTGTCTATTCAAGTCATTTAAGCTGATGGCTTTACTTTGATCATTCATCCCTCACCTTGAAATTGCTCTTGTTGATCCCTCCTTCATTGTTTTCATTTTCCTCCTTAATTATCTTATATTGACACTTTGGACTCCCCGTGTCTTTATTTCAAAGTGGTTTTTCTCATCTCCTCTTATATTAGGAAAACAAATAGATGCTTAGTACCATATGTCCTAACGCATACCTAAGCCTTTCTGAAGAATCAAGCTACTAGAAGTCAGGTCAGACCAATTGAAGGCTACGTCACACTCAAGACCAGGAACCATCAAGAGCAAGAAGTCAGATAATAGGACCAAGGATGCCTTTATAGGACTATAGGATCCCATGAAGCAGTTCTAACAACGTTTAGTCTCGTTTTGCTTTGTATGGCTAATTTGTGTTTGATGCTTTGCAATAACTATTGTTGTGTCTAACTCGCGCTCCAGTTGGGTTCTTCTTTATGTTTTCCTCTATCCTTGTTTTCCCTTTCTATCCTATCCCGGAATCAAATGAAGAATACAACAAGGCGGAATCCCTCTACTTCTCTTGTCTCATGTTTAAGTTCATTTTCATCATTTCCTTGTTTTTTTTATTTTGTTTATTGCCCATGACAAAATCTCGTTTACCTCTCCTCCTTGTTTCTTTTCTCTTTGAATCTCGGGACGAGATTCCTTTTAAGGGGGGTAGAGTTTGTAACACCCAAAATTCCAAAATCCCAAACCAAATCCCAAATCGAAGTCTATATCGAGATTCTCGGCGCCCAAATCAATTCGGAGTTCCAGAAGACCCTATCCGAATTATGACGCTATTTTCCAATTGATCGGATTAATTATTTATTTAATTAATCTAGCTCGGAAAATAGTCTAATCAATTCATCCAAAATATCTATGGAATTTGTTTTGAATTATGATGACGTTATCCGGAATTTGGATTGATTATTACTTAATTAATTTGTTCTGGATAATCAGTCTAATTCATCTGTACCAAGGTTTGCGAAATAAATTGTTATTAATTTATTTCAAAGACTCATAATATTCTAGCCCAAAACCTAGATCCATCTAAAAGCCCATAACCTAGCCCTAGCTACTCCCTTCCCTGTTAATTCCCCATCCCTTTCCCTCTCCTCTCCATCCCCTCCCAGCAGCCGTCGCCCCCTTCCTTCTCCCTCTCTCTGCGTCGCCAAAACAGAAACCACCGCCCCTCTACCCAATGTGTCTCCCCCTTTCCTCTTCCTTGAACCGAAACCCCCGGCCTTAATTTCCCTTCAATGGCATTCATGCCATAGCAGCGAAACCGCCGCCAACCTTCAATTCTCGGTCCAGAGCCCCTCTTCCCTCCTATAAAACCTTGGGAGAGCTCCTCCTTGCTCTCCTTTAGCCTCCACCACGACGCGCCCCTGCTGCAATGCCCTGAGCCGTCGTCAATTTCTGCCGGAGCTCGGCAAGGTAAGTCACTGTCGACCATGAATAACCGCCGCCCGAGCTTTCCCCTCACTCTCTCTCCCATCCGTGTCTGGTGCGCAGGGAATCCCAGGAGCACGACACCGGCGCCCTGCAGCTCTGGACTGAGCCCGCAGCCCCGTCTCCCACGCACGCCCGTGACCTACTCCGCCTCTCTTGGATGCGCGCCACCACCAGTGCTTCCCTGCCAGATTTAACCTCCTGGGTGAGTTCGCCACGCCATCCTCTTTCCATTCTGCCGCTCGGAGCTAAAAACCGTGCACCATAGCTCGAGTTATATGTTTCCGGTGAACTTCCGGTCACAAGGAGAAGCAACGGCCATGGCACCACCGTCCGTAGCTTTTCTGTTGTTTGAGCAAGGGAAGAAGAAAGGATGAGAGCCCTTAGATCAAATATCAACGGTCCAAAATAGATCAGCATACCCCTTCGCGTTTTTGTTAAAGAGTCCCTGGAAAATCCACAAATCAACCCGCCATCCATCCCGCAGTTCAGGAAAACTCCGTTGCTACCCCCTGAGATCTATAGATAATCACGTATAGGTCCTCGGTTTATCGCAGGTTAGCCCTTTACCTTGTTTTAGCAGTAGAATCCATGTTTTAGCTCCGTTTTAGTTCGTTCTTGTTTCGTTAGTCTCCGTTTAGTGTGTGCTATCGTTTAGTGTCGTTGTTTTGTCTAGTTCGTGTTTCTAAAGTTAAATAAAATATTAAATTGATTAATGAACAATCCACTAGTTTTCTAATAAAACTTGTTTAGGTTTATATCTCGGTATTTCATAAATTCTTGTTAATTTGACTAATATTAAACATATGTGTTTCCAATAATAATTTGTTTAGTTTAACACGTCACATGAAATAATTCGTTAGATGCATCACATGTCTTTTATTTCAAGCTAATTGTTAAATGGCTTAATTCCTATGGAATATCCATAAATAAAATATGACTAGATTTTACTTCGCTTTTAAATTTGGAAATAATTTAAATAAATCAACTTGGGTATTTCTTTGAAATATCCTTTTACATGTGCTTTTCTTCAATTAAAATGAACCAAGCATATAGTCTTTGTGCTCTCATAAATGCAAATGTACGGTAGTTGTCTTTTCAATCATGCGTTGTTTTTAGCGTTTCTCTGAGCCTTCGTAACCATAGCACCGCGCCCCGTCCTTTAGTGCGTTCTCTTAAGTTTGTCTTTGTTTGGTGTATTGTTCTTAGTTGTACTTGTTTGTTTGCTTTGTATGTTTGTGCCGATGATTGCTTCGAGTAGAAGGATCGTCGTTCGTGGTTCGTTGCTTTCAAGATCAAGAATTCTAAGTGAGCAAGAGCAGGCAAGCAGTAAGAGTAACTTTGCGTTGGAGAAAGGCAAGTGTCCCTAACCATCCTTCTATCTATGCTTTTAATATATCACTGTGATGATGTTAACTGGAACATGGAGAACCACCCAGGAAAACAGTACAACCACGAGTACTATATGGCTCTGGTCTTGGCTAATTAATTAGATGTATAGGTGACTAGTGGTCTTACCGTAAGGGCAAGGAGGGGGCCGGTGAAGGGGTCATAGCTCGGTCCTCTTGGAGGAGTAGCCTTTGCTAAGGTACGTCCTTATTAGGGAGGGTTATGGACCTCACCGCTGCTGAAACTCTAGCGAGCTGCTAGTTATCTGTGTGTCTTTGTAAAGGCCTTGTAGCGTCCCTATGCAGTCACACCAAAGGTAGTGTGATGAGTGTGCCTGATCAGCACCGCGTGGTTGGGTTTACGCTTCTTGTGGGTAAAGTGTACAACCTCTGCAGAGTGTTAAAAACTGTTATAACAGCCGTGCTCACGGTTAAGAGCGGCCTGGACCCTCACATGATTAATAAACTTAAAGATGGAAATAAATCGATGTTCTGGTTATTTCTTGTGGCCTTGCTGAGTACCAACCATAAGTGTACTCATCCTTGCTTACTGCTGTTCAGAAGCTGTTGTGAAGTCGTTGAAGATGGTGCTAGGCGTACGCAACCCCCAGTCGATTGCCTGTGAAGTGTTGGAGCCTTCGTTTCCAGGATAAGCTGTGACTCTGATAGTTTGTAAGTCTTTTGTATTGTTTTACGTGATACTGCTATTGTTTATCACTGATGAAGTCTCATATGTGTGTAAACTTGATCCTGGCGCACATATGATTATCATTCGGTTTTGTCCTTAAAACCGGGTGTGACAAAACTCCATTGTTAGATTGGCGGCGGCTGCGAAGGGCAGCCCCCGTCGGACACAATGAAAATCCTATGTTTGAACTTCCGGGGCTTGGGGCAGTCCGAGGCAGTTCGTGAAGTTCGTAGCTTGTGTCAGCTACATTGCCCAACAATCGTCTTCCTATCGGAGACGAGATTATATTCGGATAGTGTCGATGGATTGAAGCGCTCCCTCGGTTATCCCAATGGTGTGGGTGTTGGGAGCTATGGGAGAGGTGTGGTTTGGCTCTTCTGTGGTCACGGGAGGTGGATGTGAAATTACAGAGTTATGATAAGCTTCACATCGATGTGGTGGTGCTAGACCCAGGAACACAGGAGAAGTTTGGAGGTTCACAGGGTTCTACGGTGAATCAAGGAGGGAACTCAGGTATCAGAGTTGGGACTGCCTAAAGTTTCTCAATAGCAATTCCTCGCTGCCATGGTTGTGTGCGGGAGATTTTAATGAGGTGCTTGAGGCAGCTGAACAATATGGGGGACAAGTGCGGTCGGAGAGACAAATGGATGGTTTTCGGGAGGCC
The DNA here is from genome assembly GCA_004135705.1 of Alloteropsis semialata. Classification (NCBI taxonomy): domain Eukaryota; kingdom Viridiplantae; phylum Streptophyta; class Magnoliopsida; order Poales; family Poaceae; genus Alloteropsis; species Alloteropsis semialata. Next base: position 10,476,834 of record CM014270.1, on the reverse strand, counting down.
GTGATGGAGTGTGGCTTCACTAATCTAGGCTTCATTGGACTCCCATATACCTGGGATAACAGGCAGCATGGTGACCAAAATATTAAGGTTCGCCTCGACAGGGCATTCGGGACGGCTGATTTTTTGAACCTGTTTAGGGACGTGAAGGTGTGGCACATTCAGACAACGGAATCTGATCATTGTGCAATTGTGTTGGATTGCTTCAGAGAGCAGCAAAGGCAAAGGAGAAGGAAGCAGTTCAGATATGAAAATATGTGGAGGAGTGACCCATCTTATATGGATGTTGTTCAAACCTCCTGGGTGCATTCACAAAACCCAGCAACACTTGGATGTGTAGAACAACAGCTTTCTTTGGTCCAAAACTCGCTGAAGCATTGGGAGCAGACGACTTTTGGCAGCGTTCGAAAGGAGTTGCATCATCTGCAAGGAGAACTGGAGCGAACGCGGAGGAATCTTCTAGGTACTGGATCTTCTCGCCAGGAGAGAACCATAGTGACAAGGATAGCAGAGCTGCGATCACGGGAGGAGATTATGCAAAAGCAACGATCAAGAATTGATTGGCTAAAGGAGGGTGATCGTAATACTGCTTTGTTCCATGCACAAGCGCGAGAGAGGGCAAAGAGCAACTGAATCTCATCACTCCGGTAGCCTAATGGATCGCTGGTTCAGAAACAAGAAGAAATTGAGGCAGTGGCTGTTGATCTCTACAAGGGGCTATTCTCGGCCCGGGCTATTTTAGAGCCTGAGGCGGTGCTTGAGGTTGTGCAGCCGCAGGTCACAAGCAAGATGAACGAGATGCTGACAAGACCATATACAGCGATTGAAATAGAGCGAGCTGTGTTTATGATGGGGGCGAATAAAGCGCCTGGTCCGGATGGATTCACTGTTGGCTTTTATCAATTTCATTGGCCGGTGGTTGGCCCACAAATAGTGGCGGCAGTTTTGGACTTCTTGAATGGTGGGGTATTACCTGATAGTGTCAATCGCACTACCATAGTGCTGATTCCAAAATGCAAGAACCCGCAGGAGATGAAGCAATTTCGGCCAATCTCTTTGTGTAATGTGATTTACAAAATATGCTCAAAGGTCTTGGCTAATAGACTCCGGGGCATCTTGGATGAGATAATTTCAGAGGAGCAAAGTGCGTTTGTTCCAGGGAGGCTCATTACCGATAATGTGCTTATAGCTTATGAATGCACTCATTACTTGAAGCGGAAGAAAGGGAAAATTGGAGCATGTGCAGTGAAGCTTGATATGGCCAAGGCCTATGACCGTGTTGAATGGGCATATTTGGAGGGCATTATGCTGAAACTAGGCTTTCGTGAGGATTTTGTCATGCTGATCATGAGGTGTGTCACGTCTGTTTCTTTTAGCATTAAAGTTAATGGAGTGCTATCAGAAAGTTTCAGGCCTACTAGAGGGATAAGACAGGGAGACCCGATCTCCCTCTATTTGTTCCTGCTATGTTCTGAAGGTTTATCATGTCTTCTCAAGAATGTTGGTCCAATGCATATTTCCAGAGGTGTTAGAGTGAGTGTTCACTCCCCATGGGTATCGCATCTTCTCTTTGCGGATGATTGCATAGTTTTTTCAGAGGCATCGCAGAGAGGGGCTGACAGATTGAGAGAGATATTGGAGAGGTATACCAAAGGATCTGGACAGTTGGTGAACAAGGAGAAGTCGGCTATCTTTTTCAGTAACAACTGTCCAGATGGGGAAAAAGGAAATTGTCCGGTGCAGCCTTGACATACGAACGGAGGCACTAGCAGAAAAATACTTGGGGCTTCCCACGGTTGTTGGAAGAGCTACAAATGATTCTTTTGAATACATGCCAGCACATGTGAAAGGCCTGATTGGTGGCTGGAGCGGGAGAGAGGCGAGTTGTGCAGAGAGAGAAATACTCCTAAAATCAGTTGCGCAAGCCGTGCCGACATACCCGATGAGCTGTTTTCTCCTCCCAGTAGACAGTTGCTAATTACTGGTGGGGAAGCTCGGCGGACATTCGCCATATTCATTGGCTTCGCTGGGAGCGACTGACATGGCCGAAATGCAAAGGAGGAATGGGATTTCGGGACCTACACATATTCAATCTATCAATGCTCGGCAAACAGGGGTGGCGACTAATGACACAACCTGATTCCTTGTGTACAAGAGTACTGAAAGGCCGATATTTCCATGATTCGGATTTCATGCAGTGTACAAGGAAGAACCGGGCTAGCTACTCTTGGCGAGCCATCGCAGCTGGTCGCGATGCTTTAAAGATGGGGCTGATCCGGACGATTAACATCTGGGAGCATAGATGGATTCCTAATCATTTTGGTGGTAGACCAATCACACCTCAAGAAGGACAAGAAGTAATTGCAGAGCTACTTACTGCTAGTGGGCAATGGAATGAGGACTTCATTCGGGAGAACTTCTTCCGTATTGATGCAGACGCTATCCTACGAATTCCTGTTGGTGGACGCCAAGGTGATGTCTGGGCATGGGAGCCAGAGAAACATGGGTTTTATTCTGTGCGATCAGCCTACAAATTGCTAGATAACTCAAGACAACAGGAAGAAGAGAGGGATGTATTGGGGCCATCGATTGATGAAACTTGGAAACGTATATGGAAGCTTGATGTGCCCCCAAAGGTCAAGATCTTCTGGTGGAGGGTTATCCATGAATTTCTTCCGACGAAGCAAGTGTTGCATAGACGCCACATTGAGCAGATTGCGAATTGCGACATGTGTGGTGCAGCGGAAGAATCAATTGGGCATGTTCTGATAGAATGTACAATCGCCAAAGCTTTCTGGGAGCAAACTAAGGAGCTTACAGGAGTGAAGCTTCCACAGCTGCACCCACTATCTTGGGACCGGGACTTGCTTGTGCTGGGAACGGCGAGGGATCGCGCCATCATCATCTGTGGGATGTGGGCTTTATGGACGCTGATGAACAAACGTCGGCATGGAGAACCTGTGATGACTCTTCGACAAGCTGTCACATGGATCATGGATATGGCCTTTGATCTATGGGAGATTTCACATCCGTCGATACAGACCAACATGACAAGGAAGCAATCAAAATGGTGTCCACCAAATGAAGGATGGACCAAGTGCAATGTTGATGGGGCCTTCAGTCTGGACAGTCGACAGGGAGCGACTGGGGGTGTTCTATGAGATAGCATGGGTAATTTCCTCAAAGGCCAGGCAACGGGATATAGCCAGTGTATGGATGCTCTCACCATGGAGGCACTTGCATGCAGAGATGGACTCGCGTTGGCGGAGCAGCATGGTGTCACAAGATTATGCTTGGAAACGGATTACTTGGAGTTGCTACATCCGTGAGAGCAGCGGCACAAGCAGAGATCACTTGTTGCGCCAATCTTGCTGGAGATTCAGGAGCGGAGCCTGAAGTTTGAAGCTTCTCACTTTGTGCATGTTAGCAGAGTCTGTAACAATGTTGCTCATGTTTTAGCTAAGCAAGTTAGTGGAGGGTCAGGGCTGGTGGAGTGGCATTCGGATCCCCCACCCTGCATCTGTGACTTGCTGAAGTCACATTGTAATCATCTCATGCGAGTTTGAATGAAAGCTTCATTACCACCAAAAAAAAAAGTATACGGCATGCCGGTCCGACAAAAGACCGACGAAGCAGGACCAAGTTCCAAGTTTTTAGTTTCAGCTCGCTGGGCCGCCGTCTCGGCCTACTGGGCTTTGGATGGGTCGTGAGCTTGTGCTCGCACGGTCGGTCCGGATCCGCGGCAGTCCGGCTAAGCTGTGGCGTTGCCGTCGTCCCTGATTCGTTTGCCGCCCGCGCGCGTATCCGTCAGTCGCCGCGCGCCCGCAATGCCAGCCTCAGCTGACGGCGTGCGGCGCGGCAGGGGAGGCGCATAGCAGAGCCACAACTTCCGTTCAGATTGGTCAGACGCAGCACAGACCGTCCGCATAAAACTCTGTGGGCGCTACGCTTCTGGAGATGGCATGCCAGAGTGTAGTGAGGGCGACCGGCCCAATGCCGGCGCTGACCAATCTGCAAACGGATGGAAACGTGCTAGAAGTTTTCGGCGTCTTTTGAAAGAGAAAGAGATTACCGTCGAATTGGTCGGGTTATGGAGCTGCTCTTTTCTGAATTTACTCCCAGATTTAAAGAAATACAAAAAGGAAGAAGAAGAATCCAAGAACGGCGGTGACAAACTGGCAACTCGACCTCCCTTGTGCCGAACGTTTCTTGGCCTAGCGCGGCGCTGATGGCGGCGGCGCGGCATCAATGCTTTGCTTGGTCAGAGTCGCCACCACCCTGGCTATCTCCACATCCCCGTCGTCAGAGTCAGAGACTCAGAGTGCTGCGCCGGCGGCGGCGCTGATTGGTGGTGCCAGGTTCGTCTGACTCCCGCCGCCGGCGCCCATGATCTGTGTGCTGCCGCGGGAGTGGCCGGGAATCGGAGCCGCACGATCTCGCTGCACGCACGCACGCACGTGTCCACCCGTCTGTGCGTGCGGGTGCATCTTTAGTTTGGTTGTTCTTTCTGACTGGCGTTGGGTTAGTGTGGCACGCTTCAATCTCTGGACATCATTTTTCACTACGAGTCAAAACTCCCACCTGGATCAGTTGCTTGGATCACGCAGGCACACACATGCGACGATCACAGACGTCTCCCTGTCGACGTCATATACTACTGAAAAGAATAACACACATTAAATCATAAAATAAATAAAAAAATATGACACCATCAGTTGATTCCACTACTATAAAAAGCAACTTTAGTCCCAGTTGGGAACTCCCTTTAGTCCCGGGTATCCCAATCGGGACTATCACACCGGAACTAAATGTTAGGGGCTTTAGTCCCGGGTATATACCCAGGACTAAAAGTGGGATCTGCGAATAAAAAAAAGGCGCAGCCCCTGGCCGGGGCGCCCCTGCAGGCCCTCCCGTTCCTTCCGGATCCGTTTCGCTCCAATCCCGTTCCAAAAACACACAAACATCTCCATTCAGAATTCAATCCATTCCAAAAAATAAGAATCAATCCATTCCGAAAATCATTCAAACATCATCACAACATACAATTTATCGATCTCGCACAAGCATCTCCTTGGCCCTTGCGGCGGCGCGCCCGCTCGCGCACCTAGACCTGGCCGCGGTGGCGCCCGCTCGCGCCGGCCACCGGCTCGGCTCGTCCCCCGCCCGCCACCGGCACCCCTAAGAAGATAAGGGAGAGAGAGAGAGAGTGAGAGTAAAGAATGAGACAGAGAGAGGATGGTGGACGAGGACTTAGAAAATATAGGGATCGGATCGAAGTTGCTGGTTTTAGTCCCGGTGGGTTGCTCCACCCAGGACTAAAACGTGTCATTTAGTCCCGGGTGAAGCCACCACCCGAGACTAAAGGGCAGAACACATTTAGGACCGGCTAGTTATAGCCACCAACCGGGACTAAATGTCTCTCCCAGCCTCCCTTGCTTAGACCCGGGACTAAAGGCTCTTTAGTCCCGGGTCCAATTGGTACGGGGACTAAAGATGACGAACCAAAGGTGGTTTTTCTACTAGTATTCTAACCTAGGTAGACATGTTCTTTTTTGCGAAATAGAGAGAGCTTTATTAATTAAGTCATGTCCTTACAAAGCACAGAGTTGATGCACTCTGGCACAAAACCAAAGGAGACCTTACACTCACCCGATCTTAACGCTAACTGCGCAAGCTCATGCGCAACTTTATTTTGCTCTCTCCTAATCCACCTAAACGCCAAACTCTTCAAAGCTAGGCCCTCTCGCCTAGTATCCTGAATCACCGGAGCAAGCAGAGATCTGTCAGGGGAGGATGCCCCCAATCTTTCAATAACAGATACACAATCCGACTCCAGAGTCATGATCCTTCCCGGCCATCTAGCAGCCAGGCGGACACCGTCCAGGCACGCCTGGGCCTCCGCTTCCTCTGCATCCCTGCAATGCCGAAGCTTCCTCCAGGCCAACAACAACGCTTTCCCGTGCATGTCTCTGATGACCACCCCAATTGCCGCCACGCCCGACGTCAGCGAGAAGGCGCCATCCACATTGATCTTTAGCTCCTCTCCCACTGGCGGACACCAGCGAAGAACCTCCTTCTGAACAGCTGTGCGCCCCATCAAGAGGTTCACTCCTTGCATCTTCTGCTTACCCCGTTCGTCGCCCGCCCGGACATTGTGCCGGATGGCCAACAGTGAATCAATATACCTGCATAGGAAAAGGACCGAACCAGTAACAGCCGACCGCTCGCCAGCCTGCAGAACGCCATTCCTCACACTCCAGCAACGCCATATCAACATCAGGAAATTTGCAGCAACATCTACCTCATACCTGTCGAGTAGAATCAGTAGCCAGTCCGGACCTGTATGAACCAGATCCTCCTCACTCGGTAGTTCAATATGAAGACGTAGTTCATGTCGCAAAGCTCTGGCATGAGGGCAATTAACAACTGCATGGAAACAGTCCTCAAAAGGATGTCCGCAGAGATCACACACACTATCTGTTACCAGGTGCCTGAAGTTTTTATTTGCTTTCGTAGGCAAGCCATTATTGATCACCTTCCATGCAAAAATTTTCACCTTGGAAGGGACGAAAGAGCTCCAGATTTTCTTCCATAACAGCCGGCTTCCATCAGAGCTTGAACTGGTTCCTTCCCTTCCAACCTCATGCTTCTCCGAAATCGCCAATCTGTATGCACTCCTGACCGAGAACAGACCGGACTTTTCTGGGTTCCAGGCCACCCAATCATCGCCACCCATATCTGAGATTCTAATTTTCAGTATCTCTATGGCATCACAAGGGTAGAAAAACCTCCTCACTGCTGTCTCATCCCATGACCGTGATTCCTGGTCGATCAAGTGATTGACCCGACGTAATCGGCAGTTCCGGGGATTTCCAATCGGCTTTAAACCAAAAAGATCTCGGGATCCAGTTGTCCCGCCAGATCCTTATTGAACTTCCATCTCCAACTCTCCACACTATTCCTTTTTTCAAAAGCTGTAGACCAAACTCAACTGCACGCCATGTTTGAGACGCATCCCCTGCCTCCACTGAATCTAGCAGGTTCCCCGAGGGATAGTACCTTGCTTTGAGCACCCGAGCACATAAGCTCTCTGGGAAGGCGATCAACCTCCATGCCTGTCGAGCCAGTAGTGCTTGGTTAAACATTACCAGGTCCTTGAAACCCATGCCACCAAAACCCTTCGGCATCAAAAGTTTTTTCCATGGAACCCACTGCACTTTCCTTCTGCCTTTATCTGCTCCCCACCAGTAAGCACGAATACTCTTCATCATATCCTCACAAAGACCCCCAGGAAGTTTGAACACACTCATGATGTAGTTCGGTAAAGCTTGTGCGACTGACTTTATCAATACTTCCTTACCAGCTGCAGACAAGAACTTCTCACGCCATGCAGTCATCCGCTTTGAAAAACGTTTCTGCAGTGGTTGGAAAACACCTCTCTTCATCCGTCCCTGGGGCGTGGGTAGCCCCAAGTACTTCTCTTCAAACTCCAATCGCTCAACACCCAGTATCGACCGTACCATTTGGACCTCAGTCCCGTCTCTACCCTGACGCACCAGCATTGAGCACTTGCTCGGACTCAGGAGTTGGCCCGTGCATCGCTCAAAAGTATTCAACAAGTTCCGCACTCTTGTAGCCTGTTCCACATTTGCACGAAAGAAAAGCAAACTATCATCTGCAAAGAGAAGATGAGTTATACTAGGAGCTCTCCGAGACACTTTTAAGCCCTCCACCAGCCCAGCCTGTTCATTCTGCTTTAACAAGGTCGATAATCCATCAGCGACTAAAAGGAAGAGATATGGCGAAAGTGGATCACCTTGTCGTAGACCTCTTGATGGGGCAAAGGGAGCCAAGGGCACCCCATTGAAGCGAACAGAGTAGCGTACAGTCGAAACACATGTCATGATCCACTTCACCCACTGACTTTGAAAGCCTAGCTTCACCAATAAACTTTGTAAATAACCCCAATCAACGCGATCATACGCCTTTGATAAATCCAGTTTGTATGCACAAAACTCCCCCTTGTCTCCCACGCCCCTCTGAATGGCGTGGATACATTCAAATGCTATCAGTGCATTGTCAGTGATCATCCTTCCAGGAACAAACGCACTTTGCTCAGGTGAGATGATCTCCTCCAATATAGGTCTGAGACGATTAACCAGGCATTTTGAAATAACCTTGTACATTACATTACACAAACTGATAGGACGAAACTCCTTCAAATCACTTGGATTGTCACATGTAGGAATTAAAACAATAGCAGTGTCATTTATACCTGGGGGCATGACACCATCATCAAAGAATTTCTTGACAGCTGCAACCACATCGTCCTTCAAAATATCCCAATGCCTTTGAAAGAAGCGTGCAGGGAAGCCATCAGGGCCAGGTGCTTTAAGCGGCCCCATCTGAAATAAAGCATCTGAAATCTCCTTGTCCGTAAATTCCTTGCACAGCATCTCATTCATTTGATCTGAAATTTTCGGCTCCACCAATTCCAACAACTCCCCAGGGCATACACTAGGGTCTGCCTGATACAACTCCTTGAAAAAATTAACTCCCATTTGCTTAAGCTGCTCCGGGTTGTCACACCACTCCCCATCTGCACCCCTTAGCTTTTTTATATTGTTCTTCCTGGCTCTCCATTGTGCCTGCCTATGAAAGTAACTTGTGTTGCGGTCACCCTCCTTAAGCCATGAAATACGGGACCTCTGCAGCCACATCATTTCTTCTCTATAAAGCAATTCATCCATTTGATCAGTGACCCGCCTTAGAGCACTACGCTCTACTAGCGGATCGCCTTTCAAGACCTCCAGTTCCCCCCGCAGGCGCTCCAAATTTGCAGAAACTGAGCCAAAATTTTTCTTGCTCCATGCACGGAGAGCACGTCTGACACTGCCCAGGGCCGAATTCACCCCTCCCAGGCTATCACGGCTAGGAGCAGAACACCATGCTTCTCTGATTTCCTGCGCGAGAGATTCCAACCGTTCCCACATAATTTCATACCTAAAAATGCGTGTTTTGTGCCACTCCCAGTTCTCCTTCCTGATTTGAAGGAGGAGTGGACAATGATCTGACCGCGAGGACACTAAGTGGTGGAGCGTAGCATCAGCGAATAAATCACGCCAGTTGCTATCTGCCACTGCTCTATCAAGCCTGACCTTTACATTTGCATCTCCACCCCATCCATTATCATATGTGAACGGAAGACCCAAGAACCCCAAATCAGTTAAATCGCAGTCGCTTAAGGCCTCCCTGAATGCACTCATCTGCCTTTCTGGTCTGTCACAAGCCGAGAAGTGTTCAAAGCTCCACATTACTTCGTTGAAATCACCCACGACCACCCAAGGCAAAGCAGATGCTGCCCGAAGGCGCCGAAGATCCTCCCACATAAGATGACGATTTTCAGGCCGTGGTTCGCCATACACAAAAGTCATCCGAAACCACGGCCCATCACAGTTAGCACGTATGGAGACATCAATATAATGGCGACACTTCTCAATTAAATTTACTTCCACAGACTCATGCCAAAACAACGCTAAGCCACCACTTTGACCCACACTATCAACCCCAATACAATTTTTCAAGCCTAATCTCCACCTGAGATTGGCCACCCTCGCTTCTCTATTGTGAGTTTCACACAGGAACACCAACTCCGGGCTATGGGCACGTACCAGTGCCGTGAGCTCCTGAACTGTCCGGGAGAGCCCGGTCCCCCGGCAGTTCCAGCACAAGGAATTCATTTCTCCTGGTGGGACTCGCCATGAGTACCCACCAGTTCGTCCGCCGCCGCAGCTGCCAGACCGTCCACCCCTAGCATCTGTCCTTCCACCCGATCTCCTTCCACAGCATCCTTTTTTGCAACCCCCACCTTCCCCGAAAGTCCCAGGCCATCTGGGAGCACCCCAGCATTTCTTAGCTCCTCCTCCACCCTAGACGTCACACCCGGCTTCACCACCTTCTTAAACCTCTTCTGTTTAGAGATGTCCTTAGCAGGTTTAGGCCCGTCAGCCGTTACTTTCTTTCCTGGCAAGGGAATTTTATTCTTCTGCCACCCCTCCTTTATGCCTCCCTGCCCGGCATCATCCTCCTCCATTGGTGAGTCATGATCCGTCATAGAATCCCCACTCGAATCAACAAAGGAGTTGATACCCGAGACCCTCGCCAGTTTGCTCTGCTTGGATCCTTCTCGAATGTTATCAGCAAATTCATCACCATCCACCGCCATTCGTTGAACATTTTGGGCCAGATCATGCTCGACCTCAGGAGATAAGGTCGAGGAAGTTCCCATGGCCTCACGCTCCCTCTTTTTCTCCTCCCTTCTCTGAAAGCTTCCCCCACCAGTCGCCCTATTAGAACTCTGTCCACTGCGCAAGTTGGAAGTTCCTGCATAGGCCTCCACCTTCTCCTTTTGCGCACCACTGTAATTCAGAGCTCTTTTCACCGCTGGGTTAACATTCTGGAATGTCATCACCTTACCCACATCTCTCTTATGCGGAGACGCTCGTAAATCCGTGCCGAAACGTACACCGCCCTCCTGAAGATCTTCCTCCGGGCACTCCCTCCCTGCATGGCCAATCCGGCCACACCAGAAGCAGAAGTATGGGACGCCCTCGTATTTAACCATGAACTCCATTAAACCCCTGCCTTTCACCTTGATTGCAACGTTGGGTAGTAAGGCCTTTGCCAAGTCGAAACTAACCCGTACACGCATGAAATCTTTAATCGGCTCACCCACCTCCAGAACTTTCCCCACCTTTGTTGCAAGCGCATTCACAAAACCAGGAGTTAGCATGCCCACAGGTATATCATAAATTCGGATCCACATCGGTAATTCCTCAATGACCACTTCTGAGAGTCTTGTAAAACCATCATAAGGCACCACAATTAAAGCATCACCCCTAAACTTCCAGGGACCTCCACATAGAACAAACTTCAGTGTTTGCTCTGATTCAAAATCAAGCAGGAATCTGTTCTCCCCCAGTTCCCTCGAACTCACCTCTCCCATCATACCCCAGGCCTTACTTAGTTCCGAGAAAATCATTCTCGGCTTGAACATCTTCCCTGAGTAGAATCGAGCCACAGCCAACCATTGAGGTTTTGCAATACATTCTTCCTCCCCCTCGAAAGCAAACTCATCCTCCTCCTCCTCACCCGTCTCTTCCTTGAAATCTCCATGAATCACCAACCTGCGATCCAGGTTGCTACATCCATGACCTAGATCGCCATCAGCCCGCACTTCTTGCTCATCCTTCAGACTGGACACACGCTTCACCGGTGGCGGCGCCGGCAGTACGTCCCCATCTCGCCCGGCATTCTCTGCCGGTGACGACGGCGGAAGAACCCCATCCTTTGCAACTCCCTTCAACTTGGAATCCATTGCTACGAAGTGGACGAGATCAGAACTGCGCCCCCTCAACAATCACAGAGCAAACGGCTTCGGGTGGGCAATCTCCTCACCGGAGATCCCTGATCACCCCCACCGCGGCTCAGAGATTGGTTAAGGGAAAGACACAGGAAAAACCTAACACTCCAGCAGCAGAAAGCGAACCCTAGAAAGGTTCGTAGGGTATAATTCAAGACGAGAGCGTAAGCAATGCGGACGGCGCCGCACCCTTACAGTCCTGGCCGCCTACGACAGAAGTCGTGATCGGCACGAACAGCTCCGCGATCGGTAACAATACCAATCCGGAGAAAACAAATCTGGCAGGGCGCAGCAGGCGGGACTCCAATCCCACACGCCGTCTCAAACGTAGAGTCGCCGGCAGAGTCAAACCCTAGCGTCGTAGAGCAGGTCGCCGCCGAGTCGCCCCGTGATCGCCTTTCCCTTCCCTTCCGTCATTTTCGGATCTTGCTGGTCGATGTTGACATGTTCTATTCACACAGAAAATCTAATCGACTACTTGTCGAGTCCATTGTGTTCAAATATGTACGACAGTACGAGTAGTATGTGCTATAGGCTATGACTATCGAGCTACGCTCACAGCAGTGCACAAGAACTTTGGACATAGATGTGTAGTACGCTTGTTTTCGTACTTATCTGGTCGGTGATGATAATGCTGTTGGAAATAGTACTGGTTATTATCAAAATTGACATTTGTAATTCTATTGTAATATCTTCTATGATGACATCAAATGTGCTCAATCGACCCCGTCAAAAATATGTCCGACATATTCTTTTGTCACCAAGACAAGAAAGACGGAATAATCAACGGTGGTGACTTGTGAAGCTGAACCATATCATGTTCGATATGAAATAATTAAATTGCTATTTCTCCAAAATAATCCACTGGAACTACCCTCATGCGGTAGTTCTATTATTATTTACCCTCTTAATTAACCACTTCAATTCTCACGAGGCGAACGACTGGATTATTGAAATGACGTTGCTGGGATTCTTTTTCTTTTTTTGATTTGATGTGAACGCTACCTGCTGGGATTATTGAAACTTGAAAGAGATGCTTGAACTGCAGGGGAAGCAGAGACATGCCCTGGAGCCACCGGCATCGCCTGACTATATTGCTAGCTCCATCGGGAATCGGATGGCGAAACGGCGACAGGTCAAAATTGCCCCGTCAGTGATCACTGCGTCTCTGCGAGTGGAACAAGCCAATTCGATCGGGACGCCGAAATGTGGTCAGATCAGGAACAAGTATGGTCGAGCCTGATTGAGCGCATCGTCGGTACTTTTAGTTGGGAGTTGGGATCGACCTAACGGCCACGATGGCCAACATGCATCGACTAATTCAATTCAAATATTTAAATTGATAGACAATGAGAGCAATCCACTTACATTTCAATAAAAAACACATACAGTCAAATATAAGCTACATAAATATGGATAAAAGCACTTTTCTGAAAAACTGGTTTGGCTCAGTTTCTAATTTTAGAGAAGCACATCCTGAGAAACCGTAAAAATAGAGGTAGTGGAGAGAAGCGCGTTCAGAAAAAAACTAAAAAAATACTTGCTGTTTGGCTTAAGAGAGTCTAGTGACCAAAACTATAGTATCATGTTTGTTGCCTTACTTCAGGCACATTGACGTACACGTATGTGCCACATCGTGCATGGTCAACCAAAGGGGTGCTCAACTGCACATCCTTTGAAGATCGACATTCTTGTCCATCTTTGCGTGCAGCCGTATGTGCAGTTTAATTACATTCACACACCCGTATCCCAGCATCGTGTCTAAATATATTCATGTGGCCGGCTTGTAGGATATGCAAGAATCTTGCAAGAGGTATAGTGGTACTTCAACTTTGTGATTGAGCACATGTACGTAAAATGTATCTTGCAAATGAAGCCTAAAGGAATAATATAATTTAACTCACCCGCAACATATAATTGAATGGTTATCAGGGCAGCTCT
>CM014270.1:10437626-10462960 GCA_004135705.1 Alloteropsis semialata | reverse complement strand
AAAAATTGAAACGACTTATCGTTTGGAACGGAGGGAGTAATATTTTTATTGCAGAATTGCACATTTCTACTCGTGATCACTAGCATTTGTGGCATCTTGTACATCGACGTGCATGCGTCTGCTCCGCATCGTGTATGGTCAACGAAATGGTGGTCACCACTCGCTGGTAGCCCAGCGCGCTGCTGCTCTGTCAGCTCTGACTTATCTCGTCATCAGCTGTCAACGCGCCGCCGGATATACGTAATCGGCGCGCCACTATTTTTGTCGTTGTGTATGCACCTGTTGGACCACGCGCGTAGTAGCCCCCTGGTGAGCGCAGTGCACGTTCACACACCGTATGCTCCGACATCGTGTTTAAATCCATGGCTTGTTTGGGGAGAAGTTTCAAGATAATATTGGGCCCTTTTGCCATGGATTCGGTTTCTCGATAAAAACATAAACTGATTGTAACTTCTTCTCAGATTTTTTTTTCTGGTTTCTTTGAGGAACATTTCCAGTTGTCTCTTAATCCATAGAGTAAATCATTTGTCATGGTTTTTTCTATTTTTTTTATATAAAAACATTTTTCATTGGTAGGTGATTCTCATGTTTTTATTTAATTGGGAGATACTGTAAATGATTTCGAGAATCCTACCAAACGGGCCATATAGTTCAGCCGTTCAAAGGGGCAGGAGCCTATAAAGAAGAGAATAATGTAGTTCACTCTTCACCGAGCTGGATATATATATATATATATATATATGATCGCGTCTCCTATGATTGAAATGCATGGGTGTTAGGAACGTTCGTATTCTACGCAACCGCGACGGATTCGATCGTGTACGATACGATATCGACGCTCAATAATAGCCTCGCGACTATGAGGATGGGATCGATTGCTTTCATACCGTGTCATCGTGATTGGAGATTCTGTCCGACTACAAGCATGCTGCTTGGATAAGACTAAGGAATGGGCTCAAGGAAAAAGCATTAGGTATACATCGTTCTAAAATAAAAGCTATATAGTAATAAACTACTTCACGGAAGATACGGAATACCGACTGCGAAATTGTGGACTCTACATGTATGATTAGCAGCTCTTTTAGAAGGGTTATTACGACTTCAGGTTTTAAGTTGAAATTTATAAATCGAGCTCAAAGTTTAACACTCTATAAGGTTTTATAACAGTTTTATAGGCATTGAATTCTATGACACATCGGCAAGTTTGCTGTCTTGGCAAACTCATTACAAGGTGAGAGAGGAGAGAGGAGTTTTTTTTTCCCATAAAACCTAGCGGGCTCGGTTAACATGTCATATGAAACACTGAAACACACACTGAGAAATATGTGAAGTTTTATCACTGGATTCTTAGCAAGCTCCGACACAAGAATTAAATACAATTACAAAAGGCTATATAATTTACATGATACATTTGATCACGACACCATACAAGAATTTAATATTGCAACCTTTCTATGGAACGGTGGCAGGAGACGGCCGTCTCGATAACCTCGATAACTATGTATGAAGCGACTGGCCTTATTTGGCACTTGCTACCTCCGGTCACCCGAAACACGACGTTTTTCAGACCAGCAACGTCACGACTTGTTGACTGAAAGCAAATGCACAAAATTAACACTTCGCAAAACCCGTCTTCTCTGTATGTATACATGTGTTGTTTGTATCAGCAATGCAGCCTTTTTTGTATTTAGAGGTCTAAATCTTACTTAACGATAGGCGTTATCTGCATTGTGGAATTGAAGGTCTATGTCAGCTTGCGCCTGTCTGCATTGAAGGTCTATGTCAACTTGCATGTGAGCTACAACAACGATGTTTTTGTCCCCCCTTATTTTTATTTATGTTGCAATATAGTTTTATTGGCATTGTCATCATGTAAGCTTCGGAATTGCCATCATGTTGCCGTTCAATTGGCATTGTATTTTGGGGAAGATAATACTCCATATGCCACTTGGAGCTGTTCAATAGGCTGTTTTGTAGTAAATGTTCATCCTTACTGAACAGTATTACAAAAACCACCCTAATGTGGACATAAGCAACCAATTCCAACCACTTTCACTAAATGCAAAGGCACGAAAGGCCAAACTAGCTGAGTCAAACCTATTCAAGATTAGTTTTATTCATCATGTCATGGTGTTTCTTTTTTTTTGCAGATAATAAAACTCGGTGCAAAACATTTAATCTCTTATCAGCGATTATTTTTTATATGGATTATACTCTTGGAAGTATCTGACATTCAATAACGACTACATTGAAAGGTCCAAGTTAATGAACTGAATCGGTTATGCATCGCGTGTGCGTCAGGGTGGTTCTTGTAACAAAATCATGTAATACATGTAGGTATCCGTAGCAAACTATGTATTTCTCAATTGACATGGGGTGGTTTTTGTAATTTTTCTTTATATTTTCCAAACTTTGTTGTTCAATGCATATTCTTCTTGTCATTCGAGGCGCCCTCGGCGGCCAGCAGAAGATCCACATAGATAAAAAAAAACATCACCATAGGATTTTTAATTGACGGCAGATGGTATTGGCTGAGCATTGATCGGTTCAGGTAAAAAAAAGAGATAATTCCTTATTTGACACCGGTTAAACCAACCGTTTCTTATTTGGCCCTCAAAAGATTTTCATTCCTTATTTGACCTCTGAATCATTCTCCATTCCCAAATTTACACTAACGTCAATTCCAACCACTAACAGTGTTAACTGTGAGCTAAAAAGACCTTTTTACCCCTCATTCACTAAATGAAGTTATATGCCTTTTAAAATATTTTTTTTTATTTCTGCATATGTAGCAGTCAAATCAACAACAAATTATTGAACTTTTTTTTGACACCAGCAGCATGGTGGCCGAATTTATTGAATTTTTTCAATCACATGAACAAAATCATGTCAATTACATGTGGAGAACTAGAAAGAACAGCAGCATGGTGTTTAGACATCAATACAACAGGCAGTAAGATCTGCAGCATACCAATGCAAATAAACACAATACATCAAGAGATCTCATACAACAGCATCATGTTCACAAATTTAACTTAACACAAATAGATAAGGTTTGCACATGAGTGAGTTTCACCACAACAGGTCCACATGAGGCCATACAACAGGTCCACATGAAGCCATACAACAGGTTCACAACTATATGACAGAACACATAAGGTACACATATCCAAGTTCACATGCATCAAATAAAAATCTACAAGAGAAGTCCACATTATGATCACAGACTGAGCCTTCTTTTGCTCCTTGTGCGCATTGCAGGGCTTGCAGGATCCATCTTTTTGCTTCTTGTGCCCATTGCAGGGCTATCAAGTGTCAGCATAGAAATGCTTGTCTTCTTTTTAGCAGGTTGTTTCTTCTTTCTTTTGGTATTTTCCTTGACAGGTTCTCAGGTTGATTTGAATCACTCCTTGACCTGTGTATTGTAGCAGCAAGTTTAGAGAAAAATATGCAAGAAACAATGGAAAAACAGTAGTTGTTACCTTTTTGATGCTCCCGAACCAGATTTGGCACACTTATTCTTTTTCTTACTTGTAACCTCCAAGCTTTTGCTATAGTGAAGAGCAATATACTTAGTTTCAGCACTAGAAGATGAAAAGCAAGGTTTAGACATAATCAAATCTAAAATTCAAAAGTAGAATCTACTACCTTTTTTATGTTTCAGCACTGGAATGACCCCTTTTTTCACTTGTGTTCTCTAAGTTTTGGCTAAGGTGACAAAAGTAAGCTACTTAGAAATCATGTGACAGTAGAAATCATGAGCATAAGTGTAGAATCATATGCTAACCTTGGTGGAAAAGACATAGAGGCTGTCGGTGCCCCCTCCTCCCAAGGCACAATAGAAGACTCTGCTGTTTTGGTTTTTTTTGCTCTCTTCTTTGGTAGTCCTCTACATGATCAATAAAAGTAGTCAACATGTATATTTTACTATAATAAAAATAATGTAAGTAAGATTAAAATCTTAGAGTTTTACTACCTCACTGTCATCATAGCAGCAATGTCTTCTGGATTACCCCTCTTGCAGGTGTGCCAACGATGCCCATAGTCTGTGCAAATAGGACATTTGTGCTGGCCTCTTGTCCTTTTTTTCTTATCACCAGAACCTTTGTGCCTCTCAACTTTAGGCCTACCAGCTGTTGCTGTTAGTAGAGGTGGATGCATAAAAAACCCGTGGGCAGATTTAGGTCATTGGTGTTTGTCAGTCATGGCAGGGATCAATTGGCCATATGATGCTCTAAATTTGTCAATAGAGTAATACAAGTCTACATAATTCTTAGTAGGGGCATTGTTAAGTGAGATGATGAATGCTAGTGCATGTTTACAAGGTATATCAGAAACTTGCCATTGTTTACAAGAACATGTTCTCTCATTCAAGTTGACCACAAATCTAAAGCCGCTGACACCCAAAGCTGTAACTTCAGCAACTTCTTCTGAACATTCTACCACCTCCAAGTTTAATTCTCTACTCTTTTCATTCAGCCTCTTTATGATGTGGGGCAAAATCAGGCCATCCAACTTCCTGGCTATTTTTCTCCTTTGCTTCCACTTGACCATAAGCATTTGTCTTATCTTGTCCATAAAGTCATCTATGTTCAAGGATTTGTGGTGCTTAATCCAATTATTGAAGCACTCTGTCAAGTTATTTGTTACATAGTCCACCTTGAAAATGGTTGAGAATTGACTCCTAGTCCATAACCTTGTGTGCCACTTTCTAAGATAATTCGTTGCAGCAGGCTTTGCTGCCTCCATTGCAGACCAATGTCTCGCAAACAGATATGAGTTCCAAGAATAAGATGCAGCCCAAAGATGGTCATCAAAAACCTTGGCATGAAACTTTTTCTTAAAATTGGAGACCAAATGAAACATGCACTCTCTGTGTTCTGCCTCTGGGAACACTTCACCTACCCCTGCCATCACTGCCTGGCCAGCATCAGTGCATATGGTTAAACCCCTTGGTGAACCTATGGCCTCTCTAAGTCTTTCCATAAACCATTTCCAATTATCATTTGTTTCGGAATCAAAAACTCCAAAACAAACTGGGAACAGCCAATTGTGACCATCAACAGCTGAAGCACTAGCTAACTGCCCCTTAAATCTGCCAGTTAAGAAAGTATTGTCTATTGCTAAATATGGTTTGCAACCATTAATGAACCCATCAATGCAAGGTTTCAAGGCAAAGAAAAATCTCTTAAATCTGATCTTCTTATTTATTGTGTGATGATCTATCACTACTACACTTTCAGGGCACGTGTTCTCAATTTGTGCCTTAAGCTTGTACAGATTGTCAAAACTATTGTCCCAATCACCATAAATCTGCTTCAATGCTAGTTGTTTACCCATCCAAACCCTCTTGTAGTGGGCACTGACCTTGTGATGTTCTTTTATCTTCTTTTGCAGCACCCTTAGAGTAAGAGCCCCATCTTCAATCAGCCAGTCCTTGACCTTAGCACATACCCAATGCTTTGTTGCATTCTTCACCTTCTTCTTCCTTCTTGTACTGGAGCAATCATGAGGACAAGGGTTCTTCCTAACCTGCAAAAATGAACATGCACTCAGATTTTAGCTACAACAATAAAACAGAATAAATATGAAAACAAACCAGAATTACAAGGTTAGAATATTACCACTACAGTGCACATATCATCTGTAGTAGAAGCATGTAGTCTCCATAGGCAATTATCTTTATCTCTCCTTGAACGATAGGCCCTGAACCTATATGGTGCACTCTTCTCCGTGTTGTACTCAAATTCATGCTTGATTATGTTAGGAAAGTGCTAACTTGAACTCAGCCATGGAAGGATACGTGGAGCCTACTGCCATTGGAGGGTCTTCCCTATCATAATCCATATTTGGGATATGTTCTGCCTCATGACCAACCAACTCTTGGTCAGTCTCTACTTCAGTCCCTGACTCAATGTCCAACTCACTGCCATCCTCACTCTCATCTTCAGGAAAAAAATCCTTATCTTTGTCCTAGTCCTCCTCCATCACAGCAGTATTTATAGCTTCAACAGGGGTATTATCTAGGTACATTATCTCCTCATCAACACCTACATGTTCATTCTCTGGCAATGGATTGCAAAGATAAGTATCATCATCTTGTTCTGTGCTGTTACTAGTTTGCCTTTGGAGATCACCATGCCACTCTTTGATAGCCACAAATGGTTCGGAGGGACTACAATATAAAATGAACATGTCCACAATCTTTGACTTAGAGTGTTTCTCAAACATGGACATTAATTGTTGGTCAGTTTCTACTTCTGGGAAGGTTTCTGTAATATTGTCATAATACTGCATATGACACACTTTCAAATAGCCTGGTGGGTATCGGTCTACAATTTCTTCAACTAAATCCTTGTAATTGGTCAAGTCAGAATCAATGTCCATCTCAAACGAGAAGCAACTAAATTCCTTTCTAACTTTGTGTTTGTTTCCAAATAATTTAATTTTCAGCAGATATGTTGAATTTGAATTCATCCTGTAATCAAAACAAATCATCTAATACATCAGCATTGCTACTGGTTGTCTCTTCCTACTGCTACTGCTACTCCTACTCCTACTCAAACTCATACTGCAATAGTAATCAACATCAGAACACAGAGATAAGCACCAAATTGAGATGGACTCACCCTTGAACCCCCTCATGCTCTGGTTCTTGTTCTTCTTCTGGATCGATTCCATGTACTGCGGTAGGGGTGGGGCGCCGTCGTGGCCTCTGGGCTCACGCGACCCTGGCCGCGCCCCTGGCCGGTGCCCCTGGCCGACGCCCCTAGCCACGCCCCAGATATGCCGTGCCCCTGGCCGACCCCCACAATCGCACCCCCAGACTGCATTGCGGCCGACGCCTCCGCCCCCTGGCCGATGCCTCCGCGCCCCCGGACATGCGTCGGTTGGGGTCGCCGCGCCCGCGCCCTCACCCTGGGGAGGCCTAGATCGGACTGGCCAGGCGCTTCCTCGCGCGACCGGGCGACCATCCAGTGGCAGATCAGCCGTCGGCCCCTCCTCCCTCCAGATCCGTTCCCTCTGCATCAATTCTTGTGCCGCCACCGCCTCTAGGGTTTGGTGGAGAGAGCAGAGAGGGAACGAGACAGAGAACGAGGCCGAGAGAGCAGTCCGCTTCGTGTTTCTTCCGTGAGATGTTTTGTTCCGTGGACAGGCAAGGGCATTTTTGTCCTTTCAAACAAGATCTAACATCTATTTGACGGTGTGGTCCAACTGAACTAACGTTAGTGTCAATTTGGGAATGAAGAATGATTCATAGGTCAAATAAGGAACGAAAATTTTTGAGGGCCAAATAAGGAACGGTTGGTTTAACCGGTGTCAAATAAGGAATTAACTCAAAAAAAAAAGAAGTCCATGTGCCAATTCTTTGTTAGTCAACCGAAAAAAAATATCTGGGTTTGGTTCCAGAAAACTCATCTCCTGTCCCGTACGTGGCTCCAGCCACAAAACGCGCAACTAGGTCGCTTCCCTCCGCTCTCTTTCGAATCTATTAATTAGGCTTAATAGATTCAAAATTTAATTTCCAGGCGAGTTGTGTAATTAGTTTTTTTATTAGTATCTGAATACCCCTTCTGACATCTCATTTTTACGATTCAGCAAGTTTCCACTTTCCGAACTAAACAAGACTTTAGTTCATTGGTTCAGAAATTTCTTCTTGTTTCTTTAGCAAAAGAATTCTTGTTATTGCTTCCATTACATATAGGTTAGTACCTCAGTTTCTGCATACCATCGGTTCTGCCTGTTGCTTACTGCGTGCTTCTACATTGTCAGGAACAAACTGTTCACTTCTCTTATTAATTTTCTTTTCCTTCCTGCAACAACAAAAACATGAAGGAGCTTACCTGTGATTCTTCTCTGCATGATGTTGGTGGACCAAAGCCAAAACATGCTTCTATTAATTGGCTTGGTTATATATGTCATATCGATTTTTCTTATGATGAAATTTATTTGGTGTCAATAAACAAATGTCATTCCAAATCTCGTATGTTTCGTGTCCCTCCACTGTGGTTATTGGTTTGCTGAAATAATAGACAGTGTCCTGCTGAGGTAAATCTGTGTTTATACAATCCATTATTTTTTAAGTTATGGTCCTTTATTTCAGTTAGTTAGTGCATGGTTATATTTTTTTGACTATTGTAAATTATCTATTTGTATGAATCTGCGTATCTCTTATCTCATCATCATATTGTTATTTCATGGAATACATAATTTAATTACATTCTGCGCGCATGGGTGCGCGTCAATCACTAGTGTTGTTGATACCAAGGACTCGAATCATGTCAATTGTAAATTAGCCCGCGGCATAGCAATTCACTGCAGACCAATTTATTACAAGAATGGAAACATACTATTAGAGAGCACAAGTACACAACTATTTTCCCTAATTTGCGTGGGGAATGTGTGAGAGGTGTGTGTCGTTCATGCATTTTTATTTTAATAGAGTACTTACTGCTATGAACAAAAGGAATGTGTGAGAGGGAAATGCTCATCCTTATGAACACCTTCAAGAGATGTTGCATCGTCTACCACTGAAAGAACAACCTTTTTAATTCTAAAACAATTTAGGAAAAATATGAGCACCAGTGATGAGTCAACTGCTTGAACATTACCACTGAAAGAACAACCTTTTTAATTCTAAAACAATTTAGGAAAGATACGAGCACCAGTGATGAGTCAACTACTTGAACAAGAATGGATAGGCTACGCCATAAGAAATCTCACCAAGTGTAGTGCATACAGCATCCTTGTACTCCCTACTAGACTTAGAAGTAACCAGTGTTTGGCTTATGTGTAGTCAATCATTTTAGACTTTGGCTACAAAATATTTGTATATGCTAGGTTTTGATATGTAAAAATAATATAAATAAATTTATCAGGAAATATAGTTTTGTAAAAGTATTTTACAGATTTAATAAAGGTAGATTATGCCATGTTTAATGTTTTAGAGATTTATACTACAATAAATTAATATTCCCTCTGTCCCACATTATAATTTGTTTTGACTTTTTTAGGTTTATTACTTTTATTGTGCATATAGACATAGCATAAATCTAGATGCATAGTAAAAATATTGAACCTAAAAACCTAAAACGAATTGTAATTTTGAACGGAGAGAATAGTAAAATTTGTGTTTTAAGGCTACACCGATGTCAAAAGTGGTTGTACTCGTTTGTGAATTGTAATCGAAGAGTAGTAGAAAAGACAATTCATAAGTATATGATTTAACATATATGTGCGAAATGTATGTAGATAGAGCCATAGAAAAACATTATATCCTCCCAAAGGGATATGTCAAAGTCACTATATCTTTCTCCAAGACGTACAAATCTATCAATTAGCAGCTGAACCATGTATACTCGATCGAACCCTATAAGCCTTCGAGAGACGGTAGAAAAGCTTGACAACAACAAAGATATCACATGGGTCTCGTTCTTGCCCGGCACATCGCCTATCACAAGATCAGAGCTTAGTTAAGGTCAGAATGGGCCTCGGCCCCTGTCAAGCGCGATTTCCATTGATTAAACAGTAAAATTGGTATAGGTCATTGGTGTTTACAAATTACAACTAAATTACATAGGTTGTCCCTCAACCCCACCACTAGCCTACCTTTGAAAGAAAAATGCTGTTTAATTCTGAAATAAATCTAGAAAACATAGAAACACGTATGCTGAGAGTCTAGAGTTGAATGATGCAGGTTCATCAATAAGCAACATAGCTAATTGAGCTGCATTCTTATTTTATACTGTCACTGAACCTAAGTCTAGTGTCATAGTTTTTTTCCTTTTCTTTTTTTTTAAAAAAAGCAAAACCGTCCGTAATCAAGTTTGGGTGGAATGTTTATCCAAAGGATAAGCAATTGCTTATCTGTAATTCTTTATTTCTAACAGACCGAGGAGATTTGAGATATCAAACGCAAATATCATCATACAAATATGTAAATACACGATTTGCAGTCAATTTCCACAGCTAGCAACTTAACATTACAGCTATAATTTTCTTCTTTTAGAAAAAAAGAAGATTAATGGCAGCTAGAAAAGGATTGGAACGCGTTAAAATTTCCACAAGATAGATAGATATATATATATATATCGGGCGAAACGAATTTAACTCCCCCGCCCGTAACCACCGCAGCCGATCGCCTGATCCAAAGGGATCGTCGAACCGCCGGCCGCGCCATTCCCGACGCTGCGGCGGCCGAAGAGTCCACGCCGCAGCGCGCGTCTCTCGCTCTCTCTCCATATATACACAAACCGCGTGCTCTCGTGCATCTGCACTTCTGCACCACCCCCCTCTCCGAACTCCGGCCATGGCCGTCGCCGCGAGAACCATGGCGCAGGCCATAGCGGCCCTCTTCTTCCTCCTCTGCTCGCTCTCGCTCGCAGCCGGCGAGCGGTCGTCGTACGTGGTGTACCTCGGCCAGCACGCGCACGGCGCGGCGCTGGGGACCCACGGCGCGGAGGAGCTGGCGGCGCTGGAGCGGGACGCGGCCGACGCCCACTACGAGCTGCTTGCCGGCGTCTTCGGCGGAGAGTACGGACGCGATCGCTAGAATCTCTCGATTAGTAGACCAATATTATCTGACTGCAGGCACTGGTTTGCTAACCGCTAACGACGGCGCGCGTGATCCGCAATGCAGCAAGGAGAAGGCGCGGGAGGCGATCTTCTACTCGTATACCAAGCACATCAACGGCTTCGCGGCCAACCTCGACGCTGCCGCCGCCGCCGAGATCGCCAGTGAGTCAGACTGAGCTGCCGGCCGGCGACCGCTGCTCGGTCTCATTGATTACTTCCCCGCGACGAATTAATAACTTTCGACTAATTCTGTGTGTACGTTTCTCCTCTGACCAGGGCAACCCGGCGTGATCTCCGTGTTCCCCAACCGGGGCCGCCAGCTCCACACGACCCGGTCATGGCAGTTCCTCGGGCTCGCCGGCCCCGGCGGCGTCGTCCCCCACGGCGGGGCGTGGCGGAAGGCGAAATTCGGCGCCGACACCATCATCGGCAACTTCGACACTGGTGAGCTAGCCAATCCCATCCTTGAGTCGCTCCGCTCCTCCGCCGGCCGTTGGCTGCCATGTCTCGTCGGTGTTCCCTCCTCGCCGCAGCCATCGTTGTCGAGGCTGCAGTTGGCGATAAGATGCTGTAAGCCTGTAACAGCCGAGGCCTTCAGCTACTCTGGATCCTTGCCTCCGCGCCAAACACAAAACACCTTTCTTAATCCATCCAACATGACGAAATCACCCTTTTGTGCGGCTAATCATGGCACTTCTTTCCTGTTTGATAATGTGACGGTTGACTTAGTTTTGACTTAATCAGGTGCTGATGAGTGACAATAGTACTTCCAAAAAGAGAACCAAACTTTTTGTGTCCCTAACAAAACCTAACCTTTTTGTGATTTTTAACCAAATAACTTTTTGTAGATATGACAAGACCAAATTAGGATATATTAATTGTAGGTGATTTTTTAGGGTAGTTATTTGTATTCTTCTTAAAACTGAATTTGACTCATTTTCAATTCAGCATAGTTAGTGAAGCTAGCACCAGGTGGCTGCATGGCATTTATATTTTGAAGCTGTGTATTAATAGATAGTGGTTGAGAAATTGACCAAAAACCAGGGTGTTTAGTTGCGGACTGTTGGTACATTGAACATAGAATTCAGCAAAATTCCACCTGCCCAGTATGTTACCAACATGTTCAGCCCAGTGGGCATCTAGAAAACCTGCGCTTAGACAGCTGTCAGAACATTCGACATGACTCCTGTCAATGATACTTCGACCAATAAATGATTAGCATCTCTATATCCATATGATTTAGCACCTAAACTTTTGTTTATAGCAAATGCAAGCTAAGATGCACATGTTCAATCTGATTAAGAGACACGGAGCAAGTTATTGACAGTGCTGTACTGCTGTGGTGCTGCTGGCTTTGCCCATCAACTAGTAAATCAACCTGGTCCAGTTCACTATCAGAAAAAGGTATAGGGCCATTTTGGCACGGTGATGTGTGTGTTCCTCCTAACTTTCCCTGCATGCCCTTTTCTCTGTGGACATTTTGGCATCTGGCACACATAAGATTCAGATGTAGCCAAAGGTTTGGCCATCTAAAGAATGTTCAGTGCTGGCTGTACCTAGATTTTTCTCACTTTGTCATGAATTGTATGGAGATGCTTTTGTATTTTGTGATGGTCTTGAAATTTTGGATCTTAGTTTGTGCTTTTGTGGTTGTAAAGGTGTGTGGCCGGAATCCGAGAGCTTTAGGGATGATGGTCTGGGACCAGTTCCATCCCATTGGAAAGGAGCATGCGACAAAGGTCAAGATGATAAGTTCCACTGCAACAGGTAATTAGAGCCATGCAAATACTTCAAAAACATAATTAGGGATGTCTATGTACTACCCAAAATTCGATTGCAAAATAAGTACATGTAGGATTGCCATCGGTCGGACCCCTTTAGTTTTGAGCATATTCTTTTAGAAATCATTTAGATTGAAGGTAAACTATTTGATGTGATTAGATTTTCCATAAGAAAATATTTTCACAATATATGCTTAATTATATATTCTTAGATATTGTTAAGCAGCTAATGGACTTAGATTTGTAACTTGATGCTCAAAAAAAAGACTTAGATTTGTAACTAGGAACGTAAATACTCATTTGATTCAATGTTAACATCTTTTAAAATGTGTCTGGCTATAGTTCTATGGAATATGAATAAAGTATATATTCAAGTCCAAATGAGTCCAAATTTTTTCTTTCAAAAAGTATTCAGTATTTTGTTTTAGAAACTCTGGTCCATTCTTGGAGCTCATCCAGTGTATGTGATACCGATCGGATGAGTTGCTTGGTTTGGTATGGTGCAACACTATGAATATTGATGGGGTATAGACTATAGAGTTGTGACCACCACAATGCACGCATGACCTTTGAGTGTGAGACCACTGCCAGTTGATGCCTAGGATCAAGCAGCAACGATCATGGGTGTCCAACTGTCCATCCATGCATCATGATTCAGCTTGATCCCACTCAACAGTGCCATGACGTTGACTGATGCCCAAACATAACCGTTGTTCTCAGAAATTCTCAATCTGAAAAAGAAAAGGAGTTGAAGTAAAACAGTTATAATTTTTCCCTTCTTTTCTCCATTGAAATATTTATTCATGAGCATACAAAAACCAAAAACCTACACTGAATATTGTGTAGCTACCCTGCAGATACTGAGTTGTAAGTGCTTCCCTGATTTGGTATTACTTTTAAAGGCAAACCTATAGAAGTATAGACAGTCACTTTAGGAGGAAATGCATGGCAGCATCTGGGGAAAAAGGGGAAAATCCTACTCCATCCTCAGGCCACTTGTAGTCTTGTACCCACAGCGTATCATTGTGAACTTTAGAGAATATAAGTTTAAATTTTGTTTCCGGCCTTTTGGCTTTTCCCCATGTTGTATCACTTATTCAGCCGATGCATCATTGATCATTTTTTTCTGTTTGAAGAACAAACTTATTTCCTGCTTGTACTTGTAATTTTACTAAATATAAATTATCAGAGATAATCCACCTGAATTTCCTAGGTGAAGTTGTAGAGCCATTTAAATATCGTGGATTCTCTTCCAGAGTGTACTTGCATTCGAGTAATGTCATTTCATCATTTATCACTTATTAGGGATCTAATCTCCTGGTGCCATCTTTAGCAGAACTTTGCTAGAAGCAGTAGCAAGTCAACATGTAACTGGTGCTGTCATTCCAAATGAATTTAACAAACTGCAGTACCCTGATTTGTATCAGAAAATTCATTTGTAGAGACAGTCACGCACCTCGTTAAAACTTTTAGTTCTGCAATATCCCACATCTTTTGTTCCTCCAAATGTTTGCAGATTTTAAGTGTTTCGTTTGTCCTTTGACAATAAATTCAGAGGCCAAGTTACGAACCATTCTACAATCTTATGAAAAGAAAAGACAAAATATATCTCCTTTCATGATCTCTTCACTTACCGCGTGCCTGCAGGAAGCTGATCGGCGCGCGCTACTTCAACAAGGGCTACGCCTCGGCAGGAGGCGTGTTGAACGCGTCGATGAACACCCCACGCGACATGGACGGCCACGGTACGCACACACTGTCCACGGCCGGCGGCTCGCCGGTGCACGGCGCGTCCGTGTTCGGGTTCGGCAACGGCACGGCATCAGGCGGTTCGCCCAGCGCACGCGTCGCTGCCTACCGTGTTTGCTTTCCGCCCATAAATGGCAGCGAGTGCTTTGACGCGGACATCCTGGCCGCTTTCGACGCTGCCATCCACGACGGCGTGCAAGTGCTGTCGCTCTCCCTCGGCGGCGATCCCAGCAACTACTTTGACGATGGCATCGCCATCGGCTCCTTCCACGCCGTCCGCCGTGGCATTGCCGTCGTCTGCTCTGCAGGCAACTCGGGCCCCACCCTCGGCACCGCCTCCAACCTTGCACCGTGGATCTTGACCACCGGCGCCAGCACCATGGACCGCGAGTTCCCGTCCTACATCGTCTTCGACAACTCGAAGGCCAAATCTCCTCTTGCCAGACCACCGCACAAAGGTCTCACAAAGCTTAAGGCACGTTGCATCGTCACCCCTGCTTCGTTTTCCACGCACGATTAACACATCAAAGATCCATCTGGAATATCACTAGCTCTTCTAATGGCGTGTTTGTTGATGGATCCTTGCAGGGCCAGAGCCTGTCGATGACAGAGCTGCCAGGGAAGAACTCCTACCCATTGATCGATTCGGTGAAAGCTGGACTTGCCAACGCAACCACTAAGGATGCGTATGTGACAGTTTCAATACGATCTTTAATTCAGCAGTGATCAACTCGACAGGCTAACTGTTTCTGTCATCTGCGCTACTGATTACTGATAAGTGTGATGCTTAATGGAGTACAGGCAGCTCTGCATGATAGGGGCGTTGGATCCGGCGAAGGTGAAGGGCAAGATCGTAGTGTGCTTGCGTGGGATCAATGCCCGTGTGGCCAAGGGCGAGGCGGTGAAGCTGGCCGGTGGCGTCGGGATGGTGCTCGCCAACGACGTCAGCACTGGCAACGAGATCATTGCCGACGCGCACGTGCTACCGGCAACTCAGATCAAGTACAGCGATGGCCTGATCCTCTACTCCTACCTCAACTCCACCAAGTAAGACAACAAATCGTTCAACAATGCCACCGTTTCTTGCCGCTTTAGTGTTATTGTGAGGCGTCATGAGGATGAGCCAATGAGGCATTATTGACATTGTTGCTGTTGTCACTTTGAAGGAATCCGACCGGTTTCATCACTAAGCCAGCGACAGTCCTCGGCACCAAGCCGGCGCCGTTCATGGCTGCCTTCTCCTCTCAGGGACCCAACATCATCACCCCCGAGATCCTCAAGGTTCTTGCAGGATTTCTGACTGACTGTTCTATCCTTGACGAAAGCTCGCTATGATTGACACGATGCTAACTTGCAATGGTTTGTGTTGCAGCCGGACATCACGGCGCCCGGTGTGAGTGTGATCGCGGCGTGGACCAGGTCCAACTCGCCGACGGACCTCGCGTTCGACCTGCGGCGCGTGGCCTTCAACTCCGAGTCCGGCACGTCCATGTCATGCCCACATGTCTCCGGCGTCGTCGGTCTCCTCCGCACGCTCCATCCGGAATGGAGCCCCGCCGCGATCAAGTCGGCCATCATGACCACCGGTAAGCTGCCGTCGACACCAGTGCCAGCCAATGAACATTCCTGCAGCTCTTATTGACAAGTACACGCCATGCGATGAATGCAGCCACAGAGATGGACAGCAAGGGCGAGCTCATCCTGAACGCGTCCGCCTTGCCGTCGAGCCCCTTCGGCTACGGCGCCGGCCACGTCTCCCCGGCCCGCGCCATGAACCCGGGCCTCGTCTACGACCTCGGCGACGCCGACTACCTCGACTTCCTCTGCGCGCTCAAGTACAACGCCACGGTGATGGCCATGTTCAACGGCGCGCCCTACACGTGCCCCGGCGAGGCGCCCCGGCTCGTCACGGACCTCAACTACCCGTCCATCACCGTCGTCAACGTCACCGCCGCGGGCGCCACGGCGCGGCGCAGGGTCAAGAACGTCGGCAAGCCCGGCACGTACTGGGCCTTCGTCGTCGAGCCTGCCGGTGTCGCCGTGACGGTGACCCCCAATGCGCTCGAGTTCCACGCCAAGGGGGAGGAGAAGGGGTTCGAGGTGAACTTCCAGGTGAAGAACGCCAAGCTCGCCAAGGTCTACTCCTTCGGCACGCTCGTCTGGACGAACGGCAAGCAGTTCGTGAGGAGCCCTCTTGTGGTAAAGGCATTGGCCTGATCGATTGAGATCCTCGTGTAGGGTTTGATTTGAACTGTAGTTTAGGATGCAAAGTGTAGAGAGGATATATTGGTTTCATTTGTTAGGCAGGGAGGCTGCGAATTTTGGCCTCTAATTTAATAAATTATATATGCAAATTTAAGTGATCAGTTGCAGAATTTGTGTGTCGTCTTCGTCTTGTTCCTTTTTTTTTTGGCTCATGCTGTACTACAAGAAATAAAATTAACTGACCCAAAAATAAAACTAAATCTTTATACAAAATTTGCTAAGATTGGGATTCTCCATCCAATGAATTTTCACTGCTCTTACTTTTTCACTGACTAGTAAAAATCCCTTTATGATAGTCAAAAGAAATGACACCTTCAAGTTAATTGACTTTTAAAAGCTGAATATTCAAACATTCTGCCTGACAAATTAAACTTTTGGACACTCATCCTCTTCCACGCGTCCGAGAGTCAGACTCTACGGCAATACTACCAGTGAATGTTCTATCTAACTGCCGAGTGCCAGACTCGGCAATACCAGAATATATCCAACTGCACGATCAAATCAGTTGGATATATTCTGTTGACTTTAGACAAAGAAGCGAAGAACTAGCCTGCAGTAGATGTGATTTGTTCACCATTTTTGCTCGTTCACACAAAACCCCTCAAAAACCGGCAGATAAATAGCAAGATTAATCTTCACAAATTTGTCTGCATTCAAATATCTGTCAGTCTATGTATCAGGTACAGAAAGAAAGAACGTTTGTTCCCAGAAACAAGAGAAAAAAAAATATGGAGCGTCTATAAATGCAAAGCCTTTGCATCGGCCAAGCAATGGCCTAGTTTTCCAAAGGGATGCCATCTCCTGAATCACTTTTGCATCAGTCAATATTCAACCCTGGGAAAGGGTGGAGCAAACAGAAAGCCAGAAATGGCTGCTCCCAGGATTCTAACCACCAAACAAGAACGCAGCAGCCTGTTCCTCGTTCCCATTAAACAGCTTGAGCGCTTGTACTACAGATGCTCGGTCGAATCCGAGTTCCACAAGCTTCGTGACTTTTGCTTCGAAATCTCCTCCCTGCTAGAAATAGTTAGGATAGATGTTAGTCAGTAAGACATTCAAGTGAGCATCAAATGTTAACATATACAGAAAAAGATTTGACTTCACCTGTGGAGGATTCGCAACTGGAGCTCCTGCAAGCAAAATAAAGGAGTGGCTTTTAGTTAGTGCACAGTTATCAGAAGATACTAGTCCTGGGATCAGAAAAGTACTAGAGGAAAATCAAACTGACCTATAGGAGGGGTTCGTTGCGGCAAATCAGGAGTCCCCTGGCGTGCCTTTGATGATTCCTGGATTATAAAGTAAATAAGGATATGCCAGTCATACATATATGATAGTTGAAGAAAAAAGTAAAAGCTAGATCGTCAAAAGGATGTGAGTTTGCATACTCCAGTTGCTTGTCCGAGAGAAGATGCTAGCTTAGATAATTTCTCTTCATCTCGTATATGTTCAGGGATGTCTTTCTCTGATGATACAATAGTAGACTGATTGGTGAGTTGGAACTTACAAGTTGAATATGTGAATAACAAGAAGAAAATGTAAGAAAAATTAAGAATATCAAACATTCTCGTTTATTCAGTAGCTTATTTCAGTAGAACATCATTGGGAACTACAGTGAAACTACTCACCTTGTAAGAAGGGCACTGAAACCTCACCACCTCCCACTCTAAGAACATTGTCCTTTAGGTCAATCATGCACTGCGTTCGACAATTTGAACAGCATGAGGCGCAATCACAATCATAATCAGATGTAATAACTGGGTCATGCAATTACCTGATGTTTCCGCAGCATATCAAGCCCAAATAGGAATTCCATATTGGGGGCATCCAATACCGTGAAAGAACAAGGATAAAATTGTTGTCCAATCTGTCAAACATGAGCTGTTAATCAATGCATTTTGAACAAACTGATGTTATATATGTATCCATCAAGAATTTCATAAGCGCTGAAGCTTGTATACAAGTATACATCCAAGAAAGACCTATCTTGATCTGATTCAAAAGGCACTAAGTCTCTTCTACGGTTATTTCAAGTAGTAGTGTCCACATGGCTTCCACAAAATATGGGAGTTTGGCTTTGGTCCATCCATCTCAAGGAAGAGCCAAGGTATTCACAAACAAACAATTTCATTTTATTTTTCTTCTCAAGAGACCAATTTGGTAATAATACTCTTCAAACTGAATCTATAAAATGACTCAAATAATATTGCAGCATGCCTGAAGTCATGATGCAGCAATTCTCAAAAGAAAATTTCTAAAACCAGTGAGATCATAGCAATCAAACAACCTTTATCGGAGCTACATGTATTCTTCCCAGTATCTCTGATTGACCAACTCCAACAGCGACCCCTCGGTATCGCTGATCAAGAAGCCTCAACAACCTGCGCAATGCATTACAAGATGTGATGTATCTACATAATAGTCCAAATGGTACATCTAAGTTCAGTGTCAAGAGATAACGATTTATTTATTGTCTTTAAATAGTAAAATTCCAAGTTGGTTGACAAACTAAGGTTGTTTACTTTGGGGTTTTTAATGCTGAGTTTTCACAAAAATCAAGGTAATAGAAATATAGATTGAAATAGTTCCAATAAACTAAAATTATTTACAATCATACCCACAACGTTCAGCACAACTTTTTGATATGATAGTAGACTGTGCTCCACTGTCAACAAATGCCTGCATATGATAGAAAAGTTAAGATCCCAATCATTGCTATATCCTAGTAAATCAGCCAATTATCGCTATTATCCCAGTAATGTAAGTTCATGAGAATACATAGCAAGGAAAAGTTACGATCATAGATCATTGGGGTAGATAGCATAATTCAAGTATAACAGTTAGATTAACAACATTAATCCAACAGGAGTTACCAGCAAAGTAGTATATGCTAGTTTTCTGATATTTAGATTCTCATGCAAAAACACTGTTCTAAGAACAGTCCTCAATTGATTATATTGGAACAGATATATGAAATAGTTCAAATACCTTCAAAGGTACCCCATTGACCTCCATATCCACATACAGCATAACCTGGTATAAAAAACACTGTTTGATTAACAACTATTACCAAGCATAGAACATAGAGTATTCTTTTCAGGGAAAATGATAAAAGAAGAGGAATGAATTGAGAGTAAAACACACCACTCGAGCAAATGCTTCAGGGTTGTGCTCTAAGGCAGCCTCCCAGTTTTCATCGATGCCCTTCTGAAATATTGAACAACAATATCAAATAGTATAAATTACAGGCAAGGCTCAAGATATAACAAAGCTCTTGGCATTATAAAACAAAATGTTGTGGTAGCAACTCAATAATCTAATAGAAAATCTGGCAGAAATAAGATGCACTAAGTTGGAAAGCTGCTTTTCCTCTATGCACCATCCTGCAGTACATCACACCGGCTTGCTTATTTATTCTATATATTATTGTAGAGCACGTTCTTTAAGCCTCTAGCACTAGACATTCATGTAATGATGTCCATCGTATGTCATATTTCTCCAGTGATATATGAAAGAAACATTGCCATAAGCTGTTATCCCGCGAAAAGTAATGCCTACCTGCCGAATTGCAGCTTCAATTTTCCTCTGAGCTTCGACGTCAAAAGGATCAGCATATAATAAAGCCTAAAAAAAAGCAAATCTATTAATCACTTGACCTACTATCATTTAACAAGTTAGCAAAGAAACATAGGCAAGAGTGAACATGAAAATACAGGCTGCAAAGTGCTGAAACATATCAATGTGATCAAACTTGCAAATATATTTTGACACAATTGTATCGGAAGCAGCAATAGATATTTTCTTCAATCGCAAGGCATTCAATCACTTTTCATATGAAACAGCTGAAAATAAAAATTACAAGTGATCTACTTTGTGTACAGAGACAATGCATGAAAAAACTCCAATCTCGTATTTCATTGGCATGATCTCTTACTGAAAGAATAAAAATTCAAATAAGAGATTCTCACAAGCTCTTCTTCTTGTTTACGTTTCAAGTCCATTCTCTGTTGGTGGCGGGACCTCAGGATATTCTGTAGCTCATTGATGTCATCTCCAAGAATAGTTTGTGCTAGTTGAGGATCATTCTGCAAATCAAGAAAGTGTTTAGAAGAGCATGTTGTCTGCAACTAATGCGTGTCGGTAAATAAATGAGGCAACAAGAATTTTGTACCTGAAGGAGCTGTGCCATAAGTTGTGAATCACCTCGAATATGTTGTTGAAAAGCTTGAGGATTAGCAGCAGTTCCATCAGGATTTAACTTTACAACATCCTGAGATGGCCTGAATTTTTTTTTTGGCCAAGACAATTAGGAGAAAGCATTGGTTCTTTGGTGGCATTCGGATTCTTGGGATTAGTTGGACTAAGAAAAGCTACTGCAAGTGTTTCCAATATGATGCCAATCCAGAATTTCGTACCAAAAAGAAAAGCTTTGCATCTCTTTCAATATGATGCCAATAAATCAGACAAAAGTGTTTGTACTTTGGTGGCATCTGACTTTTCAGTTCAAAATAAGCTAAGAAAAGCAACTGCATCTCTTCAATGGATCCTAATTCTAAGTCTTGATAAAGATGTCCTATAGGCAAACTAACTACAGAAAATCAAATTACCTGGACACCAAAAAGGATAAGAAAGCATTTACTTGTAACAACCTAAACCCTTTTCTTGTGCAAAATAATGTGTACTCTAGGTAATCTGGCACCTAGTAAGGCCAGAAGGCAGAAGCGTTACATCATCAATAAGCAAAATGGCAGAAATCTTGTTCGACCTCTCCAGAAAGACACTTACGAAAGGGACAACTACATGCCACACATGTCAATTAATCTACTTATACACTAGAAAGGGCAGCAACGACACCTGTTATTGGAGGGAACCATCATGACAAGATCACCATCCTGGACCCCAATGGAGCTAAGCTTCTCCGAGTTCTGCATCTCCTTCCCATTGAAGTGAAGTTGTTGCTGCCGCAACGGCACACGAGTCTGGTCACACGTACACCCAAAACAATGTGAGATCAAACAAGTGATGGCAAAGCTTCTTCAATCAGGAAGCTCAAACAAGATCACATCCCCGGCTTACCTCCACCTCGAGAAGCGCCTTCAGATTCTCCACCTGCAAGCATGGAGGCCGCACTATTTAGCTCAAAGAAGCAAAAAAAGATCGCAGCTTTTGCACCGAAGCTCAAAACAGCTACATGAGGCAGGTAGAATTCAACAAGCGGAAGGGGATCGGACGGACGGATATCTCGATACATAGCAGAATTAGCAAGAAAAGATCCCACCAATCTGTACAACTAAACACGAGAAATCACGGCACGATGACGGAATTGCGCATCGCCTTTCCGAACGAGGCTCGCCCCTTCCCAAATTCCAGATTATTCCCAACTCTCCTCGCGGATTCATCACCAAATTCAGCGAAAGGGGCCAGCCATGCCAGTATAGATTGAGATGGAGATGGAGGGAGGATGGGGCGGGCGGGCGGGCTTACGGATTCGTCGGGATCGACGTCGAGGGTGAGAATCTGCTCGTCGGCGGTCATCACCGTGACCTTCATCTCGCCGCCGCCGGTTGGAATCGAACTTGCAGGGGAAGAGAGAGAAAGGAAGTGGGGGGGCTTGCGGGCGAGATGAGTCGAGTTGGAGTCCACGGTGTCAGTAAAGCTGGGGCCTTTCGCTTGAGGGGGTTTGCTTGGAGAGTTGGCAAGAACCCGGTATATCCGTATATCAAAGCGAATTCACATTATCAACTGCAATTCGGTATAAAACTACGGATTAAATTCCGAGATGGAACCCCCCCTCTTCGCGTGTCGTACTTTCATACCCCTTCTCCGAATCATAACTTTTTACCACTCCAAATACTCTCTCCGTTTAAAATAAAGCATCACTTTAGATTTATTGTTGTTCACTTTTTTTACCATATCTATGAGAAAAATTGCCAATTTATAGCATCCAACAATTAGTTTCATCAAATCTACCATGAAGATGGTTTTTTTTAGTTTATACTATAGGTTTCAATATATTTTCTAAAAACTTCTAACAAATGGCTGAAATTTTAGTTTGATCAAAAAATTCAATTCGGTTCACAAAATTTGGAGTAGACAAATTTAACTTTTATTTTTAAGTTCTGTTGGGGCAACAGAGGTCTAGAGGAAGGCAGGAGATCGAAGAATACATCACATATAGTCATGTTGTGTGTCTTGGTCTCTTGGATATTGAAAAGCCAATTCGAAGACGTCTATTTGCATAGCATGAAGAGATTATGCACAATATGTTTCATATAGGTTTTTTTACGCAAACTTCAAAATAGGATGGCAAAATAGCCACTCTCTTTCCTCAACTTTGCTTCGATGGTCAAGTTCGTCCCTCAACTTTTAAATTGGCAAATCTAGTCCCTCAAATTTCATTTTTGGGTCAAACTCGTCTCTCAGCTTTTAAATCAGCCAACTTAGCCCCTCAAATTTTGGTTTTGGTTCAGACCTGTACTTAGGGAGCTTAATGTTTTTACATATAAATATCTTAAATATTTATATACACTTTTATGTGTATGTTTGCTACACATACGGTTTGCAACTTCTTTTGAAACTAGATGGTAAATCTGGGTAGATATTCAGATTCAGTTCACCAAGAGTAGTTGGCCTAGAAATCTGGTTAAGAATTCATGTTATCTCCATATAGATTTAGAAATATATTGTCAAAAAATAATTGATCTAGAAACATGAGTGCAATGGATAGTTTGGCAGAATGTAGTAACATGCAAGTACTTGCTGCGTATAAAAAAGATTAGTTAAGCACACAACCCACACTATATACGATGGTATAAACACTGATTATGATAACTAATAGATGAGTTGGTTAAAAATAGATTAGTAAACCATGTATATTTGAATATCGACTACATATGAAAAAGTAGTGTTGAGAAATAGTGAAATGAATAAAAAACGAAACTTGAGGGACTACTCACTATTCATCCTTTACTGTAGCAATTGTAAATCTAAGATTAGGAGGACTAAACATGATCTAATTATAAAACTAAATACACGGATGGACAGAAAATCGTGAGACGAATCTATTAAGCCTAATTAATCCATCATTAGAGATTGTTTACTGTAGCACGACGTTGTCTAATCATGGCCAAATTAGGCTCATTAGATTCGTCTCGCAAAGTTAGGGGGGTTATGGAATGGGTTTTGTCATTAACTCACGTTTAGTACTCCATGCATGTAAGATTTCCTTTGATGAATAGTGAAGTTGGATGAATAGTGAAGTTTGTTGTAGGAACTAAACAAGGCCTAGATTGGGTGATTAGAAAGTTGAGGGACGAGTTTGACATTAAAATGAAACTTGAGGGGCTAGATTGGCTGATTTGAAAATGGAGGGAGCAACTTGACCCTTGAGCCAAAATTGAGGGACAATAATGTCTATTTTGCCAAATAGGATTTAGTAAATCAGCTGATGCTACAGGGGTTTTGTGTAGCAAATGAGCGAAACATAGCACTCTACTAAGAGAAAGCATCATCTCCATCTTGATCATGCATGTGGAGTTGCTCATAGAGGTAGAGTTTACGTGCATGTGTGAGCGTATATATTTGTACTAGTGTTTCAAAAAAAATTTAATGCTAGGGTCTATTTTTAGCACTCTAACTCGAGAACTAGACATGTTTCACCTTATAAACTATTAAAATCAGACAACTTTGACCCAACATGATATTAACCCTGGCTCTTGTAACATCGTTATAAAAAAAGATTATTATCCTTCCTTAATGAGTTAAAAGCAAAGGAAATCGTAAGTCAAGGTGATAACTCGCATGCCTCGAAGTAGACCTGAGCATTTTGTGAGCCGGACCGAAAAAAGCCTAATTTTTTTTGGGTCTTAAAATTTTTGTCCACGCCTGTCCCATAGCGCGGCTACAGAACTCCATTTCGGTCTGGGCTCGGACCGCGTCATGGTTGGGCTTGGGCTTCCTTTTTTTTCAATGGGAAAATAATTCATTTAAATAGTTTGGGCCGAGCTCAGGTCAAGAAAAAATTATTCGGGCTTCCCGCTATTTTTCAATGGGAAAATAATTCATTTAAATAGTTCGGGCCGCGCTCAGGTCAAGAAAAAATTATTTAGGCTTCGTTTGCTCTGCTCATGCCCATCCCATTAAACATCATAGACAGGCCAAAACTCATCAGGCTCGGGCCAAGCTATCGGGCCGTACCAGACCGGGTCACAAATGCTATCTGCCTGGAAGGGCATCGATAACGATACCACAAAAATTCTTGGGCACTAGTAGTACCTTTGGTCAGGACTTACGGGCCAACTCATGTGTTGTGGGGTTCCACTCTCATGTTTATTAAGCAAAAGCATCATCCTCCAAATAGACACGCCATAGCAGCCAACTCCATCTTAGAACGAATACCACACCCATATATACGCGCAGCTTGGTACCACATCCAAACTTCCATTGGCACGCGCGCGTCGGCGCGTTGGCATCGCCTGACCATTTGGACCCGCTCCGCTCGATCCATCAGTCACGAGGGCCATTCGTCTGCCTGCCCTGCCACGCACGGACCGCCTCCCCTCTTTAGTCAAGCAAAGACCGCGCGGAGATTGACCCTGGAGCCGGCCGCACAAGCCCCCGATCAAAGTCGTCGGCCCTGAGGTCTGAGCGTCCGCGCGCCGGCCAAGGCCAAACCCATCCGTGCTCGTGCCCGTGCCCGCCCGGTGCCCCGGTCGCGGGTGCCAAGTCCAGCCTCCAACCGCCATGTCAAACACTCAAATCTGTGTATACTCAAAGATCGCTGTACGCGTGAAATTATGAAGGCCACTAAATAATCAGTGAATTATCTTCATTTTTTCTCTTTCATACAAAATAATAATAATGAAGCTAATCAAATGTAGTTAAGGGTCCAAACAAACCACCTTCATCATTCATCAACCAAACGGAATATTGATCTGCCCCCCTCTCCATTATTGGAGCACTAGCAAC
>CM014270.1:10424225-10437576 GCA_004135705.1 Alloteropsis semialata | reverse complement strand
GCACGAATTATTCCAACAAAAACATTTTGAATTGAAAACAAATATAATAAACGTTAGGTATAAAGAGCGTGTAGCATTACGGCCAGTACTGTATGGATTTCGTAGAATCATCATTTGGCAAATTGTCCCCGGTATTCTTTTTTTGGGTAAAAAACACTATGGTTGTCGTCGGTTGCGTCGCGGGATCAGAGCCCCTGGTTTTATCCGACCGGCACTGCTGGGCCGGCACGCGTGGAAGCTTCCCCGTACGTCACCTGTCGCCGCCGCCGGCCGCGACACCGCGCGCGCATTGAATCCGGCGCGGCGCCGCGGTCAATTCGCCTTTATAAAGCCGCGGCCGCACGGCTCGCCTCCTCCATCCGCTCGCTGTTGCGCCTTGTGAGCTCCGCACCACCGAGCAAGAAGAATTGATCTCGGCGGCGAGAGTGAGAGAGCGCTACCACATATGGCCGGCGGCGGCGGCGGCGGCGGCGGCGGCATGGTGTTCGAGCCCAGCGCGGGCGGCGACGTCGTGTTCTGCGTCGCCATCGCGTGCCTGTCGCTCCTCTCCATGATCATCTTCGCGGCGGCCGCCGGGGCCGAAGGGGAGGGAAAGCGGCGGCGCGGGCGCGCCAACGGGCCGGTGTTCGTCGGCGGCAAGGGCTGCGGCTGCGGCGGGTGCCGCGCGGGCGCCGGCGTCTGCGGCACCTACCTCTCCTGAGTCCTGACCGAGCACGACATACACCCGCCGCGCGACGTCAACGCCAGCCGGCGACCGGCGAACCCGCGCGCGCCGCAGGCTCGCCGGCGTCCGTGCGCGCCGCTGTACATACGCAAACGGCCACGGCACGGCGAATCGTGTGTAGCAATAAGAAGCCGAAAGCTTCGCTTCACTGCGCTCATGGCTGCTGCTCTTAGCTTTTCCTTTCCTTTCGATTCTCCTTTTGACTATGCCCTGTTTGGATGTATATCATCGATCAGTGTTACTCTTACTAAACCATGCTGTTATTACTATAATTTCTATCAACTCAAAGAGATGGATCGCTTTTTCTCGAGGATTTTATCCTTCCTGATTATTCCATTTCGTGTGCTCGATCGCTGATGGTGATTCTGTGGCTCATGATTTGGATTTGGGCTCAGTTTGTGTTGGACGGAATTATGGAATAACGATTAGATCGGCGCAGGCAATAAATTGAAGATTATATATCGTTCAATAAAGAAATCGAGCATTATTTCGTTCAAAAAAGAAATTGAAGATTAGTGGCAACTTGCAAGCATGGAACACAAGGACAATGACGTCGAAGCTACTCGTACCAGGCAGAATAAGTATCAATAACGAAGAATAAGGAGCCCGAGCACCTAAACAACCGTTGTGACCTAGTCACCACTTAAGCCGTGCGTGGGCGGCGGACTTTGAGAGTAGCGTCTCCGATCAACACAAATAAATAAAAGCCGCCGATGACGAATCTATTATGCTTGTAGATTCCTAATCCGTGCATTTCATGGTTATATTAAGGAGGGAGGGAAATGACGGTATCACCCCTCAGCCGATCACCATTCACCAAATACTATTTGCCTTTTCTTCTTTTCAGCTAAACAATGGCCTTAAGTTTGTTCTAAATCAACCTCGTGTAATTTTGACCAAATTTATATAAAATATATCAACAACTACTGCTCCGCATACTATCAAAAGTATATATCACGGTGGTTTTGGTGAAACAAATTTGGCATAAATATAGAATTAGCAGAGTAGGCCTCTACATATTTTTTATATAATAAAATAGAGTATATACGAGTGTTGTCCAAGGACATAATGTCAAAAGGATAAACGAGAAATAGAAACTACTCAGCCAATAACCTACACTTATGTCTGGCTTAGCTCTAAGAGTAACCGGTTGAAGTTCTTCCTTGGTGATTGTTCGCGACCAAAATTGGCAAGAAGGACAAGGATTAGAAAAGTCCGGGCCCTGACTGGTCTGACCGGTCCAGGGAACCGGTCAACCGGTGTGCCCCTGTAATCCGACTAGGACTCTTAGTTTTAGTTAATTACGAGTTGTAAAACCTATTCCTTGCGGGAAAAGTCCTACCCTCTCTATAAATATAAAGGGATTCGGCCGATTGAGGGAGATCCAATCGAATTTATCAAATCTACTATTTTTACCTTTACTTTTCTGTACCTTCTAAACCCTAGCTTTTCCAACCCCCATTGCTGTTCTTCCTTCGTCTCGACGACGTTTGATGACGCCCTAGCTGGCCTGACCGAGCTTAGGGCAATCCAAGGTGCGCACATCCTGACGGGGTCTCTCCCGGACGAGCGCTCGTTGGTTTCTCGCCGAGCTCCCAACTGCCCGGCGAGGACCGGTCTGACCGGTGAGCCCAGAGAAGCTGCAAAGAGCTTCTCTGCGCTTGCTAGTATTTGACGCGGCACGTTTTTGCGTCAACATACTTTTTGGCGACTCCGCTGGGGAAAAAGAAAAAAGGATCTACTACCATGTCGAATCTACCGAAGCCAGGCGAAGTTGATCCTGACAATATTCAAAGGCCGACTGCTAATGAGCTATCGGCTGAGGATCGTCATCTATTTGAGCAACTCCTGCTACAAGAAAAGGAGGAGATGGAACGAGCCAAGAAGAAGCTTGAAGACAAGGCGCAATGGTTCCTCTCGCACTTCTCCAAGGATCGAAAGGGTGCTATCTCCAAGGACAAGGAGGTGGTTGTTCTTTCAAAGGAAGAAGAAGAAAAAGAAGAAGATGAGGTAATACCTACTGTGAGTACTACACCAGAGCCTGTTACTCTTGATCAAATTAATAGATTGCTAGTTTCTGGTCAAGAAAAAGTTCTTTCTCTTGTTCAAGGCATGATTGATAAGTCTATAGAAAAGCAACCTTCGGCCGTAACTAGTAATGCTATTAGATCTGATATGGCTGGTACTTCACAACAAATCATACCTCATAATTCATCGGCAGCAATTCCACCCAAAGATCCACAATATGGGATGCCGTTGAATAATTCTGCAGGATTGAATCATCCAACACAGTTTGGCCCGGTCAATCCGATCAGACCGGTTCCAGTAACCGGTCCAACCGGTTCTGTGCAGCATGGCCAATTACCGGTCAGACCGGTCACTGGAACCGGTCCGACCGGTGTGGGTGATTTGGCTGCGTATCAGACGATGTCTGAGCCTAAAACTAGTGCATCACATGTTCAGGCTAATTCTGGCCGAACTAATGGTGTTTCTGGTTATGCTACATGTGCTCCAATGACATATATTACCAATCCTATGTCTTCCCAAAGTTCAGGCTATTTACAGCAATCATTACATGGACAGCTGAACCATACGCCTCAATATGTGCCAAATACTAATGATCAACAAGGCTCAAATGACCTTTATATTCAAAGCTTGCTTGAAGAATACAAAAAGGATTTGGCCATTATGATTAAAGATACTTTTGGCGTTGAGGTTAAAGATAAAACTTTGGCATGTCAAAAACCTTATCCTGCAAATTTTGATGCTATACCCTATTCTCAAGGTTTTAAAGTGCCAGAGTTTGTTAAATTTACTGGGGAAGACAATAGGACTACATGGGAGCATGTTAGCCAGTTTAATGCACAATTGGGTATTTATGGTAGTATTGATCACTTGAAAATCAGATTATTCCCTTTGTCATTATCTGGTATTGTTTTCTCATGGTTTTCGGCATTATCTCCTAATTCCATTCATACTTGGTCTCAATTAGAGCATAAATTCCATGAGCACTTTTATAGTGGTGATAATGAATTGAGACTATCTCACTTAACATCGGTTAGGCAGAAGAATGATGAATCTGTTGTTGAATATATTAGAAGGTTTAGAGATACAAAAAACCGATGTTATAGTTTGAGTATTTCTGAAAATGATCTTGCCGAATTATCTTTTAATGGTTTGAAGTCTCATACCAAAGAAAAATTGGAAAGTCGTGAGTTTCTTACCATTAATCAAGTGTTACAAAAAGCTCTGGCTCAAGAAAGCCGAGGTAAAGATGCTCGCTCAAAGTTCGATCGTCCCAACATGCATATGTTAAACAATGATTCATTGGACGATGAGAATGAAGAGATATTTACTGCTAAATTTACATGGCCGAGCAATTCTCAATCATATAGTTGCCCTTCTCTTAGGCCGATTCACAAAAATCGGCAAGAAGAAGTGAAATTTACTTTTGATGTTTCCAAGTGCGATAGAATATTTGATGAGTTGCATAAAAATGGATACATCAAGACCACGTATACTATACCATCGCTTGATGAGTTGAAGCGACGTGCGTATTGTAAATTTCACAATTCCTTTTCATATGCAACTAATGATTGTAATGTGTTCCGTAGGCGAATTCAATCGGCCCTTAATGAAGGCCATTTGACTTTGGTTGGAATGCAAGTTGATTCTGATCCTTTTCCTAAGAATTTCTCTGTTAATACCATTGAATTACAGAATCCTAAGGTGTTGATCAGGCCAAGTCAAGCCGATACAACAAAAGGGAAAAATGTAATCATTGGTGAAGCACGACCAGAAAAGGAAAGGAGTAAGAAGGTGTGGCTGAGAAAAGACTCCCAAGTTGCAAAAAATAATTCGATGCCCGGGGGGCAAGCCAAAAGCAAAGGAGCTGGTCCTGACAGGACCGGTCAGACCGGTGCTGGTAACCGGTCAGACCGGTTAACCCCAGGAGAATCTGATAAATCGAAGAAAAAATCAAGGCCGACTTTTGAAGTACTTCTGGAGAAATACAAGAAGCTTGGTACTACTCAGAAGCTTAAAAATCGGCCAGGGAAAATAAAAGCCTCATCAAAGCATCAAGAATCTTTCTCGACTCAAGGCTATAGTAGTACTATATTGTATCCATCTTTTAGACCGACCACATCATGGTCCTGGTCGTATCCTTACTACTATTTGCCTTGGGATTACAGTAGTATGAATATGCAGCCATATTGTGTTCCATATCCTGTTTCATACTACAATTATGATCCATCTCAAAGACCGATTGTTTCTAGTAATAATCTGGTCAAGGAAAGTGTATCCACTGATTCTAAGACATATGAGAAGGACAACAAGCAAGATTCAATATATATGCAACCAAGGTGGTGTCCTCCAGGATTGTCCCGTACTCAAAAGAGGAAATTGCAGCGGATGCGCAAGAAGTCAATGGAACAACAAGTTGAAGAGAAGCCAGCAGCAGCAATGAAGACAAAGATGGTGTGGAGACCGAAGAACGTTGCTTCAACTTCAACTTGAACAAGACATCAAGACATGGCCAATGTATGAGCATTGTCCTTAAAACAATTTTGGTTGCTGAATGTTTTCTGATTCGCAAGCTTCACCAGAAAACAGGGGGCATATGTTCGCGACCAAAATTGGCAAGAAGGACAAGGACTAGGAAAATCCGGGCCCTGACCGGTCTGACCGGTCCGGGGAACCGGTCAGACCGGTATGCCCCTGTAATCCGACTAGGACTCTTAGTTTTAGTTAATTACGAGTTGTAAAACCTATTCCTTGCGGGAAAAGTCCTACCCTCCCTATAAATATAAAGGGATTCGGCCGATTGAGGGAGATCCAATCGAATTTATCAAATCTACTATTTTTACCTTTACTTTTCTGTACCTTCTAAACCCTAGCTTTTCCAACCCCCATTGCTGTTCTTCCTTCGTCTCGACGACGTTTGAAGGCGCCCTAGCTGGCCTGACCGAGCTTAGGGCAACCCAAGGTGCGCACATCCTGACGGGGTCTCTCCCGGACGAGCGCTCGTTGGTTTCTCGCCGAGCTCCCAGCTGCCCGGCGAGGACCGGTCTGACCGGTGAGCCCAGAGAAGCTGCAAAGAGCTTCTCTGCGCTTGCTAGTATTTGACGCGGCACGTTTTCGCGTCAACAGTGATAATTCTCCATCTCTCAAGAGAGACTGT
Organism: Alloteropsis semialata; assembly: GCA_004135705.1. NCBI lineage: Eukaryota > Viridiplantae > Streptophyta > Magnoliopsida > Poales > Poaceae > Alloteropsis > Alloteropsis semialata. Next base: position 10,431,670 of record CM014270.1, on the reverse strand, counting down.
GCCATTATAACAATGATACTATTACGAAACTCCAAGTGGCCCAGCAGGCAACTATATATGGTATTTTTCTTTAAAAATGGTGGAACCAAATACTTCTGGAGCCTGAATGTTCATGTCCGAGGGCAGAAGGGCTGAAAGTAAGATTCTAGGAGACGCCAACACGGCTCCAACAATCCTAACTAAGTGTGGTAAATATTGTCGTTTTTTCTATAAATTTGGTTAAAATTGGACACGTTTGAGTTAGGACACACCTAATACGACATATAAAAAAGCACAGGTAGGGGCATAAGACTACTCTCATTACTAAATAGGGTGTCATGTCAACTTTTTTATGATATTGCAATGAATAAAATTAATGAAGAGTGATGAAAAAGATTTCGTCCAGATGAAACTATGTGTCTCAAAAAAAAGATGAAACCATGTGTGGACTGTTTTCAACACACTTTGTCTCTTGCATGTATTGACATAAAAAATTATACAATACATATGATGTTTCATCTATCAATTAAATGCTTTTATGCTTTTGTGGGCATTTTTGGAAACATCAAAATAAAACCTTTAATAGCGAATATGCACTAAATAAAACTTTAAAACAGATAAATAGGCAGCATGCACTAATTAATGCCGAGGTGGAATATGGCAGAAAAAAACTTTACAGTCGCAAGAGTAAACTGAATGCTAGAAATTTTTAAGTGACACTGGTCAATTTTTAGATTTATATATGCTGTTACTGTAGGACAAAACTTGAATGAGTAGAATTGATAGCCAATCTAACGCTGTGGACAGAATAAATTATTCGCAATATTTTGCCTCCACGAGACGCCTGGCCTATTCATTCTGTACTGACACGTGGGCCCCGCGAGCCCAGCCGGCCCCCGCCTGGCTGCGCTGTCCAGCTCAGCAGCGTAGATCCCTTCAAACCCGCGCCCGAGAAACTAGCCGTTACAAACCCCCACTTCCCCCACTACCTCCTTCTTCCTCGGCTGCTCGTCCTACTACTACCCCCACTCCCAACTCCTGTCCTCTCCCCCACACCAATCACCCATATCCCCAATCCGCCAGCCTCAATCCGGCGATCCCCGATCGAGAAACTCCCAATCCGCTACCGGATCCCCGCTACTCTACATCGCCACCGCGGCTGAGCAGACGGCGACGATGATGTTCACGGAGGGCCTCGACGAGTCAGCGATCAGCTGGATCAAGCAGGGAACGGACTCCCCCGCCCCCGCCCCCGCCCGCGCGCCGCCGCGATCGCCGCTTGCGGAGCGTCCTCCTCTGGGGCAGGTGGGGGTGGCGCCGAGGAGCCCCGCGCTGCACGCCAGGGCGTGCGCCGCGGGCGCGGGCGTCGGTTTCTTCTCACCCAAGGGCCTCCCTCCCGTGCGGACCACGGGGACGCGCCACTCGGGGCTGCTCGGCCGCCACTCCGCGCTCCTCTCGGCGGCGGACTCAGACGAGTGGGAGGACGGCGAGGAGGAGAGCGTCGCGTCGTGGGGGGTGCCCGAGGACTGCTACGGCGGCAACTTCTCCGAGACGGCCGACGAGGCGTGCTCCAGCGTCTCCAGTCTGCTGCGGAGGGCCATGGACCGCTGCGGCGGAGGCTGGGACGACGAGGTCACCTCGCAGCTGAGCAGGAAGGCCGGCGGCGGTGGCGGGATCGTGCGGGGCCAATCCAAGGAGTTCCTGCGGGTGGAGGTGCGAGCGGCGGGTGCGTTCGGTGCTGGGAAGTGCTCCGAGGCACGAGATCCAGTGGACTCCAGCTCGCATGTAAGGCTTCTCTTCGATAAGTTTTCTCCCCTCTCCACAATGACCATCTGAACTCTGCAACTTCTCGATGCACGCGTATGAATGATTATTCGAATCGAAATTAGCATAAACGTGCAATTTCTCTTTTCATATTCAGGGGCACTATTTTGAGGAGAATAATTTTCAGACACCCAGCGCCCCTCCAATTGCTGGGGAAGAGGAGGAGGTCATGTTTGATGCAGTAGGTGAGATAACCAGAGCAGTTTATAATAGAAACGCGGTTTGATTTTGTGTTTTACTTGTACTGTGGATATGCTGACATTTGATTCGAATTTTGATGCTGCAAACAGAAACGACTGAAACAAATGGAATCCTTGAGAGGACTGGGCTATCATCAGTAGCAGATATACTGGCAGATGATGTCGATGAGCTTCCTACAAGGTAAAGCAATCTGGAGATGGTAAATTGCAGTATAACATTTACACTTCTGCACAATTCTAGCTGACATTTGGTCTTTCCCTGTTATAAAACGCGATTCAGCTCAAACATTCATTACGATGGTGTTCAGATGCCATATGTCGAGAATAATTTATTAGCTCAGATACCGAGCTTCACTATCAAGTGAGTTTTGTTTTACCTGTGACTTCACAGTTTACTCATCCTCAGATCTTGTTGTCTACTTTCTGTTCTTACTGGTTGCTCTTGTCAGTGTCCAAAATGCATGGCAATCATTTGTTGCATATGATGCATGCTTCCGGCTCTGTCTGAATGCATGGGCAAGAAATTGCATGGAGGCTCCAGATTTCCTTCGGGATGAATGCATGGTGCTGCGAAGTGCCTTTGGGTATGCAACAGCTTGCACATGAATCCATGATCTGTGTGACCTAGAATTAGTGCACCACATTTCCTTTGAGCATGCAGCTTATGAGTCCTTTTTTACGAACAGAATACAGAATTTCCTGCTTCATCCGAAGCACAACAGTCAAGTTGATGGGAAACAAATGTATGATAAAGATGGAAATTGTACCATAAAGGGAAGAAAGCTTGTTAAACAGATTGAGATCGAAGGTATGCATAAGCATTAGCTTCAGTTTTCAGTACAAAACATTGCTCCAACTTATTTCATATATGCTGTCCCATTGCATTGGCAAATTCTTGAGAAGCTATTAACAAACAAAACACGGCAGAACTTTAAATCTATATCCAGTCAGGCACTACCTAAAATTTTTTTAAGGTTACATTCACATTCACAATTTTGTTAACAGTGAAAAAGATACGTGTTGTACCTCATAGACCAAAGCTTCGGGCAACATCATCCTTTAGAAATCTCTACATGCAAGCTGGCAGCGACTATGTCCGACAGATTTCTAAAGTTCTGAAGAGCCAGGTTACGATGTTGACATCCACATCATCTACATCTTTACCAGAAGGTTAATATGACAGTTTTAGTTTTTCTATAGTCACCAGTCACAATTTATTTGCATTCTTGGTAACACAGTGGCATACATGCAGAAATGTTCACATGCACACTAGAATTGCAAAGTTCCTGCAAAGGTCATCAGAGAGATTCCATTTCTCCGCAATATCTGAAACCGGGGACTGGTGAATCTCAACTCTTGTAAGTTGTATCCTAGTTATTGTTCAGTTTATATACTTACATATTTGTTCTATCATTGGCACTAGAGAACTTACTCAGAAAAATTCTTGAACCATATATTTACATTGTGTTTCAGTTATCTAGAGAGCCAGGGGGATGTTATTCTTGTTGAAGTACAAGACAACAATATGGTTGTCATAGGCCGTGCAAAAATTCAAGTTTCATCAATTACTGATAGCCAAGTATGTCACACAAACTCAATGAGATATTTGTGCAAATGTTTCATGACCATACTGAAAATTCACTGAGAGCATTTTTACTTGCACATATTTGGAAAACAGCAGGATGAAATCATTAGGTGGTGGCCTCTATATCTTGAGGATCAAGAGTGTGTGGGCAAAATTCAGCTTTGTATGAACTTCTCCATGTCTTCCAACAATCATGGATCCGAAAAGGTTAGTTCTTCTATTCTTTTTGTTCAACAAATCCATAAAAAACTGTCTAGATGCTATGTGATATCATTATAAAAGAGCATTGTGTGATATCATCGCACCAGATGCTGCAAGGTGGTCCAGCTGTGGATACCATCATATATGACATGGTTTTGGAAGCGGCAATGAGAGCTCAAAGTTTCAATAGCAAAATGCTTCATATCAGTGGTTCATGGAAATGGCTGTTGGATGAGTTCTCTGATTACTATGGAGTTTCAGATGCATATAGAAAACTGAGGTGGAGATATTGTTCTGTGATTTATAGCCACTCAATGATGACTGTTGAACAAAGTCAGACATAATAGTACCGTTTGTTACTTTTTATAGGTACCTGTCTTACATTATGAATGTGGCAATACCAACAAAGGATTGTTTGGAACTTATATATGAACTTCTTCTTCCTGTCATGAAAGCACGTGAAGATAGGACTTTAACAAGACAAGAGGTAACTTTCTTTAAGTTCCATATGTACACTGTCTGATAACTGAATTCTATAGGCCAAGAATTCAGATATAAGAGTTGAAACACTAATATGACTGGCCATACACAGGGTGTTTGACAAATTCCATTCATTTCAATGTTATTGGTAGTACAATTCATTTGGCATCATTTATACATGCAAAATGAGAATTGGAAGTAGACACAGGCAAAAATTAGACAGCACACATCATTTATGGAGTCTTGTTTTTTTTTCTGAATAACAGAGAAGTATAATGCTAGACTGCGAAGATCGGATTAAGAGTCTCCTTGCATCTGTGTTTGAAAATTACAAGTCACTGGACGAACATTCTCCTACTGGCTTGTCAGACGTATTTGGCCCCATATCAGATTGTGCAGCTCCAGCTTTGGCACCTGCAGTTCAGATATTCAGTGTACTTCATGATATACTCTCCAAAGAAGCACAGGACATACTTAGAAACTATTTGCAGGTCAGACATCACAGATATATTTTGGTATTTTTCATTTGGATGCCATTTTTAGACATCTCAACATGCCTAACTACCTTTGGTGTCAAGCATGATGAAGACACTTATATTTCAGCAACATGTTGTGATCAATATATATTTCATAGTTTTCAGCCAACTATAATCTGTGAACTTTCAAGCATGTATAATTGATTGTTTAAATACAGTTGGTTCTTTTATTAGTTGACCATTCTGCACGAAACAATGATGACTGGGTGCAATTCATGGTCTTACATGATGATTAATTGACATTAGCTAATCAATCCTTGTCAACTAATATATTTAGACCTCCATCTAGTGAACAATGCATGTGTATTCACTATTCAGAATATACTGGAAAAAATGTTCCATTTTTTAACATATGATGCAAACGTACATAAAAATCTGCAACACAATGATGAATAGTCCATTCTTTATGTTGATTCTTTTTGTAGACAGAACTGAACAACATAAAAATCCCTTTTACAGACTGCTGCTGCCAAAAGGTGCAGGAGGCATATGATCGAGACAGATGAGTTCTTGTCAAGCAATAGTGACAGCCTTCTTACAGACCCCATGATTATATCTGCTGCATATCTCAAAATGAAGACACTATGCATTAACATAAGTCGTGAAATTCAAGCAGACATTAAGATTCACAATCAGAATATACTTCCAAGGTAGCAAATATGCTTGCCCTAGTAAAGTGTTTCTCCTGTGTTTGTACACACGTTGAACATCACTCACAATTTTTTTTTGTTTTTCTTTTAGTTCAATAGATCTGACAAACATAGCAGCATCCATATATAGTACCAAACTCTGCAAACGGTTGAAGGGTTTTCTTTCTTCAAGTCCCCCATCAAGACCACGACAGCATGTTGCTGAACTGATAATTGCAACTGCTGATTTTGAGAGAGATCTTGATTCCTGGCAAGTGAGGTAAGATATTAGTAGCTGGTACTCTTTTAGTTACTTCTCCAATGGATATGTGCCCCCCAAACTACAACATTCTTTTTGGCTGATTCATTATGCAATATTGACTGTGTTTTAGCTGATTCATCTTGTTCTGTTTATGCAAATTTTAGGCCTGTTCATGGGGGTGTGGTTTCCAGAGAGTTGTTTCATGATTATATTATGGTGTGGATTGAAGATACTCGGTTGCACTTACTTGATAATTGCAAAGCTGAGAAGGTAATAATTGTATACGCATACAGGACGAGAAATAAATCAAATGGTTGATTGTAGTTGTTGAACTTTGTTTCTTATGTCACTCACATGTCCTTGCAGACATCATGCCCTGCAGTGTCAACAATCTCACCGTTTGTTGAGCAAATGTATGAGCAAATAAAAGATAGCATACATGAGTATGGAGTGGTTATCAATAGATGGCCTCAATATCTGATGAGTTTAGAGAGTGTATGTACACGCCTACATTCCCTGAATCACCTCTTATGATCCTGCAATGAATCAACTGATATTTCTTTTATTATTCAGGCTGTTGCTGATGTGGAAAGAGAAATTATGAAGGCACTGGAGAAGCAATACATGGAGGCTCTAATGCCTCTGAGAGACGGCATACCAAAATATCTTGAGAAGCAGGTCCAAAGACTAACAAGAAGACAATCTATAGCTCCCTATGTTGTGCCAAGTCAGGTAGATATGCGGTATGCCTGTAATATTATCCAGCTTGATGTAGTAATTAGTTCATTATTGACCAATTTGATTGTTCTTAATCACAGCTAGGAGCATTCATGAACACAGTTAAACGGATGCTAGATGTGCTACACTGCCGAGTTGACGAAATTCTCAAGTCATGGGCAGCCTATCTGACCATAACAAGTGGGAACACTGTTTTTGGAGAGCAAATGAACTCCATCACAGTCATGTTGAGGAAGAAGTACAAGAATTACCAGAAGGCGATAGTCGACAAGCTTGTCAGTGATGTAAGAATGATTTTTTGCTTGCTTTATACTAAGTTTCACTCTAGATCCAGTGTAACTAATAAGGCAATTTGCATATGGACTGAAGTCATCATTTTTTGTTGCTTTTGCAGGCACAAGCTAACCGGAATACGAGGCTCAAACGAATCCTTGAAGAGACAAGAGAGGCTGATGGTGAAAGTGATATACGAGAGAGGATGCAAGCAGTCCGCCTTCAGCTCTCAGATTCCATCCACAATCTGCACGAGGTCTTCTCCAGCAGAATATTTGTTGCTATCTGCCGAGGTTTCTGGGATAGGTTGGGCCAGGTAAATCTGACAAGAACCAAAATACTCTGAACACTAGCTTGCCCTGTCAGTCTGTGCTTATGCTTCAAACTCATTTTTGGGCAGATTGTGCTGAGGTTTCTTGAGAGTCGAAAGGAGAACAGGATTTGGTACCGAGGATCCGATTATGCTTTAGGGGTAAGCATGTACTTGACACTACATACTGACCTATGTTTTGGAAAGTTAATTATATGGTGTATAGAAATGAAACGTTACCTACTAGCAGATCACAATTACAGGATTCTCTTCTAACCCTGAGAATTTTGCACGCAGATCCTGGACGATGTCTTTGCATCAGAGATGCAAAAGCTACTGGGCAACTCCCTCCAGGACAAGGACCTGGATCCACCACAGTCAGTGATTGACGCTCGCTCCATCCTTTGCTAAGAGTTTGTGTCTGTGTG
>CM014270.1:10391798-10409346 GCA_004135705.1 Alloteropsis semialata | reverse complement strand
GTGCAGTGGCGTGCGCGCGGCGGTGGCGCAGGAGCAGCGGTGGTGGCGGCGTTGCAGGGGAGGGGGTGGAGGCCGGGCGGTGAGCGGGCGGTGGCGCTCGGGCGTGAGCAGAAGGAGGAAGAGGAGAAGGAGCTCGGCGGGAGAAGGAAGAAAGGAGGAAGAGGGAAGGAGGAGAAAAGAAAAGAAAAAGAAAAGGAAAAAGAAAATGAAAAAAGAAAAGGATAAAGGTAGAAAAAGAGAAACGGAGAAGCCGGGATTCGCGGCGGCTGTCGCGAGGGCGGTCGGTCATGCGCGACGCGCGGATTGAGGAGAGGAACGGACGGTCGGAAGAATTTCCGGAACACCGGGAGTTTTAGAATTGCATGGAACGGTTTTGAACGGATTTGGAATTTAGAAATTCTGGAAAGGTTGGAAGATTGATTTAGAACTCATCGATAAAAGATTTGAAAAGTCGTTAGACCGCGATTTAGAATTTTCGAATTTTCGAGTCGTTGCACATTCCAAAATCCCATCCACGATACTGGAGGCACCAATCTTGAAGCTACAATGTGTTCCCACAGTCCAGATAGCCCCTGTGGCCGCAGGGGCTTGCGAAAAATCCGTTTTGCTAAGCTAAGCCGCAGCAGGCGGTGGAGGATCTCCGTGTGATGACAGAGTGGCCTCGCGTTGGGGAGCCCTGATGGAAGGACCCAAAATCAGGGGAGCCTCATCACGCATGTCGCCTTGATTCAGTTTCCTCTCGCTTTACGTTGCAAGCAAAGCAACGCAAAGGCGACGCACGACTCCTATCCCGAATCAGAACAGGCTCGGGTTTTTTTTGTCTAAAAGGTATCCTAGATAAAAGGCGACAAGGAATCCATGAGAAGCCAAGGAAACTTGATCGCCGGCGGCCGGGCTCCACGACCATGGAGCCGGCGGATGAGACGGCCTCTCAACGTCCCACGCACATGAGGAAGGCAACGGAGGTGGAGAGTTAGCAAGAGGAAGAGGAGTTGCCGCCGCCGGCGTGCGTGATTGAGGGTAGCAAGCACGCCGACGGATCCATCTACAGGCAGGACACACACTTCTGCCACAGCCTCTACCGCCTCGACGACACCCGCGAGGGTACGCCCCTGAATCCTCTCAATACACCGCGCTGATTGCATTGCATTTCTAGCTTCTTTTTTTTTCAGAAAAGGATCAATTTGTAATATTTTCCCTAGTATAAATTTCAGTCGCTGAAAAATTTTAGCTTTTTTTTAGAGCGTGTTGCAGAGGCATACAGTAAGTGAAATGTGCAGCTTGCTAACACATGGTTAACAACTTGACATAGTTGTAGGTACGGGAGTGCATTTCCCGTCCACCATGGCAGGTGCCCCCCACGTGAAAACCGTCGGACGGAGATCCAGTGAACCAAAAACTAACGACAGAAGTAACGGTGACGGCAACAAGAATATTATAACACCCCGTGACTCCTCGTCCGTGACTTCCTCTCTACTGTCTATTTTGGCCGCATTAGGCCCATGACCCTCTCTTCTCTCTCCCATCATACAACTCTCTCTTCTCACATCTCTCTCATCTCTCCACCACCAGAGGGAGCCATGGCACGGGCACGGCCCCGCGCGGCCCTGCACGAGGAGGAACAAGCGTTGGGGTAGTCCATTGCCGCATGGGAGCAAGAAGGAAGTCCACATCTTTGCTGCAGGGTGCAGGAAGGAAGTCCACATCTTTGCCACAGGGAGCAGGAAGGAAGAAGAGAGAGAGGGAGAAGAGAGAGAAAGCAGTGAGGGAGAAGACAGGTTGATTTTTCTTTTTCTTTTGTCAGTGGGAATGATGTTTCCCAAGATCATTTTGGATGATTTTGTTGAAAACACATTCAAGAATCATTTGTTAGAGAATCACTTTGGATGATTTTTTCCGTTGACTGGGGTTGTTTTTTAATCTGACATGGTTCTTGATTTGACATTGTGTCAGAGTTTGCACAAATGTCAGGTTGATTTTTCTTTTTCTTTTGTTCAAATCAGTGGGAATGATGTTTTCAAAAATCACTTTGGATGATTTTTGTTGAAAAACATTCAAGAATCATTTGTGTCAGAGAATCACTTTGGATGATTTTTTCCCGTTGATTGGGGTTGTTTTTTGAATCTGTCATGGTTCTTGATTTGACATTGTGTCAGAGTTTGCACAAATATAAGTTAAATTGTTCAAGTAGAATGTATTAGTTGTTTTTCATCAGTTGGCCGCATTAGGCCATTGACCCTCTCTTCTCTCTCCCATCTGACACAGCAAAGCAGTAGGGGCGCTTTTTCTTTTGTTTATTAGCATCTGACATCTTTTCTCACTTTTCCGTTTATAAAAGTAGTTGGCGGTGTAGGACCTATATTCTGATTCAGCTGAATAATAGAGTTGGCCATATTGGTCATCAACTGAGTCTGGGCTGCCATTAACTGTTCCAATGCTGAATTAGACATCTGGTTCTGACTTGAGTTAGGCTCTGGATTGTTTTCACTGCTTCCAGCACCAGACCTAGTGTTCACCATCTGATTGTATAGAAAAAAAAAAAAATTTAGATAGATATAGAAAATATGGTACTAGTGCAGGTGAAACTAAATGAATTAGTGCAAGAACCAAGATAGGAATTTCAACACTTAGCACTTGCATGGTCAAATCTCTTTATCCAACTCAACATGACCAACAAAAGAATAGCATCCATTAAGAACTTTTTCATGATAGGGACAGATTCTGGTTATCTCAGAAAAATCAGATGTATCTTCTAAACAGAATATCCAAAAATCATGAAACTTTTCCAGAACGTAGATAATGAAATTGTTAATCCAATGCAACTGGAATCAACTCATTTGGAGTTCGGAAGCTAAAGATATAAAGAAAACACTCTAGCTGCGTCAGGTGCTCTGAATAAATTCTGTATACTCCAATAAATCGTAGGTATCTCTTTCCTAGAAACTCCAAAAATGGTAAGATTTTACCAGAAAATAGCTTATCTAATTTTGGAACTAACCCAACTGGTTTCATGTCAATCGGAGTTTTCTAACTTGAGATATGAAATAAACAAGTCGACTGTGTCAGATTACTGAAACAGATTCTCTTTATCCAACAAAAAGTCATTTATCCCTCTGTCCAATAATCCAAAAAATAGTGAAACTTAGCCAGAAAATAACTTATGAAGTTATGGAACTAATCCAACTGGATTTGCAGCAATCGGGGTCTCGTAGCTTGAGATATGACTTAAACCGTTCTGCTGTGTCAGGGGGTGACGAGAATAGATTTGGTGCACAAGAGATTCATGATTAGATATGTAAAGAGGGATTTGGAACTCACCTAGGTACTAAGACCAGGAACAAAGACAAAACCCAACTATCTAATGGTTTAGTTGATTTATTGAGATGTAATTGTGGTCATCACTCCACAGAAACATCGCACCCATTACAAAGAAGCAAATCAACCATTTACACACAACAAGCACAAAGCAAACAATCCTACACAAGAACTAAACATCGACCTCAACGACGACTCTACTAACGGTGACATGATTTAGGGGGGGTAATTTCCTAAATCCTTGTGTTGAGATAAAGCACGACTGATGGTGTTTCCAAAATATCCATGATTCTCTTGTTTCCAATAATTCATGCTTAGGGAGAAAAACTCGTTAACTGTGGCATCCAATATAACTCTTGCTGGTTCTTTTAACTTTTAGAGAGACGTTAACTAGGAGCTGGAGAAAGAACAGAACAAGTGTACAATTGGATGATGATTAAGAATCAAGGAGAAGGTAAGTCAAGGTTGACGGAAAACAACGAGTTTAGACCAAGATTGCAGCAGACAGTATAGAGCAAGTATAAGAAGACATTTAGGACCCTAAAAACGACCATTGCTACTCTAGGCTTACGTCCTACAGTCAACACAGCTCTGATACCACTTCTGTCACACCCGATTTTGTAAACAAAACCGAATGACTATCATATGTGCGCCAGGATCAAGTTTACACACATATGAGACTTCATCAGTGATACAAAAGACAGTGCAAAACGTAAATAAGATTAAATACCATTATTACACTCACGGAAGCGAATAACTAGCAGCGGAATCTTCAACACTTCTCCACAGGCAGCTGACTGGGGAAACACGTATGCCTAGAAACTTCCAAAGTACTCCACTGAAACTTCTGTCTAAGCCTGAGCCGCAGATAAAGCAAGGTTGAGTACACTTATGGTTGGTACTCAGCAAATGTAGAGCAAAGCATAATGACATGCAAAGGCTTAACAAGGAAATAGTTTGGCTTCTAATTAAATTGCTTTAAGCACTTAAGTTGGTCAAATTTTATTTAGCATCATAATTACTAAAGTATAAGTATATACCAACCCAATTAAGCATATGGTAACCCATAAGCATCATCAACAACATAAATAAACCAATTTAATTCTTCTTTCGATATATTAATCATGTGAGGGTCCAGGCCGCTCATGACCGCGAGCACGGCTATTGCAATAGATTTTAGACACTCTGCAGAGGTTGTACAGCTTTCCCCACAATTCGTGTTTCTCATTATGCCCGGGTTAATTACTCCCTTCAACACTTCCTTTGGTGAGGGGCCAGAGAATCACTACGAAGCCTTTCCAAAGAATTTCCCAATGTGTGTGTGCTCCCTTGCTAGACGGGTCTATAAAAGGCGCACCTTCCTGCCCCCGCACCTCTGCTCACAAACCTTGCCGGTAGCAACCAGCCCATACCACACATGCAGTGCATCCACACAACAAAGGGATCTTCTAATTACTTAGCTAAGACCAGAGCCATGTGGTATTGTGGTTGTACGGGAAATCCCGGGTGGTTCTCCATGTTCTGATTAATCAATGTGATCTTTGTTTAACATTCTCGTAAGATCATATATATATGTATATATAAAAGATATCACAATGTTATTATCTTCACATTTAGTGTAAACCAAACCTAAGTATAGCAACTAAGCAAATACTACCCAACATTAATATTAAACCCAAGTTGACAAGGCATGATTAAGAAAACTAGTCATCCTAAATATAGGACCCATCATGATTATAAGCATGCAAGCATAGCGTAACTACTAAGTGTAAGCATGTCATATGATTATTAGGACAAAAAGTATGATCAAGAATACACTTGCCTTAAATTAACAACTGCTACTGCTCAGGGTCTTCTCAACGGAATACTCGAAATACCAAGAACGATCCTTGAATACCACGAACTTTGCACCTTCTACTCGAAGCACAGGGTCACATACAAGAACAACAATACAACAAATAAGAAACAATACACCAAACATGGGCAACAGTACAAAGAAACGGTACAAAGGTATAGATCAAATCCTTACGGTCACGTGAGCTGAAGAATCACTCGAATCGGAGTTGAAACGATCGAGATAGGGCCAAAACGGTGTTCCAAGGACTTAACTGCGAAGAACAGGAATTTCAGGGGTTAGATTGTAGAAATCTGAGGGCATATACATAATTATGTATATAAACTTGAGGGCTATCGTGCAAAAGAGTGAGCTTGGACGGCGGGTTAGATATCTTGAAAGTCTAGGGGGTTAAACCGAAGAAATCAGGACCAATCGGTAAATACTTTCAACTAACCTTGGATCGCGGGTTTATTCCAAAATACTTCAGGGTCTCTTTCGCAAATATACTACTGCTGACCGGTATCTTAAGGTATTGACTTGATCTGGAACGTCGATTGGCGATCGGACGGCTGACACGGCTCGGTGACCTCCGGCGGCGGCGGGATGGTCGGAGACGGCGGCGACGGGTGGCAGCCTCGCCGGAGTGGCACGGTTTAAGGGCTACGGTGCACGAAACTCGACGAGGAAAGTCTTGAGATGGAGCTGACGACCTTGCGAACTCAAGTAGGGCGATATCATCGACGATTGGAGGACGGTGGCTCGGCGTGACGCGAAGAAGCGGCTCGGTCTTCAGGGCAAAGCTCCGATGAGGAATTTCGGAAGAACGAAGGCAATCCCACGAGTTCAAGCAGCACTGGTAGCTTCGTTACCTCCTTGCCCACCTCCTGATGGTGATCTCGTCGTCAGGGACTCCACACCAAGCGAGAACAGTGGTGGCGGCCTGCGATAAAGCTCCGGTGAGGAAAACTGGGAGGGAGAGAGCGAACACGCGCACAAGATTGGCACAGATACACCCAGTGCTTCTCCACGAACCTCCAGAGGGCGGTCACGTCCGCAGGGAAGCGGCGGCGGCTTGGATCGAAGGTGGCGGCCGTTCCCTAGGGCTCTGGTGGTGGTGCTCTGCAACTAGAGGACGCGGTGTTCTGGGGGCCTAGGGTTTCAAAGGGGCGCAAAGGGGCGGCGGTGCAGGTTTATAGGCCGAGGGTGGTTGCTTGGCGTGCGGGCCAAGAGAGCAGGGACGGCGCGTCCCAGGTCCGGTCGGACTCTGCTTGAGTCGGAGTCCGACTCGAGGTCGGGGATGACCCTGACCAGAGGGTCCCACACGGCAGCGAGTCAAGGGAGGGGCTGGTGAAGGCGGAGAAATGCTGGGCGCTTTCGACGTTGACAGCGGTGCTGCGGTGTCCGAGAGGAAAATGGGCCGGAGGGGTGGACTGGGCCGGCGGCGATAGCAGCGAGGGAGGAGAATCATACTGAACCAAGAGACTAAGGGGCAAAATCGAACCAAAGAGGAATTTAGGGAGGGAAACCAAACTCTATGCTAAAACAACTAACTTGCTCAAACAAATGCTATTCAAGTTCAAATTTAAAATAAATTTAAACTCAAACTTGAAAAGCATCCAAACAAAAAAAAACAATTGCAAATACATTAAAAGCAACAGTACACTTATTGAGTCTATTAATTAATTATTAAACTGAAATAAATCTCGATAATTCCAATTAAATCCTAGAAATTTATTCATGCCTTCAATAAATCCTAGAAATTCAAGAAATGTTGCTACAATTTCTTGTGATGAAAATTAGGGTGTTACAAAAGGTAGGGCGCCCATATGCAACTCGCATCACGATGTCGATCCAACATAGTTGCTATGTATATTGCCACCTTCTTCCTAAGATCAATGGAAAGCTCCTTTCGTTTCTTTTGTCTCTCCTTGTGCGTCTTACAGTCCTTTAGATCTTCGGCGTCGTCTGGGTACTTGAGGGGGAAGTCCCACCTAGCCTTGCAAATAATAAAAGGGTCAAGATACCCAACCTTGGTCTTCGAATCCATTGCGAGGCGACCTTGCATCCTGCACAACACATCGCAAAAAAAATTCATTTTGAGACTACAAAGGCCAGTACCATATGCATATATACATGGTGTATGGAGATGAACCACTTACATACACCACAGTCTCATGGGGCTTAGCTCCATCATTTGCAAGCGGTACATTGCATGGAAGTCATCGAAATCCATGACTATGTCTGTACTTCGGTTTTCCCATCTATTGCAACCAAACACATCCACATCGACCCGTGCCCATACAGTTGTGAGACCTAGGGTGCATGCCCTGCGGTACCAACTATGGAACTTCTGCATTTCACCAGGACAATCATGAAGAGCCCACCCGGGTAGCAAGTCTTTGCCATACACGAATTTCTGCGGGCAATCTGGCAAATCTGGTATGTCATGAACCCCAACTTTACAAACGAAATCAGTGTCTGTACGAGGCTTGGAAAGCCCCGCCCCTAGAAAGTGCTATTTACAGGGGCGGGTCATGGCGTCACCCGCCCCTGCAAAAATTTGTTGTTTCCAGGGGCGGCTCATGGCATCACCCGCCCCTGTAAATCGTTCTGTAGGGGCGGCCCTTAGCTACAGTGTCATTCATGCATTTGTAGGGGCGCGTCGCCTTTTAGTCCACCCCTAAAAAAAAAACCCTGGCTCTTACAAATGTTTTTTGTAGTAGTGTACCCGGCCAGTGTGCACGGGAGTGAATGGGACTCCCTCCCACTTGATTTCGGCAGGATAGAGGTGCAGGTGTCTTGGGCGAATTTGGATTAGGGATAAGTAAGCACCACCACCAGCAGCAGCTAAAAGATTATCTTTCATTTTGGAAGCTATTTGATTAGTGAGAGGAAGATATCAAAGACCTCTGCGGATTTACCTTCTGGCGAAAACTCCCCGTTTTTATAGCAATGACATATGTAATGTTTTCATGAAGAGAAAAATGTTATTTCTTGGCATGATGGATGCGCCTTCTCACTCATGTCAGTTAAACCTCAGATCGAACATGTGGGTTTCTCATTTGTATGAATTGAAGTTTATGATATCGTAATTATATCCAAAATTTTGAATGTGCCTTGTGTGATCTTTCGTTTTTTTCTTCAATAGTCTGTTCTGGTCCTGCAGCTAGTTAAGGGATTGATTTCACATTGGTGGCTCTCTAAGTTAATCTAACAATCTGTACTTGAAGGGCTGGAATTAAACAATTTCACAACTATGAGAAAACCATGGTACGTTTGAGGGTTTCAGTATTCTCTATGGCAGTCTTTTCCTGTTTTGAGTGCGTTTGGACGTTGCAGTATTCAACTTGGTTTTCCATATTAGTTGGCGTGATAGAACTCTGAATCACTGTGTGCTCCAAAACGTCTTATAAGGCTGAAAAATACAGGAGGCCATTGGAGTTGAATCTTCAAATCTTGTGGCAAGTCTTCTGCAGTTTTGAGTGCATTTGTCCGTTTCAGTATCTCAATGCATTGTATCTTTGCAGGGACAATGACAGCTACTAAATTCAATAACAGATTCCAACGAGTCATTCGAAAATTCATGAAGAATTCACACACTGGATTCTTGGTTTGGTTTTCTCCCGTTCGATAGTCTCTGAATCAACATGTGTGCTCTAAACATTTGTAGATTCCAATAGTTTTGGAGAAAAGTCCATTTACTGCCTTAAGCAACTCCCCTGAACAAAATTCCAACTCATCAAAAGCGTCTCATGCCATTTGGCTTTTTGCAGCAAAAAAAACTGTCACCCTCCTGATGTTCGTGAATTTTTTTTAATTTTTTTCACAATTTTTCAAAAATAACGGTTGGTGCAATTCTGTCATCCAACGGCGGTAACAGAAGCTAACCACCGAATGAAACGGCGGTTAGAGCAACCGCCGTATGAATTTGCGGTTTGAATTTGTTGACGCGGAAAATCGGCGGTCGTATTCCCCGCGGTCAGCACACGAAGACCAGGGAGATCAGCTTCGCTCCAGTGCCAGTCTACACTCCAGTTCAGGTTCGCGGCGTGCCAGTCAATTTGACCTGAAATTGACAAGGGAATAAAACAGTTAAATTGCTCTTTGATTGTGCCGGCTCTATTTCAGACGATGGAGTGACGTCGAATTTTAGCCAAGACCCAATCAGACACGTATCGGCCGATACCGATCGGACCTCAGAATCGGACCTCATTGATGACATCAATCGGACCGAGTGATCGGACCTCAATCAGACACCAAATCGGACCTCAGAATCGGACCAATCAGGATCAGACCTTGATTGATATGACAGATCAGCCTTTGAATAATGAAATAAAGCATAAAACAAGGCCGATATGTAAAATAATGGATCAGCTATGTCTTGAAACAAGATATTAAATAATCAAAGTGTAAGCCGATACATTGTCCACCTTGTCTAGTTGCCAGTTTGACTCATCTTATCAGACCATCTAACCAACCAATCAAACTATAGCCTTTTCAGAGAAATCTAGCTCCGACGTAGGGAATCTAGATTTCTCCAACTATGATCAGATCAGATAGCTAGATAATCAGACTCGATTCATCAACCTGTCAATTAAACAAGATGCTCGCATAGGTGTTGATCAGATTAAGCAAAATAAGCAGGTAAAACATTAACAGATTCGTTCTGATTCTAAGATATGCTACCGAACAATTAAGCAAGATCCAGCTCCGACGTAGGGAATCTACACCACACTTAACATTCAAATAGCAATAAGGCATAATCAAAGCTTCCTTTAACTAATCAAGATGAATCTAGCTCCGACGTAGGGAATCTAGACCAAGCATGACAATCAAAGATTAATCTAAGCGTATTACAAAGATCCAGCTCCGACGTAGGGAATCTACACCAGTGCAATACTCAAAGAACAACCAGATTAAACCACAAAGCAGGATCGGACATAGAACGATGCTGTAAGATAAATATTGCTTAAATCGGACCAAGACCAATGCTCAAAGCCGTTGAAGAAGTAGAATTGATTCACATGGCGTAGATCTAAACCAATCTAGCAACTCCAACAAACCGCAAAGACTACCTTTAGTAACCAAGATTACTCTAGCTCCGACGTAGGGAATCTAGACTAATCTTGATACCTAGCTCCGACGTAGGGAATCTAGGCTTAAAGTGTAGTCCGATAAACGATAATCTGTTGAATAATCAATATTGATCTAGCTCCGACGTAGGAAATCTATATCAATCTTGATTATCCAGAGATAAATCGGTTGAACAGTATAAACGAGAAAGGGCGATGCGCCTCAATTCAAAGCCTATACTAGTTCGATAAATTGACTAACTTACTGGTAAGCCGGAGATCAGAACTGATGCAGCCCGTCCACCAATGAGCTTCGTCGGTAACTACTACTAGGGTTTTTGGCGTGAAGCCGGGTTGTATTGATTGTGAGAATAGTTTTTTTACAATGGACGAGGGCTCATATTTATACCCTGGTCATGGAGAGTCCTGATCGGACCAGACTAACTAAATAAAGTAAACTAAGCTTAAGATAAAACGGGACTCTCATACGCCTTCTAAAAAGGAAATAGTCCCTGGATCTGATACGCCTCCTCCTTAGCCGACGCGCCTTTCCTCTTGAACTCGTCATCGGGTCGGACTCCTGCCTCATCGGACCCCTCTTCAGCATCGGCTTCCTTCTTTGTCACCTTCGGCCTTGACCAGTCAACGGGTCCACTGCGCAGTCTCAACCTCACCACGTCATCATCTGACTCAGCATGTCAGGTGCGAAAATCCGGTGTCAACACATGCCCCCCAATTTTGGAATAAAATATCATTTTGTTCCAAAATTCGTATCTGCCATCATAACTCCTCCACCGATTTTCGTGCCGAAACTTTCCATCCCTGTACTGCGCGGATCCTCGATCGTCGGGCCATGACCACTTCTTTCTCCATCAACAACCCGTGGAGCTTATCTTCTTCTCTCTCTCCAAGCAATAGTATCTTTGACAATGAATAGCATACAGAACCCTGCATTTACCTCACGGGTATCCATGCATCTATTGACTCAGGCGAAACGATTCTTCAATGCAGTTCCTCAAAAGACGCCCCTCCTCCAATTACAGCAGCTCTGAATCAATGCCACATCTCCACGAGAATACTGTTCTTCATTTGGACGGTTTCCACGAGCGCCCCTCGGATTCCACTTCTCCTTTAACGCGTCCATCGACCACCGGCTATAAATACTCGCCTCACGTCCTCTTCTTCCACCATCCCTTAGCCATGGCGCAGCTAATATTCATGGTAGAGCACAAACTCCTTCTGTTTGATATAGGATCCGACTCCTTCCTCCTCTTCTGCTAGAAGAATTCTCGTGAAGAAGTATAGGGTACTCCCCCTTTTCTGACCCTGCAGTGAATCCAGGTGGAACTTCTGCTAGAAGAATCCTCGTGAGGTTCCTCCATGGTTCACCAAAGGGAAGGTTTTTCAGAGGGGTGTAATAGAGTGCCCTTTACAGGCTAGGGCGAGGCGTCCACCGGCGCGCTCTTCAAGGGACTGCATCTAGAGCGGATTTCTTCGACTCAAGGAAGAAGATATCTCCTCAAACTTGCGCTTCCTTTTGCCCTTCCTTTTCTAGTCTTGTTCTGGCAATGATGAACAAAGTACATCGGCGCCTACTAGATCCTTTTATCTTCTGAAATCCTTCTGTATGAGAAATATATGAATATATATGCAACCCCTTTTCAAACAGCCTGATCCGTCATCGAACGGCTTGATGATGTAATGTATTTTTCTCTGTTTGCATATAGCCCTTAAGGCGATGCACATCGCATGGGCTCTTATTTTTGTTCTTGAGGCGATTTTCCATCGGCTTTTAAGCCTGACGCATAGCATCGGCTCTATGAGTTTACCCAAATGCTAGGGTAGTACTTCTTCAAATATTTCCCGTTTAATGCTCTAGGAAACACTTCTCCTTCAAGTGTTTGTAGAATATAAGCATTTCCAGGAACACATCGGACGACTTGATAAGGTCCCTCCCAGTTTGGTGACCACTTGCCGTACTTGGGATCTTTAGAACCAATTGGCAGAATAACCTTCCAGACAAGATCGCCCTCCTTGAACTCTTTCCCTTTAACTTTCTTATCATAATGCCTCGCTACTCTAAGTTTATTAGCCTCAATATTTTCAAGAGCACGCAGCCGACGAACAGCCAAGTCATCGGACTCACTATTCATGAGCTCCATGTATTCGCCGGCCTTCAATTTATCCTGAAGTTCAATACGTCTTGATCCAGTACGAATTTCCCATGGAAGAACGGCTTCATGTCCATAAACTAGTTCATACGGAGAAACCTTGATCGATCCATGACAAGCCATTCGATAGGCCCACAGAGCTTCAGGAAGCACAATATGCCATTTTCTTGGATACTCCTCAATCTTTCTATCAATCAACTTGATCAAACTTTATTGGAGGCTTCAGCTTGACCATTGGCTTGTGCATAATATGGCGATGAATTAAGAAGCTTGATACCCATATCAGCAGCAAAATTTTTGAACTCGTCCGATGTAAACATCGTACCTTGATCCGTTGTGATCGTCTGTGGAATTCCAAATCGGTAAATAATGTGTTCTCTAACGAATTCAATAACATTCTGTGTCTTCACCTCCCTCAAAGGAATAGCTTCAACCCACTTGGTGAAATAATCTGTTGCCGCTAATATGAATTTGTGCCCCTTACTTGAATGTGGAAAAATTTGGCCGATCAAGTCAATTCCCATCCTCTAAACGGCCATGGCTTAATAACAGGGTTCATGGCTGTCGGGGGTAGACCCCCAGGGGTACCCAGCAGGCGGATTGGCCCAACCATCAAAGGGCGGCCCAATCCGAGTACATCTGGATCGGTTTGTCGGACTGGCTGGCCCACCAGTCGGGGGCCCACCAGTCGGGCGAACCGAATGGGCGCGACGACGCGCGCAGCAAGGAAAGCACACGGCGTATCCCGCAAGAAGATCGGAGATCAAGATAAACTAGCCGGAATTATAGGGAAAGATATCTGTAATCGTTATAGGATCAAATCCTTGTAATTCGGGTAGGTTACGATCTCTGGCCGACTTGTAACTCAAGGCAGCCGGACTATATAAGGCGCCCTGAGACCCCCTTCCAGAGCACGACATTACGAAAAACTACAACCTCTACAACCCTAGGACAGAACCCAACTACGGAGATCCTTCCAGGAACTTCAAACACAGCAATACAATCGCCGCCAACACAGGACGTAGGGTGTTACGTCATCTCGACGGCCCGAACCTGTTCAATCCTTGCGTCTTGTGTTACCATCGACTTCTGATCCTCGATCTGTCCCTCGACAAATCAACCACGTAGGCTACCCTGTGTGGACTGCCGGGTCCAAACATCCGACAGTTGGCGCGCCAGGTAGGGGTTGATCGACGAGATCAATCTGCAAGCTCGATGGCATTCACTTCCGCCGTCATCACGCCGGCAACTCGGCGATGTGATCTAATCTGCACAGCTTTCGCCGATCAGTTCGCATCCGCCTTAGATGCGAGAGCGCGCTGTTATTCTAGGCAAGCCAGAGAAACTCGTCAAGCAAATAGGGAAGTTCCGATTCGATTTGTCCTTTGTTTCTATCGTCAGCTTAGCAAAGATTATTCTAATCTATTATCTCCTTATTAATTGTGCATGCAAAAGGATACTTACAAACTTGTACGTGTGCATGTATGGATGGTCACGCGTGGGCCTTTCTCTGACCAAGCGTTGTTCGCCCACTCGTCGTCACGCGCCGTGATTCCTTGAGCCGTGGCCACCACATGCAGGAGTTGGGGCTGCGGCACCACCGCTCATCTGCTAGCGATAGCGTCGACTACTTGGACTCGGCGACCAGGGGAGGCTGACCCCGTATGATTAACGACTACCAGGCCACAAAGATCGCAATGACTCTGTAATAAGCACCCGCACTTGCTTGCATGCGGATCAACTACATGACACGATGGAGACAACGGCGTCCGGCGCACCGGCTCTGTCGTACTGCCAGACTACCCAACTTCGACGACAATTGTCCACTCGGACACGACGCCCATGTAACGACGCGATGATCCTCCAACTCGATCACGAATCAAGCTAAGTCATATTTAAATACTTTTTACGATATTTCTCGGTCACCGCATATCTCCATACTTCGCCATATTTCTCCATAATCATCGCCGACTACCCTTGGTTTGTTCCCGACTGCTTATACAGCCCGAGCGCTACACAAGCAGTCGGGCAACACCCAACGGATGTATATTGCATTTTTCTCCATCGTTTATTTCTTTTTCCACTCTTGTACAAGTCGCTAAAGTACTTGGGAAGCACACGCCTTAATCCGTGAAGCCTCGACTCTTCCGTACGCCTATGCTCCTACGCGTGCATGCGGCCCAGCTCCCTGCGCTATGGACTACGGCTATCGGGGATCAGGTGCATAAACGTAACAGGATAACTACCCGAGGAAATTAATAGACTTAAAGAGTTGGAAGTAGAAATTCTATTACATACAGCGCCGAATGTTTTTCTCCAGAATTAGTGTTTGCTACACCATATACTACCTATCCTTCATATCTTCATTGCAGGGCACAGGTTTGGATCCCGAGCTTGCCTGTTACGCTCGGGGGCTGGACCACTCGGGCATCGCCGCCAGCTGAGTAATCGAGTCAGTCAGTACTCGGGCTGGTACTACGCTCCACGACGGTCGCTAGCCGAGTGCTTTGCAGCACTCGGGCTGGCGCTACACTCCACGACGGTCGCTAGCCGAGTGCTTTGCAGCACTCGGGCTGGCGCTACACTCCACAAGGATCGCTAGCTAAGTGCTTTTGAGTACTGGGCTGGCGTTACCGCATGACGAGGAAGACGAAGACTACTCGGCGAGCTCAGCCCTCACGCTCGGGGGCTGGCGCCGGGACGACTACTCGGCCTGCTCGGCCCTCACGCTCGGGGGCTGGCGCCGGGACGACCACTCGGCGTGCTCAGCCCTCACGCTCGGGGGCTGGCGCCGGGACGACCACTCGGCGTGCTCAGCCCTCACGCTCGGGGGCTGGCGCCGGGACGACCACTCGGCGTGCTCGCCCTCACGCTCGGGGGCTGGCGCCGGGACGACCACTCGGCGTGCTCGGCCCTCACGCTCGGGGGCTGGCGCCGGGACGACCACTCGGCGTACTCAGCCCTCACGCTCGGGGGCTGGCGCCGGGACGACCACTCGGCGTGCTCGGCCCTCACGCTCGGGGGCTGGCGCCGGGACGACTACTCGGCGTGCTCAGCCCTCACGCTCGGGGGCTGGCGCCGGGACGACCACTCGGCGTGCTCGGCCCTCACGCTCGGGGGCTGGCGCCGGGATAACCACTCGGCGTGCTCGGCCCTCACGCTCGGGGGCTGGCGCCGGGACGACTACTCGGCGTGTCCCGCAGGACTCCGCCGGCCCTCACGCTCGGGGGCTGGACGCCGAAATTAATGTCGGATGATTTAGCCAGATGCTTCTTGACTAACCCTTGGACCGATTCCTTCGGAATCGCTTCAAGGCTCGGGGGCTACGGCCAACGGACGCACCTCGCGGCGCATCCGTTGATCATTCGGTGACCTCTGAAGAAGGCTACTAACCCTTGGACCGATTCCTTCGGAATCGCTTCAAGGCTCGGGGGCTACGGCCAACGGACGCACCTCGCGGCGCATCCGTTGGTTGACAGCTCTTCTCTCTCCAGTATCACGCGGTTTCGCTTCCAACTGCAGCAGGCTCGACGCTCATCGGGCAGCACGACCTCGCCGACTTGTCCCTCAACCACGTACTACTCGGGGGCTTGTCGGGGGTAGACCCCCAGGGGTACCCAGCAGGCGGATTGGCCCAACCATCAAAGGGCGGCCCAATCCGAGTACATCTGGATCGGTTTGTCGGACTGGCTGGCCCACCAGTCGGGGGCCCACCAGTCGGGCGAACCGAATGGGCGCGACGACGCGCGCAGCAAGGAAAGCACACGGCGTATCCCGCAAGAAGATCGGAGATCAGGATAAACTAGCCGGAATTGTAGGGAAAGATATCTGTAATCGTTATGGGATCAAATCCTTGTATTCCGGGTAGGTTACGATCTCTGGCCGACTTGTAACTCAAGGCAGCCGGACTATATAAGGCGCCCTGAGACCCCCCTCCAGAGCACGACATTACGGAAAAACTACAACCTCTACAACCCTAGGACAGAACCCAACTACGGAGATCCTTCAGGAACTTCATACACAGCAATACAATCGCCGCCAAACACAGGACGTAGGGTGTTACGTCATCTCGACGGCCCGAACCTGTTCAATCCTTGCGTCTTGTGTTACCATCGACTTCTGATCCTCGATCTGTCCCTCGACAAATCAACCACGTAGGCTACCCTGTGTGGACTGCCGGGTCCAAACATCCGACACGTGGCGCGCCCCCACGCCCTATCGGGGGGTTGGCTTGGGCATTTCTGGGCTATAAATAGGGTCCTCCGGCCCTTCCTCTTGGGGCATCCGGTCATCCCGCTTCCTCTTTCTCTTGTTAGCATGAGATTCCCGGTGTGGGAGCCACCTCGGGGGCGTCCTCCCGGCCCGAGGGGCGGGAGAGTAGCTTGCTGATGCCACAAGAATGACTGCGACCTTAGGGAGTTTCGGCGTGGAGGGGCGCCGCTCGGTGTCACAAGTGAAGGGCGGTTCCACCCCCGGCGGCTCTTTCCGTCGGTCCTCCCCGCCTCGGCGGCGGTGGACTGGGTTTGAGGGGGAGTGCGCCGGTGGAACTGTCGTCGTCTCCTCCATTTGCCTCGCCAGGGCAGTTGCAGGAGTCGTATACAGCCACCGGCGCGCTCCTCATCCTTCCTTGGGCGCCGATGTGATGCCGTCGCCGGTGTCGGTCGGTCCCGCGGCGGTGGAGGGAGTCTGTGGTGATTCCCCGTCGTCGTGTCGCCGCAGCGCGAACCTCTGCCGAGCTCCCCCCATGGTGTCGGCGGGAGGGGAGATGCTACAAGAAGGACTGCGACGTTCAGCAGCTCGGCCCTTCTCATGGCACCGAAACCCCCGCTTTTTGTCGCCCGACCCTGCCACCGAGGGTGGCGAAATCCGTTTGTACTATTCCACGGTCCTTGGCCGTATGTATTTTTTACCCTTATTTATGAACGAAGGGATTTGGTCAGTTCTGGACCTTTTCTGCGACCGCGCGGTCGGTCTCTCTTTGCGATTCCAGCTTCCCGACGTCTCCCCGACCGTTTCCGGGAGGGAGGCCGTTTCGTCTTTTCATCGTTTTCCCCTCACGCAATCCCTCCGCGGGACGGAGGGTTAGGGCACGCCTCGTGTTTTGCCACTTAGGCCGAAACACGGCTCCCGGTGAGCTACTAACGGGCTAGATC
>CM014270.1:10378999-10390798 GCA_004135705.1 Alloteropsis semialata | reverse complement strand
GTAGCATTGTTACCAAACTTCACTATTTTGGTTTGGGATGATATAGTCTTCCAACTGAATTTCAGTGAGTATTATAAGTGACGAATCTGGGTTTGAGTGCTACTAGATAACTGTTTTTGTCCTTTTACAAAATTTACCGTTATTACTCCTCGTGCGAAACCGTCGGTTATTTGGATCTAAGGCAATCACGGACAAAGGAGATATTTGAATTATCTTTAGTGTGAAAGCATCGGTTATTCCTTGGGGCTCACAAGGGCATAGCGAAAAAGGAAAATTTCCTCCACTTTTCGTGCCCAATCCTCCATTCCAAAGGTGCAAACAGCCGTATGGAATTTAGATCCTATATTGTTAAAGTGAAAATAAGCTAATTAAAAAGGCTCATAAATAACAATATCCTTTCATTTCGAAGTGAAAATAAAGTTTTTTTTTACTTGTTAGGTTGAAGTTCAAATTTAAATCGTCTACTTTCCGTCAATTTTTTTTTGTAAACTACAGAGTCTCGGAGAGGAAACAAAGTATTGAGTTCATAGGGGAAGAGTTTGGGGAGCGTTCTTATTGAACTTCACAATTTCATTTGGTATGACATCTTCTTCTAACTGAATTTAAAAGAGTACTGAAAAGAATGAATAGGGTTTTAGTGCTACCAAAGAACCTTTTTTCTTTTACAAAATCTACCATTACACTCCTTTTGTGAAAGCGTCGGTTATTTGGAATAAAAGAGCACACAATTTTTTGGGATCTTCCTATGAACTCAGGGACAAACGAGAAATGGATTCAAAATTTACTTGGCTCAAAAAATCAGTTATTCCAAATGAAGATATCAAGGGCTTAGGAAAAAAAAGTAAAATTTCCTCCATTTTTCATGTTCCACAACCCTCCATTTTTAAAGGGACAAATACTATACGGTTATGTAGGAATATGGGACGCACACTTTTGAAAAAGGAAATCGATTTGAAAAAGATGAGATAGTCCAATATTTTTGAAGTGAAAATAAAGTATTATTCTTTTTTTAGTTTTTAGGTTGAATCTCCAATGTAAATCATGTAGTTTTTGTTACAAGATTTTCTATAAACTAAAGAGATTCATAGCAGTATTGAAGTACGGAATTCATAGGGGATAAGTGTTTGGGCAGCATTGTCACTGAACTTTACTATTTGGTTTGGCATGGCATCTTATTCTAACTGAAATTGAAAGATTATTGATAAGAATGGTATGATTCTGGGTTTGAGTGCTACTAAAGAACTATTTTTGTCATTTTACTAAATTTTATTACTCCACATGCGAAAGCGTCACTTATTTGGTATAAGAGCACATAGTCTTTGTCTCTTTGAGATATTCATGTGATATCGGTGACAAAAGGAGAAACAGATCTAAATTGTCTTTAGTGCGAAAGCATAGGTTATTCCACGGGAAGATCTCAAGGGCATAGGAGAGAGGAAATTTTCCTCCATCTTTTCCTTGTGCCACAATCCTCTGTTACAAAGGAACAAATAGAGTATCTGTTTATGTTGGAATTTAGATCCTCTATTGTTACTTCAACAATCATTCAAATCAAAGACACCCAACATGGAATTACAGTAGCGTTTTCATGACCTTCCAGCTAATTAACGTTTCATTTTTTTTCCTTTATGAAGCATTTATATATATTTTTTTATTTTGGAGTGAAAAAAGACAGACATGTAAATTTTTCATTTTAATCCATCCGTACAAAAAAATTAAAGTTACTCATGTACCAAATAAGTGTTATTAATTGGCAGTGCACGTCCTCCAGCAGCAATGGGCCTGAATTACTTTTTTTCTTGGCAAATGATCTTGAAACTCAAGGGCAAATTTACTAAGTAATTGTGGACCTAAGTAATAGGATTAGTATTTAAAGACATGTGCAGAGACTTAATCCACAATTTATTTGTTTTCCTTGTGTTTATTTCCATTGTAGTCGCAATTTATTCTGAAGACAATGCAACAAATTTATACAGAAAAAAACACGTGAAGCAACAGATAGGAATACGCTTTTATGGCTACGCGTGCCAAAAGCGTTTGCGTTGTCTCCAGCAGCAATGTCTTTGGTTGGCATCAGTGAATGTGGCCATCGATGGAACAACCCAACAAGAGGTTGCATTGCACAAAGATACTGCAACACTTTTTTTTTTGAAACGACGCTGTAACAATTTGATACTGAAAGTGATCAGAGCACAAAGATACTGCTCGTCCTCCAGCACAGATGGGCCTATATTTTCCGGAGAATGTTCATGCATCGCGAGGGCAAATTAAAATTACCATTCAATTCAGAGGAGAACATGTACAACCAAGAACAGCAAGAGCAAGCCAATGGTCAGCAGGAGCTCGGAGACGGAGTCATGGTGGGAACTAGGCGTGGACGAGAGGAGGACACAGCACAAGCAGAGCATTGCTGCCGTGGCTGATCCCTCGCCCACCCACCGGCGGATCACGAGCTGGCCCCGGCATTGACTCGGCGAGGACCCGGCCGGTGGTGGCGTACGTGGCGCTACCTTAAACCGGCATGGGCGGCGGGCCAGTGCGCTGCCCCTTGTCGATGCCGGGATCGAGCGAGGTGGTGTAGGCGTGTAGCTTCCTAGCTAGCTGGGCTAGTGAACTTCTGCTGATCGCGCCACACACACAGGGGGTGTTTAGATGCAGCATTATGTATAGTGTTTTTGCGTTATGTATAGTGTTTACGGAGAGAAAAAGTGTATTGGAGAACGTGTGTTATGCATAGTGCGTGAACTAAACAGGGCCACAGTCACACAGTTCTGATAATTCACCCATGGCTTGTGATGTGAGACTGTGATCCTACCCTACTAGCCTACTGCACGCCTTTGATCACCTTTGCCACTGAAGCGACTCAAAGTCGTGTACGGACAGCGACCAAAGTTCTAAGAAGGTGCTTTGGTGTGCGTAGCGTAGGAACAACATTACGTGCTGCCAAGTGCCAACGCCCTGCAACGTACGCCCAAAATATGTAGGGGAAGCAAAAAGGGAACTTTCAAACGAGAGCAGCATCGACCACTTCTCTTTGCAATTTCAGCATCTTTTTAGTAGTATGGAAACTTCATAATGATAGGGCAACCTGCCCGTTCTATTAGCTATACGGAGTATAAACATAAACATTACGAATGATCACTTGATCAGCAGAAGTTCTCGCTGGTATGCTGGTGAGGAAGACGGAGACAAGCACGTTTCGAGGTTTCGACGCCATGTCCCAGCACAGTGGCGAATCTAGACATTGAGAGGAGGGGGAGGTGTAAACAGAGGAGAACGTGGTTGCCTATCTTGGCATTGCCACGGTTGCATGTTTATATAGGGCTAAAAACACCCGAACAGATTTACATGAGATGGTTGTTGTCATCTGCTATTCACCGTGTGTTTGTTACAAGAAGATCTATCTCTATCTATCTATGGTGATAACGATGACAACTAACCTGCGATCCTATCAGCATGTTACAGATATATCTCAACTGATTCTAACAGCCTCCCTCAATCTAAAGCATCTCTTCTCTTGAGATTTAGATTGCCGACAAACTCTTCAAACTTGCGAACTGGTAAAGCTTTAGTGAATCCATCAGCTAACTGATCATTAGTGGATACCAATCGAACTTGCAGCTGCTTGCTGGTGACTCTTTCTCTCACAAAATGAAAGTCTATCTCTATGTGTTTAGCTCGTGCATGAAACACTGGATTCTCAGCCAGATAGGTTGCTCCAAGATTGTCACACCACAAACAAGGTGCCTCTGACAATTTAATTCCGAGTTCAGCTAGTTAGTGACTCAACCCAAATAACTTCAGCTGTAGCATTTGCCATTGATTTGTACTCAGCTTCAGTACTAGAACGAGACACAGTAGCTTGTTTCCTAGCACTCCAGGAAATCAGATTCTTGCCAAGGAACACTGCAAAACCACCAGTTGACTTCCTGTCATCTACACTTCCGACCCAATCTGCATCTGAAAAGGCGCTCACCAACTGAGAAGACGACTTCCAAATTTTAAAGCCAAGGCTTCTAGTATGTCGAATGTATCTGAGTATCCTTTTCACTGCCGTCCAATGCACTAAAGTTGGAGAGTGTAGAAACTGACAAACCTTATTTACTGAGAATGCTATATCCGGTCGAGTGACAGTCAAGTACTGAAGAGCTCCAACAATGCTCCTGTATCTAGTACTGTCTTCAGCTCCCAAAGGCTCTCCTTCATAGCTCGACAATTTTTCTGTTGCAGACAGTGGAGTTGTTGCAGGTTTACACTTGGTCATACCTACCCGAGCCAAAATATCACCAGCATATTTTTCCTGTGAGAGCAGTATTCCCTCCTTCTCCTTCTTCACTTCTATGCCCAGAAAGTAATGCAATTCACCAAGATCTTTCAATGCAAATTCTTTCTTAAGGTCTTGAAGTAATGCTGCAACAGCTTCTGGAGAGGAGCTTGTAACTATAATGTCATCCACATAAATGAGCATAAAGATGGTCACATCAGCCTTTTGATAAATAAACAGAGAGGTGTCAGATTTCGATGTCCTAAAGCCAAGATCAATTAACTTAGAACTCAACCGAGAATACCAAGCTCTTGGGGCTTGTTTCAAACCATAGATTGCTTTATCAAGTTTGCAAACTAATTTAGGTGATTCTTCAAAACCAGGAGGTTGACACATGTATACCTCTTCTTCCAAAACACCATGAAGGAACGCGTTCTGCACATCTAACTGACGTAAGCACCAGCCTCTTGACACTGCAATAGATAATACAAGTCTAATGGTGGCAATCTTAACAACAGGGCTAAAAGTATCCTCATAGTCAATACCATAGCGTTGTCTGAATCCTTTTCTCACTAATCTTGCCTTGTATCTATCAATGCTGCCATCAGATTTTCTTTTTAGCTTATACACCCACTTGCAATCAATTACATTCATACCTTGCTTAATAGGGACAAGTCTCCATGTACCATTGCGAAGTAGAGCTGAATATTCATCATGCATAGCTTGTTTCCATTGTGGATCACTCAAGGCCTCCTGCACAGATTCTGGTTCTCCTGTAGAGCTGAAACCACTGTACCTAATTATGCCATCATATAATTTTTTTGGTTTAACAATACCTCTTTGTAATCGAGTCACGGGCCTCTCTAGTGCTTGTGGCGAGGCAGCCTCATCAGATCCAGAAACAGTCGCAGAAGATCCCGGTGCAGTCCCCGGAGGAGATATTGTCGCCGTGTCAGAGCTTCCCGCGGTGGAGGTGGAGCCGCTTGGCGAGGCAGGGACGGTGGGAAGCTGCTGCTCGCCAATGATCATTGCCCTCCCACGCGGGGACCACGGAGAGGACAAGGCGGCTGCAGATGTCCCGGCCGAATCCACCTGGGATCTGGTGTCCGGCGCTGCAGGCGAATCTGCATGGAGACCGCCGCTCGGATCTTCTGTACCAGGAAGCACCCTGCCTGATCCGGATGAAACAGAAGCAATTCCCTGTTGATCCTGCACACCATCAGACTCGGGTATTTCATCAGTAATAATTGGGTTAGTACTCTCTACATCTCCTGATGCTAAAGAAGGAATAGAATCTGGAAGAAGAAGAATTTCTTTGCGAAGGAGAGCACCAGCATTTGGATGGAGAGTAGAGAACGGAAAAACGGATTCATCAAAGACCACATCCCTGGAAATATAGACTCTACCTGTGGCTATATCCAGGCACTTGAACCCTTTGTGCATAGAGCTGTAGCCAAGGAATACACACCGAGTGGATCTGAAGGCAAGCTTACGATCATTATAGGGTCTCAAGTTTGGCCAACAAGCACATCCAAAAGTGCGCAATGTGGCATAGGAAGGGGTTTCATGAAACAGCCGTGTGACAGGGACCTCAAAATCAATCACTTTGCTAGGGAGAAGATTAATAAGGTATGTCGCTGTTAGGAACGCCTCATCCCAGAATTTGAGGGGCATTGAGGCGTGAGCAAGAAGGGCAAGACCGACTTCAACTATATGACGATGTTTGCGCTCAGCTGCTCCATTTTGTTGATGAGCATGGGGACACGAAACACGATGAGAGACACCAACTTGCTGAAAAAAGGAATTTAGCTTCTCATACTCGCCGCCCCAATCTGTCTGCATGGATATAATTTTTCTACCAAATCTCCTTTCTACTAAGTTCTGGAAATTGTGAAATACTTGGAAAACTTCAGATTTTTTCTTTAGAAGATAAATCCATGTGTACTTGCTAAAATCATCAATAAAGCTTACATAGTAAGAATGTCGCCCAACAGACATAGGTGCAGGACCCCAGACATCAGAGAATATGAGTTCAAGAGGAGCACTCGAAATACTATTGGATTTATTGTATGGTAATTGATGACTTTTAGCCATTTGACAAGCATCACACACCGAGCTAAGACTTGCATCACTAGTAAAGGAAAGGTGATTGTTTTTAAGGACACGATCAACAATGGAAAAGGAAGGATGACCTAAACGACTATGCCATTCTGAAGATGATGGCTTATTGACTCCATAGACTTGCTTGTCACACACCTCCAGTGAGCTTGGAGATAGAGCGTAGAGACCACCCTTGCATCTACCTTGATGAAGAATTTTCCTCGTGGCCTGATCCTTTATGGAGAAGAAGTTAGGATGAAATTCAAGGAAGATTTCATTATCAGAGGTTAAGCGATGAACGAAAACAAGGTTTTTATGAGCACTGGGAACATGAAGAATATTTTCTAGATGGAGATTTCTAGCAGGAGTATGTAAAGTAGTACGCCCAACATTACTAATTTTCATACCTGCTCCATTTGCAGTGTGCACCTGCTCACGACCCTTGTACTTGTCACGCACCATCATTTTATCCAATTCACTGGTAATGTGATTAGTGGCACCACTGTCCATATACCAGTTAGTATCAACACCATAACCTGCAGAAGCTGCGCTGGCCGTCTTCTCTTGCTGCTGCTCCTCCTCATCATCATATCTGTACCAGCACTTTGGTGCTTCATGACCCGCCTTCTTGCAGATTTGGCATCTCGGCTTGGAGCTGGAGCCTCCCTGTTTGGTAGCTCCACCATTGTTGTTGTTGTTGCGTGGAGGTTGGCCTCCACGTCCACGGCCTCGACCGCGATTTCCACCATGGCCGTTTGGTCCGTTCTGTCCGCGCCCTCCATAGTTGGCGGACACCTGCTGCTGCTGACCACTGCCAAAGCTTTCCTGGTACATCTCCATACGCGCATCGTAAGCCATCAACTGAGCATATAGCTCGCTCAGCGGGATGGGATCAGAACGGCCAAGAATTGATGATACAAAAGGATTGTAATCAAAATCTAGGCCCTGAAGAATATAAGTCACCATCTCATCATCATCGATGATCTTACCAACCGCTGCAAGCTCGTCCCTGATGGCGAGCATCCTGGAGTAGTACACCGCCATGGTTAGGCTTCCTTTCTTCAGATTCCCAAGCCGGACACGTAAGGTCGTGACCCGTGCTCGAGAGTGCGCCGAGAACATCTTCTTCAGCGCCTCCCACATTGCCGCCGACGATTCCTCATTGAGGACCTGCGACAGCACATCTTTGGAGAGAGAGTTGAGCAAATAACTCAACAATTGTTGGTCTCTGGCCAGCCAGGAGTAGTACTCTGGATTTGGGATGGTCGTCTTTGTCTTGTCCGCCTTCTCTGCTTCTATGGTCTTGGCCGGCGCAGGGGAAGATCCATCCAAGATGTCCATGAACTGGGCACCTCGGATAGCAGGGAGGACCTGGGCTCACCATAGGAGGAAGTTCTCCCTGGTTAGCTTTTCAGCCATAGCCGGGCCAAAGCTTGCCAACGAGGAAGAGGACGACGACGCCATCGGTGAGGCTAGTTGTAGATGTGTTTGGAAGAAGTGGCTCTGATTACCATGTAAACAGAGGAGAACGTGGTTGCCTATCTTGGCATTGCCACGGTTGCATGTTTATATAGGGCTAAAAACACCCGAACAGATTTACATGAGATGGTTGTTGTCATCTGCTATTCACCGTGTGTTTGTTACAAGAAGATCTATCTCTATCTATCTATGGTGATAACGATGACAACTAACCTGCGATCCTATCAGCATGTTACAGATATATCTCAACTGATTCTAACAGGAGGGGCTTAACTTTCCTTCTTCTTCCTCTCCCCCTTCTTTCCCTTCTTCTTCCTCTATATTTTCTTCTTCCTCTCTTCAACCATGGATGAAAATTGTTGGGGGGGCTTTGGGGGGGCTCAATGGAGTTTATGGGGGTAGGAGGGCTCCCTTCTGTCCCCCTTTGGATCCGCCCCTGTCCCAGCATATAAGTATTTCTCTTCTCTTTGTTCTAGAGTTCTATTGTTCTTTGAATGAGACAAATAAGGGCGAAGACAAATAGAGGCTGGGGGAGGCATGTGCATGTAGTTATCATGCGATTGTGAGACACGACTACTCAAACCATGCATTCACTTTTGATGGCCAATGTTTCGCCATCGGATATGGGGCCATGCACAGCTTGAATACGTGTTATGTGGTTATGATATGACAATTTTAATATATCATATATTGTGTCGCTCTTTGATCCGTTATACGATCGTCTAATTGTCTAGTCGAACCATGGTACTGATAAGGTGATTAGTTGTCGATCAAGCCTGATTAGTCGGTTCTAGTCTGACCTAGTCATCCATATATATAAAGACCGATATGATATGTATACTATATAGTACATAGTATATATCACCCATCAACACCACAAATGATGATCAATTGGTGAGTTACTTGTGAGACTTGATGCACAGTCATCCATATATATAAAGACCGATATGATATGTATACTATATAGTACATAGTATATATCACCCATCAACACCACAAATGATGATCAATTGGTGAGTTACTTGTGAGACTTGATGCACACACTGTCCAGATTTGCTGATTTGCTCAGGTGGCTGGGCAGGTATCCGCATAGACAAAAACCTAATGGGCCTAATTGGCAGCCCACTGGCCCACCGGCAGTCCGGCAACCCAAACCTAATGTCATCCTGATCGTTTTTACCCCTAATTGGATGACTAATCATGATTAGGCAATGATTAATTAGACGACCAGGTTTCTAATCGCTCTTGCCTAGTCGCTCGGCTTTATCGGTGCTATGGGATTGATAAGCTTTTTTTTAATCATGACTAATGCGATTAATCGGATGATTGTATAATACTGGTCCATCACTCCTGCTATATATGGTGACGAAACCTGAACCAACCGACGAGGAAGCACAATCTCGCCCTACTAGAATTGACAGCAAACACACACGCATCAGCTATAGGATAGCTTCCTATAAAAGGAGCCTCTGTGGCCCTCTTCAGATGCACTAATCATCAGTGAGTGACAATCCAAAATCTTTTTTTAGTAGTTTAATTTGTTGGAAATCTTCCACCGACAATCCGAATTTATATTAAACTATATAACAAAGTGGGGGGGGGGGGGGGGCATGGGCCCCTGCCTGCCCCCTTGCCTCCGCCCTTGTCCATTGCATTTAGGGCTATCTCTTCCGTAAAGCCACTTCACATATATATCCACGGCCACGAGCTACTTAGTGTCATTACACTGGGATTGAGCTCACCTCCAAACTCACCCATTTGTTGGTCGGTAGCCCAAATGGTGCAGTGCCAGCTCGACAACACTAACAAGGACATCATGTCTTAGTGCCAAATATATACATTATGTGGGAAGCAAATAAATGATTGTTTCGTGACTTTCCTTATATATTATACTGTAGTGAGAGGGGACATCTATTGAGACACCGTTGCTAGTCCTACTGCATGTTGTTATGTGTTCATCATATTTTTTTCCCCTCCTCTCACACAAGAAAAAGCTTCGGTAAAAAGCCGCATGTTGTAGCGCATTCATGAATCGAAGCTTTTTCGGTGATATTTCGTGACATTTCTGAAACTTTGTGAAATATCTGAAATGTCGTGCTTATCAGTAGGATTTCACTGATGCAGGGGCGTACGGACACTCACCAAAGTTGGTTGTTTGGTGCCCGTAGCGTAGGAACAGTGCTACTCGTCGTGCCACGTCCATGCCCTGCATTTTCCCAAAAACATGTAAATAAAAACAAAAGCATCGCCAATTATCTTTGCAATTTTGCATCTTTTTATTAGCTGATGTGCAAGCTTCATAATGACAGGGCAACCTAACTATAGGTTTTGCTCCATTAGTTAAGCATTATCCATGATCAACAGAGAAGTAGTACTCCCTCTGTTCTAAATTACAATTCATTTTTGACTTTTTGATTCTAGGTTTGACCATTCGTCTTATTCAAAAAATTCGTGCAAATGTAGTCAAATTTAAGTCATCAACTTTTATTAATAAAGCAAGCCACAACAAAAGATGTGATATTTTGCACTATTTTTTGAATAAGACGAGCGGTCAAACTTAGAATAAAAAAGTCAAATAAATTGTAATTTGGAATGGAGACAGTACTTCTGATCTGCCATTCCGGAATTAGCAGCAGGAGACTACTGCCGACGGGGCCTGTCTTGGGCTATTCAGAATATAAATGTTCAGCTGCAACACTCATTCTTCAGTTTCTACACCGCACCTTTGATCACCTTTGCTACACCGCACATTCGAAGTCATGTTGTCTGCCACCTCAACCAGAAACATTTTTCCACCGATGACAGTGTTCATCGGGCCATCGGCGTGCCATGTACACCAAGTGTTTGGCCGGATTAGGAAAGATTCCTCCAGTCCTTCACGCGCAGGCCGGCAAAGGCGAACATGAGCTTGTGAGTGAAAGTTGCAGTGGCGCTTTCACTCATGGCCTATGAAGACTATGAGGCTCTGATGCTATCCTACACGCCTTTGATCATCACCTTTGCTACTGAAGCGACTCAAAGTTTGTACTGATAGTGAACAAAGTTCTACAAAGATATTGGTGTGCATAGGAACAGACGAACAGTATTGCTCATGGTGCAACATCAATGAAATGGAGACGTATTTCGTAGAGAAAAGAAAAGGGCAGCCAACTTCAAATGAAGGAGCATAACTAACCTTGGCACTTGTGCATTTTCTTAACAGGTTCGGAACTTCTGAATAACAGGGTAACCTAACTGAACATCATCCCAACAATGTCACATTTTTATCAGCAAATTCTTGCGACAACTAGAAACATTCATTCTATTAATACGAGCATAAACATCTACGATGAGCCAGACACCAAGGATTATGAACAGCTACTTTTGACTGTCATATATTACTCGCAGAGGAAGCTTGCTGGAGGGGCCTCCAGAGGGCTGACATGGCCAATTCAGAACGCCTAATCTTCAATGGACACACTCATTCATCGTCCTCCTCGTCATCGTCTTCATTGTCGATCCCCACCCAGCGGGTAAAAGCAAAGAGGAACTCCTTGAAGGTCACTGTTCCATTCTTGTCCCAATCCATTTCCTCTGGAGTCACCAAGAGAGTAAGTGAAATATTAGTGCAAACATATAAATTGGAGTGAGAATTTTCATCGATGAACACTGAAAAAATCCTAAAATTTGCTGAATTGATATGGGAATCCTCAAATGCAGGCATCAATCTTCAATGATGGGAGTCCTGGAACTGGTTCCAAAGTAATTTCAATTTGCTGAAAGCACGAAACTTGATCCTAACTTATCTTTTATCAAAATGCCTATCTATCTTTGATTATCATAGGCTCATAGCAGAAAAAAGGGAAAAGAACACCTATCAGCAGTTTCATCCTACCCATCGGCAATCGGCATGCCAGCATAGGATGGTTATAGTGAAAAGAAAACGCAAAGAAACTAACAGAGTAGAACTGGGGGGG
>CM014270.1:10345878-10372589 GCA_004135705.1 Alloteropsis semialata | reverse complement strand
GGCCGACCGGCGCGCGCCCCCGCGCCCCGACCGGCGCCCGCCCCCTGCGCGCAGGTACTTTTTTTTGGTTTTATTAGTTTAGTTAATTAGGTTTTGTAGTTAAATTAGTTTAGTTTACATAGTTGAATATATATTTAGATATAGAATTTAAATTAGTTAGCAATTTTAGATGACTATAGAATTTTAATTAGTTAGCAATTATAGATATAGAATTATAGATATAGAATTTTAGATATAGAATTGTAGATATAGAATTTTTAGATATAGAATTGTAGATATAGAATTTTAGATATAGAATTTTAACTTGTCATGCCTCTCAATTTGACTTGTCATACTTGTCAATTTTAGAGGGAGAGGAGGCCTTCTTTGTCGCACTCGCTACCGGAGGAGGAAGAGGAGGAGGAGGAGATCGTCATCGAGCCCCTAGGTGAGCCTCGTGACGTGCGGCGTTGTATGCCATATGTCCGGCCATCGAGCCGTGGGAAGAAAACTCTTGTGTAGCCCGACCTTCATGTCGTGGTTTGTTTTGCAGGTTTTGGAAACCTCACCGTACAGGGGAGGTGCTGCTGAAATTTTGAATAAACACTAAGCATTGATCTATTTTTGCAGAAAAGCTGCCATCGCCGCAGCCACCGCCGAAGGAGGAGTAGGAGGCCGCGCTGCCGTTTCCTCAAAGGCGTCGTTGACCCCCGTCTTGCCGCCTGCCCCCGTCTAGCCATCAAGTTACAAGGTGAGCACGTGCAAAATGCCCCATTTCCGTATCGTGTTTGTAGATCACGTAACCTAGTTAGGCGTCTCCCGTTCGAAAGAGATACGGTTGGAAATATGCATATACTTGCATATCTATGACCGTATCTGTTTCGAATTGTCCACGTTTTTTGGACAGCCCGAGGATGTGTAGATGGCTTTAGTTTCCATGGTCTGCTCTGATCTGGGACAGAGTTTCGGCATCACCTCTCCGTTGTTCTCCGGATACACAATCTCCTTGGCAGGACGTGTATTTGGAGAACAGCGGGGAGGTGCTGCCGAAATTCTGTCTCGGATAGGAGTAGAGCATGAAAACTAACCCCATCTACACATCCTCGGGTGGGATTAGGACCTATCTTTACCTATTAGAGCATGATAGACATCGTGTAGATAAACTGTTTGTTATATCACTCGCTCATATGTTAAAGGATGGATGACCGTGAGTGGATGTACACGGGCTGGCGGGGTAAGCGTGACTGGACCGAAGAATTCGTTCACAAGGTCGAAGATTTCTTGAAAAAGGCATTTCAGAACGGACAGAGTAAAGCGCCGTGTCCCTGTAGCAAGTGTGCAAACAAGATACTTCAATCTCAGTTCCAGATGGGTAAACACATTTGCACCTATGGGTTTGTGGCAAACTATACCCGGTGGATCTGCCATGGTGAGGCCCATCGTGCGAGAGACGAGGTGGTGCGACAACGCATCGAGGATTTTGATGGTGATGCCGGTTGCGGGGACATGTTAGATGACTTTCATCAAGCCCAGTTTGATGAAGGACCCAGTCATGTTAGGGAGGATCCGCCAGAGGCAACCGCAAAGGCCTATTACGACATGTTGTCTTCGGCACGGAAACCATTCCACGACCATACCGATGTTTCTCAATTGGATGCCGTCGGACGCATAATGGCCCTAAAGTCTGAGCTTGGCATAAGTCGAGACGGCTTTGATAAGATGTTGACAATTTTTGGCAGCCTGCTTCCGGGTGGTCACAATCTGCCACGCAACCTGTATGAGGCACAGAAACTTCTTCGTGCACTTAAGATGCCATACGAGCAGATACATGCTTGTACAAAGGGATGCATCTTGTTTAGAAAAGAACATGCAGATGAAAAGTATTGTCCTAAATGCAAATCATCTAGATATCTGGAGGTAGACTCGGGCGATGGTCATAAGAGGCAGCTCGAAATCCCCGTGAAAATCCTACGGTATCTTCCGTTCATACCGAGAATCCAACGGCTTTACATGACCGAGGAGTCTGCGAAACAAATGACCTGGCACAAAGAAGACAAGCGATACCGTCCTGAAAACATGGTACATCCAGCCGATGCTGAAGCATGGCGACATTTTGACGTGTGTCATCCAGTGAAAGCAGTGGAGGCTCGTAATGTACGTGTTGCGCTAGCAACTGATGGGTTCAATCCTTATGGAATGTCGGCTGCACCATACACTTGTTGGCCCATGTTCGTTATTCCCCTCAATCTCCCTCCCGGCGTCATCTTTCAACGGCAGACCATATTCTTGTCATTGATAATTCCGGGATATCCAGGGGATAATATGAGTGTGTATATGGAGCCTCTAATTGATGATTTGCTCCGTGCTTGGGATGAAGGAGTATGGACATACGACCGAGCTACAAAGACAAACTTCAAAATGCATGTATGGTACATGTACTCCCTGCATGACTTGCCGGCGTATGGGATATTCTGCGGCTGGTGTGTCCACGGGAAGTTCCCATGTCCAGTATGCAAGGCAGCTTTCAAATTCATCTGGTTGACGAAGGGTGGCAAGTATTCTTCGTTCGACAAGCACCGACAATTCCTCCCTATGGACCATCCATTCAGACGGGACATTAAGAACTTTACCAAAGGTGTAATGGTTGAAGAACCCCCACCGCAGATGCTGATAGGTGTCGCGGTTCGTGCGCAGTTAGACGCGCTCAAGGTCAACAAAGAAGGTGGTGGGTTTGAGGGTTATGGTGAGGAACATGCCTGGACTCAGAAGTCGGGCTTGTGGAGGCTCCCCTACATGTGTGACCTTCTTCTTCCACATAACATTGATATGATGCACACTGAAAAGAATGTCGCCGAGGCAACATTCGGTACAGTCATGGACATTCCTGATAAGACAAAGGACAATGTTAAGGCTAGAGTGGATCAAGCTAGGATGTGCAATAGACCAAAGTACGACATTCCGCCTCCCAAAGACGGCAAGAAATGGAAAAAGCCTCCAGCCGAATTCGTACTGAAGAAGGACCAAATGAGGGAAGTACTAGAATGGTTCAAAACTTTAATGTTTCCTGATGGGTATGCAGCGAATTTGAGGAGGGGGGTGAACTTGGCTACAATACGAATCAATGGGCTCAAGAGCCATGACTACCACATATGGATTGAGCGGCTTCTTCCGGTGATGGTTCGAGGCTATCTCCCAGATCATGTGTGGCTTGTGCTGGCAGAGTTAAGCAATTTCTCCCGCGTACTTTGTGCTAAGGAGTTATCTCGGACTGTGGTTGCAGAAATGGAAAAATTTGCTCCAGTGTTGCTTTGTAAGTTGGAGAAGATCTTTCCGCCCGGTTTTTTGAATCCAATGCAGCATATGATTTTGCACCTCCCGTATGAGGCACGAATGGGGGGTCCTGTGCAGGGCCGTTGGTGCTATTCAGTTGAGAGGCAACAAAAAGTTCTTCGAACCAAATGTAAAAACAAATGCAAAATTGAAGCTTCCATTGCAAAGGCATACTGTACTGAGGAGGTGTCAAATTTCACAACAAAATACTATGGTGACACCCTTCCGAACGTCCATAATCCACCACCTCGTTACAATGCCAACGAAAATGATTTAAACCTCAGCCTTTTTAGAGGGCAACTCGGAAGTTCAAGTGGTGGCACTCGTAAGACCTTGCAACATGAAGAGTTGCGCAAAATCATGATGTATGTGTTGACCAACCTTTCCGAAGTGGAAATTTACATTCAGTAAGTTCTCAACAAACTAGTCCTCGATTATTTTGCATCCAACCCCTCTTAATCTTCTTCTCGTTCGTACAGAGAATTTACTCATCAATTCTGGCGAAGAAATAGGCCACCGACACCATATCAAGTTGATACCCTTCTTAAAAATGGAGCGGGAGGTTCTGCACCCGATTTTATTTCTTGGTTCAAACATAAGGTACAGTCGTTCTAAGGCTCGTACTTTTTACGACGTGCGAATAATAACATGAACTATCATGATTTTACTTTCAGGGCCAAAATGATGGGTCTATGAGTCCCGAGTTGAGACAGATTGCCAATGGTTGTGCCTATAGGGTCATGTCATACTCCGGCTATGATGTGAATGGATATCGCTTTCACACAGAAAGCCACGAGCAGAGTCGGCCCAATCGAAGAACCACAAATAGCGGAGTTTGTACGACAGCCAATGATGGGGTCGATTATTATGGCATAATTGAAGAAATATACGAACTAACGTTTCATGGTTGCAAACCTCTTAAGCCGGTCATATTCAAATGCCATTGGTTTGATCCTAACGAAGTGCGACGGACCCCTAATCTTGGACTAGTCGAAATTCGACAGTCATCCGTTTATCCAGGAGACGATGTCTATATTGTGGCTCAACAAGCCACACAAGTTTATTATCTCTCATACCCGTGCAAAACCGACAAACGTCTTCAGGGTTAGGACGTTGTGTACAAGGTGTCGCCACACGGCAAACTACCTGTCCCAAACAATGAAGATTATAACATAGATCCAAACACGTATGACGGAGAGTTCTTTCAAGAAGATGGGCTACCAGGGCATTTTGAGATAGACTTAACTGGAGCGATCGGAATGGAAGTTGACGATGATGAAACGGTTCATGACGAGGATGCTGGAGATGAGGTTTATAATGCGAAGGATTTAGAATTGCTTGAGCGATTACAATTAGGGCTTGATGACGATGACAGTCCTCCTTTGGAGCACGGGCCTGAATATGAACTCGATATGCAAGATAGTGATGATGAGACTTATGATGTAGCTAATCCTGATCAAGATGATTATTTTTAATACATGTTAGTTTCTAATTATGTGATGTTTATTTTGTAATTATGTTACTCTTTCTTAAATATGTACTGATTGGTTTACTGTTTTTAATTGCAGGTGATTGAACAAAGATGGTGGGCGGCGGTGTAGCACGAAAATGTGTGTCTGCTTTCAGAAGAGCTCTTCCAAGCCCTTCTGCGTTGGGGCCCTCGACTTGGGGTCGAGGGAAGGGTCGAGGGAAAGGTGGCCCCAAGGGTGGCCGAAAGGGTCGACCTGTACAGCCACCTTCGCCAGAGGAGGAGGAGGAGGAGGAGGAGGAGGTGCAGCAGGAGCAGCCGCAGCGGCAGGAGGACGAATACGTTCCTTCCGACGAGGAGGAGGAGGAGGAGGCAGAGGCGGATGCAGAGGAGGAGGAGGAGGAGGCCACGACAGGGGCTATCCCGGCTGTCTGGTTGCGAGGTCCCTCCAGACTTCCGGATAGGCCGATACCTCTTGCTTCCCGCCCAATGATTCAACCCTCTGGGCAAGCGTAAGTAAATTTACATGTTATCAATACCTTTTCATTTCAATACCTTATGATTTCACAATATATCATCTTAATCATTTTTGACAGGGGTTGGCGAGTACTCATCGAATGTGGTCACAACCGCAAGGTCAACGGCATCCTCGGCCTTTTGTGCAGGGAGCACTTCCCGGGCCTGGTCACCATTGGCGGAAGGCAGGAGCCGGCCTGGACGTGGGAGCACTACGTCACCGTCCCAGATCACGTCGATCGGGAAGGAAGGATCTTCGATAACAAGGCGGAGCGGGTCAAGGCCGAGCTATGGGTAAGTATTCCTCGTACTAAACTACTCAATACATGGCATTCATTTGTAATAATGACTGGATACATCGTGTTGATATGCAGGATTTCTACAGGTGTGCGGATGGGTACGAGGCCCGTGCGGCGGTTGTGGCTCACAACCGATGCGTGAAGCTGGTGAAGGACATGCACTACGAGGCGCAAGTGCAGTGTGTCATCAACTTCAGCGCTCTGTTCATGGGCCAGAAGATAAACAAAGAAGCCGCCAGAAACTTGAAGCTGACCCGGGAGCAGTACTTGCAGGTAATTTTTCATATATTTTCAGATTTAAGAACGGCGAACCTTTTGATATTCTTACGTTTCATTGACTTGATCACGTGTAGGTGCCTGCGTGGTGGTGCCGCAATGATATGGTGTGTTGGGGACGCATAGTGGACAAGTGGTTCACACCAGAGTGGGAGGAGAAGCACAACGCTGGCCGAGAGCGGCGTTTGCTGATGCCAGGTCCCGCACACCATCAAGGCAGCCGTACCAACGACGAATACAGGGCTAAATGGGTATGCTGGTTCATTTTCTTTATTTGTCATCAAACTACTCAATGTTGCTTCATTTGTCATCAAATTGGTGTTTTGTTTTGCAGTCCGCAGCACATCAAGGCGCTGAGTGCTCCCAGTTCATGGGATGGGCTATGGCGCACAAGGGCAAGGCGTCAGAGGTCACCTACAACCCGGACGACCCGCCCTCGGCGTACTCCAATCCCTCCATCCACACCCGCATCACCGAGTACACAGAGGCGGGACGACAGGTCCATGGGCCAGAGTGGGATCCGAGCGCCCATGACCTGGATGGAGAGCTCGTCATGAGGGTGGGAGGAGGCAAGAAACATGGCCGGTACTACATGGGCGACGGTATTCTAGACATGGCCAGTACTCCCACTCTCCCCCAGGTTCGAGCCAGGAGCACCAGCAGTAGCCCGGCCATACGCCCACGCCTGACACAGTCACAGCTCCAAGTGCAGGAACTTCAGGTTATTTATGTCTTATTCATTGTTCATTCATTTCCTATATATGTTTGATTTGAATTGTGACATTGTGATGAAAAATTGTAGGCCCAGCTAGAGGCGCAAGCGCAAGCACACCAGGCGGCAATAGCGGCGGCGATAGCCGAAGAGAGGCTGATACGGGAGGAGGAACAGGCCAGGCAGCACGCCGAGAACCAGCAGCAGCTGAGCGCGATGTACAACTACATTCGAGCTCTTTCTGTTCAGATTGGTCAGCCCCTACCCCTACCGCAGATGGTCTTTCCGGCGGCTCCGGCTCCAGAAACTCCTGCGGTGAGTGACTTGAATTCCTTGTATATTCGTTTCAATTATTAGAGACTTAGAGAATATAGAAACTTAGAGTCACTTAGAGACTTAGATTAAATTTTGAATGTTAAGGATTATAACTAGGAGAAATTGAATCTTCTCTCACATTCAATCTATTCTCAATATTGCAGAACCAATCCGCGGCATCGAATACGTCGGACTTGTCGCCAGGCATCTCACCGACGTTACAGCCGCAGCAGTTGTTCCCGCCGGATAACCCCCTGCCGTACCCGCCACCATACCCCCCAGCACCGTGAATTTGAACTTTGGAATAATGAACTTGTGACATACTTTGGATTTGCGAACTTGTGACATTGCGAACTTGTCAAACGTATAATGCATTTGTGAATTTGTCTATATTATGTGCCTGTGATGCTATATCAATTGCCTGTGATGCTGCTTGTCATAAAATATATGTCTGTGATGTTTGTTTGAGAGGGGACCTTTTTACGTGAAAAAACAGCAAAAAAATGGTGAATTTGGTCACTTCGCCGTGTGTGGCACACGGCAAAGATGGCCTTTGCCGTGTGTTTTTGCCATGGCACACGGCGAAGCGACCAAACCTGATGGTTCTGGACGAAAATTTGCCGTGTGCCTGATTTTGCCGTGTGCATTTTCCAAACTTTGCCGTGTGCCGCTCTAAAGACACACGGCAAAGTCTGAAACTTTGCCGTGTGCCTTTTCCCAGGCACACGGCGAAGTTTGCAACTTTGCCGTGTGCCTGGATATGGGCACACGGCGAAGCTGTGGGCCCACGGCCGCCGTCGCCGTCTCCTGTCGCCGTTCGCCGTTCCCCCGCCGTCTCGCCATTTTGTTTGCCGTGTGCCCTGTCTGACACACGGCAAAGGCATTGCCGTGTGCCCGACAAAGGGCCCACGGCGAAGCCGGCTTCGCCGTCGTGGCTGGCCGCC
The DNA here is from genome assembly GCA_004135705.1 of Alloteropsis semialata. NCBI lineage: Eukaryota > Viridiplantae > Streptophyta > Magnoliopsida > Poales > Poaceae > Alloteropsis > Alloteropsis semialata. Next base: position 10,364,750 of record CM014270.1, on the reverse strand, counting down.
GTCGGGGCTTCGCCGTGGGCTACACACGGCAAACCTTTTGCCGTGTGTGTTTAGGCCTTCGCCGTGTGCCTCGGGCACACGGCGAACTGGTGTTTTCCGGTAGTGATATTAGGTTTTTTGAGTCCTCTCTAATCTGAATGTGCATGAAAACATGGTAAATACTGTGGTGCATGTGTTAGTAAAGTCCAACCTTTTTTAATCCGGGTTGGGGAGCATGTCGAACTTTCCTGTTTGTGTAAGTTGCAACTATTCAAAATAGATAAAAAGAAAGAGAGATAACATATTGAAATGAAAAACACATGTATTTTTATACTTGGTTTGAGCGTTGCTTCCTGCGCTCCTATGGTGAAAGATTGTGCATGCCAAAAGGCTAGGACATATGTCTTACTTTTGTAGCACCTTACTGTGTCTCAAGTCATAACTCATAAGAGTTGCTAAATTATATCGTACATGTACGCTTAGTAGATGGTGTAAGGATAATAGGTTAACACGGTACGTAGAATCCTAATCCCCACACGGTACGTAGTATCCTAATCCCCACATGAAAAAAAAACAGTGTCAGCCATTCCTTAAGGAAGACAATGGCTGCCTCTCCCTAAAGCAACACAAACTAGCCAACAAGATGTCCAAGGAATTATGAACAAATGATAGTACAAAATGTCCATTCCATTTCACCACCAATTGTTGTCACATTGTAATCTACAAAGATGCAAAATTGAGGTAAGGACGCTATAAGAGTAACAATATGGCATTTACACTTGTTTTGGGCAATTACAGAGGATGATACAAGGGTGCGCCTCTAGGCTTTCGAGCATCCTGGCACGCAATTTGGGCGTCATGTTACATACATTCACCTAATGTAACAAGTTGTAGTGTCATAGTGACAGCTATGGGTCAAAATCAGGCAAATATGCGTTTAAGCAAGATTGTCAGGGCTATTTAGTTGTAAGCACTCCAGATGATTTGGTCCTCTTATGCCGAGGAGATTGCCCGAGGCACATCTTGAAGCGTTGTGATAGACTGTCCCCCATCTCCACCTTCTCACGCTTAATCTTTTTCCACAGTGCTCGGATCTTCTTCTCCTTAGCTTTCTCAGATGGTTTTCTCTGGCTTTGTCTTAGAGGTGTAGCCAGAGCCTTCACTGTCATATTCTACGATGTACAATTCAGTTTTTTACTTCATTAATCATTTCAAAGTCTTGCGTAAATAACACCAACTTGAAAAAAGTGTACTAGTGACAACTATAGCTTTAACTAAGACATAGCAAGCACCAAATAACTAGAAAGACAAGGAGCCGAGGCAATGTACCTCCTTATCATTTTTATCGCATGAGAATGAATCATCATCACTGACCGCTCCTACAGATGAACATCTGCCCGAACTTTCTCTATTAGAGCTCGTGTATGAATAGGACTCCTCATTGTGCCGACTATTTTTATCCTATAAGAAAGGAAGACTTTATCATCAGTAAATTCACAGGAGGTAGGTATATCAAGACTCAGTCCTTAACAATATATAATGTGTTTCTGATCCTTCACAGATAAGTCATCTTGGTATAAAGCCAGCTACCATATCTTATTATAAGCTAATTTAACATAAGGCAACAGACAACCCAGTCGAAGGCGTGAAAATACATCACATGGATATATGCTAAAGTTGACTAAAGCATATAGGGTTCAATATTCTTGTAAGCAACTCATAGTTACAATGAACTTAACCTGCAAATGTGATCCAACACTATCCCTGTCCATCTTTGATCGGCTACGGTTTTCGTCTAAAAGAAAATCCTGCATTTAATGGAGTGCGGATAAATAAAAGAGTTATGAACAAAAACCTCACATCAGACACAAAACAAAACATCAAGAAACCTACCAAGTCAGTTTCATTCTTAATGGAAAGCCGATCCATGCTTTCTGATAGCAATTCAAGTACAGATGTTTTAGCTGGAGTAATTTTAGGTAAAGTAGTTAGTGTACAACCATTAATTATAACATTATAAGGAAGCAACTCAAGGAGCTTTACTACACCATGTGGAGTGTTAGGTGCATCTGTTGATGAACTGTAGGCGTCAGTGTTAGTTGATTGTAAACCATTGATGATTTCAAAGAAGAAACTCTGCATTACCAAAAAAACAAAAGGTAATTGCTTGTAAGTCAAACCATATGAGATAATTTCAGGTTAAAATTGAGTTGTGCAATGGGTAGTTCGTGAATTTACCTCATTGGTTATGTTACCAACTTTAAATGCCCCCATACGTAGCTTATTTGAACGTATAGCTGGCAATAGAGGCGGATGCAAAGTTTTGTAGAAGAATATTGAAACTGAATCATAATATGATTGAGGTCTTGGGGAATTGTGATCACCCTCAAATTTTATAATGCTTTTATCTCCCTGCAATGATTAATAGAATGACTAGCATGCTCTTTGGCAGCAACAGTTGACTAGCAATGTCCATGTCAATGAGTGGATGTGATATGATATCTATAATTCTATATGCCAGACAACCATAATAAAGCAAGTCACATAAAGATTTACCCCATATGCCTCATGAATACGCTCACAATGGTGAGGCTGAATAAACATATCATTCAAACCATGTCCAAATAATGCAGGGACAAATGTCTCGGGAGCCAACTGGTAAAGAGCAAGAGAACATAGAAGTTAGATCAATCTAAAGTATACAAGCATGTTCTTTAGAAGTTAAGAAATACAACGTGTGTATATATATATTTATGTCAAAAATAAATGACAAAAACTAATAAGGGACTAGAGAAATGTAAATCTTGGCAAATATCACCATTGGGAAATTGCAAACTCTTCAGCTGAGCAACTTTTAAATAAATAGAAAAAAGATAGTGCAAAAATTAAACTCAAAAACTGCTCTAACCTATTTACGTAAATTCAAAATAATTTGAGCCAAATCAAGAAAAGAAAAAAATGGGTTTTCTAGAATTTTGCTAGAAATTCTACAGTTATGAAAGATCCCATGAGGAAATTGTGAAAGCAAATTCTACAATCTAGCTTATTGTTACCATTTAAAAGGTATGTTATATTTACAGTAGTGAGTCATGGATAGTAAAAAATGACAACCATCGTGAATTGAATTCTTCTATGGTTTTATATTAAATATTCGGGGTGTCAAACAATGCTATAAAAATATGGTTTAGAAAGTACACCTTTAGAACATTAAGATCCATTATGTCAAACTTGGCTCTTTTCTGAATGGTTCGCCGCATGTACTGTACAACCATCTTAACCTTAAAGTACATATTTCATAACAATCCATTAAGCTTTACAACTACAACAATTATCAAAAGGATTGCAAAAGAACTTGTGCTAGTAAGGAAGGAAGTATGGAATTGCACTAAATATAACAACTGCCTCATCCTTTTACAAATTCCCTATATTTAATCCAATGCTGAGCATGCGGATTCATACATTAACTCAATAATAACATAAATGGAAGTTCAATATAAATGGAAATAAAGTAAGTCATATTTGCAGATACTTCAAAGTTAAGAATTGTCAAAACCATAAGTCCACATTTATTATGGCAATGCACATTAACATCCTTGTGGTAGTATTGTAATTGCACAAAAGTAAGACAGATGCAGGTGTGCTAGGCATACCGTGAATTTAGGAACTCGAATTTTGTAAATGTCAGCAAGTTCCATCATCAAGCCATACAAATTAGTAAAAGCACTATCCAATACCATGCCAGCAATAGAGGGATCTTCTGCACCATAGAGCAGGCTGTATCACATTTGTATACCAAGTGTTATAATGAATTACAGGGGCCATGCATCTAATGGTGATGAAATATTTAAGCTATGAACTAAACTTTAAAGCATCAAAGCAATCTTGAGACTATCAATTTAAAAGTGCATGGAAGACCAAAGACTCTCTTCAATACACATGCTCTTTAAAATGAACCACATGAAGTGAAACAGAGAGGTCCTTCATCAAGTAGAAAAAGCATGCACTTTATCCAAAACTACAAATTACCTTGTAACAGCACCCATTGACCGCCCCCAAAGGCCTATACTGGAAACTTGCTTATTGGCCCGTAGGCATGACACCGCACATTTGAGGTCCTCTTTCTAGAAGTAAATTATTGTGAATTTCAGAAGGGTGTGATCGCTAAAAATATGAATGCAGAATAAACAAATTAAAGAACAACATTGATACTATTATATACCTCATGCCACCCTAGGCTAACATAATCTCCACCAGATAGACCTGACCCAGAAAAATCAAGTGTGAAAACAGTGATATTTGAAGGAAGGAGTATAACAGCGGCTTCATTTGCATCTGCTCGGCATCCACTGCATTGAGTCAAAGCAAAAGCTTGTTTAATATTACAAAAGATATCATGACAGCTTGAGCTACTATGTCGTAAGTAAAGAGAGGTGCAAAGTTAAAACTTGTGCTACCAAACCCAATAGATGATTTCCATAAACTTAGAAATGTGTATCAATATAAAGCAACTTACACAAAACTAGAATGTTATGGAAGCACCCAATGAATCATCAAATATATGGAAACATGGAACAAACAAATAAGTAAGTACCTATTTCCATGGCAGTAGACCACACATGGGAGGGCAGTGTTCTCTGGAATGAAAGCAGGAATGTAGTGGCTGCATTTGATGATATAGCCTCTTGCATTTGTAAGCTGCTAGGTGCCGATACAATGATAAGGTTATCAACAAAGATGCTTGTAGTTTCCAACAAAATTCTCATCAGCAAATAAAAAAGAAAAAACCTCAGTAATTGATCTCCATACTTGCCTCCAAATCTAGCCGTTTAAATTTCCGTCCTGCGAGAATAAACTCTGTATCCCATAGATACTGATCTGGATTATATTCTGACCTGCAAATTAGAATCAATTAGATCCCAGTACATGGATGAATCCTTAACTTGTCTAATTAAATAAAAAATTTAATTCAATGATGTCAAACATTATTGCATTTTGAAAATACAAAGTACAAAATGATTCATAGATCTTTGCAACCGAAACTAAACAAGGCTATGGTAATCTATTTTGATATCTTCATGACATCTTCAACATGGAAATGTGAGGTACAGATAAGCATGCCATGTTCCAATTAATGCTGCAGAACAAGCATGTCCATCCTAAACAAAGCTTCATTCCATAGCTGTGTTTCAAAAAAGGTGGTAACAGAGAACTAAAGAGTACAACAACAAGGGGTAGCAGGCATTTATTCACAAATCTCTCCTCTCGGTGAGGATCACAAACTTGAAACTCAAGTAGAAAATAACACTAAGGTAGAACGTACCGAGGTGGTCGAATGACAAAATTAATGAACTGCTCGATCATGATGCCTCCCGGCGGCGCGCGGGGCTCCTACGGTGTGCGTGGCGGGGCCTCCCCGCGCTCATCCAGCACCCGCGCGCCTCCTGACTCGTCTTCCTCTCAGAATTACACCCCTGCCTACCAAGTGGTGCCCACCCAAATCGGAGGAATCCTCCGTAGAGACCGGATGGTGCTACAATGGGTGGGGGTGCATGCATGCATGCACATGGCTCTATTGGCCCATGGGTTGCGCATGCATGTGCGTAGATAGAGGGGCCAAGAGGATCTGTGCATTCACTATACAAAATGGACCCTATTGCAGTCCTGTTTCAATTTACCACGGAAGCATGTAAAGAAAGTGCTCACTGACACACCTTGTATGTCATAGAGAAATATTTGTTCCCAAAAGTTGAGAACCATTTCAAAAGTCGTTAACATCGATAACATTATTTGCTTCTCTGCTATCTACTCTTCCTCCCAAGCACTTAAGTCGCTCGAGATGTAGATTTGTTCGTGGACAACAAACTCAAATGAAATGAGGTAGCATTCTAGTTTGTTACTCAAACATGACCATAAATCAAATAGGTTGATCACCATGTGGATGAGTGCCATATTGAATCCTAAGATCGGCCTTAAAATAAGGTAATAATGTGTAGTCAAAATATCTGCATTAAGCAAGATAGAAATAGAAACTATTAAACACATACCCCAAAATGCAAAACAAAATGACTAACATCGCATGCCACCTATTTTTTTATTTACATGATGCATTCAAGAAAAAGGCATACATAAGTGTATGTTAATCACCTAGGACTACAACCGAGCACACAATGGATGCCAAGCTTCTAACTCATTGCTTAACATATGTTTGATCCAGGGGCGGGCCTGCACCTAGGGCCACCCGGGCCATGGCCCTAGTCGTGGCCCAAAAATGCTGAGTACCTACATTAGTTTAGGCCCAAAAACTAGAGCCCAGCCCAAAGAACAGGGCAAAGCAGCAGCGTTGAGCAGCCCACAGGCACAGGCAAATAGGCACGCTCGTTCGTGGTCCTGCTCGCAACATAGCGCCGCGCCGCCGCCATGACTCGCCGCTTCTGCTCCGCGCCGCTGCTGTCATGAGTCTACGCCCAGCCCGACTAGCCGACGGCGTCCGCGCGGCTCGCCCTCTCCTCTTGCCTGCTCTCCTGCTGTGGCCTTGCCGAATGCCGAAGCAGGCACGCGCAGAGGCGCCGCAGGTCACATATCTGGAAGCAAGCAGCCAGTCAGGCATCCGACGGTGGCCTCCATGGCTTGCTAGCTCCCTAATCCGGCAGTCTGAGTATGGCCTTTGAGGTGATTTTTCTCCCCCAAATATCTCGTCCTTTCTAGTTATTCAATCTATTAATCAGAATCTTGGTACTACAATTTTAGAAGACTAGAGAATAAAGAGGAGTAGAATTTTGGCATGTTATTATTTCCCTCGTGTCCCTGCTATCACACTATGAAACATGTAATTTCAAGTATCTTCCTATTTTGAACTAGTTCTGAGAATTGAGAATAAAAAATAAAAAATAGTGCTCTAAGAGTGGTGCAATCCTTATCCCAATCTTTTCTAGTGCACAATAATGGAGATATCCTAGGACAAATTTGCACATCCGCTCCACATGTTATTTTCTTTTTGTGCCAACATTTTTACCGTGCCGTGTAATAGGATGGATTAGTGGAAGATGGGCTCATACATTGATGATGATGTGGCAGCAATTGAGTTTTTCTAAGCCAATTTTTGGGTACTATCGGTGGAGAGAGTTATTTTAGCTCCTGATATCTTTTTTTACATGCTCCCAATATCTTTAAGGAAGGTCTTAAAACACTAATTTTGGAGTTTTTTTCACTCTTGGAGACGTTTTTACTGTAGCTAAGTATATATGTGCCGTACATCTGGTAGTTTTGGCCGTTGGAAATTTTTTGCCCTACTCTTAGCAAAAAGCTGGGTCCGCCACTGGTTTGATCATACCAAAAAGTTATTCCAACTACTCAAAACTGAAGAGTGATAACATGCATAAACATAGAACAAAGGTAACACCTTGTTCAAAGCTAAGTCCCAACATTGTTACTACATTAAGTAATACTTTTTTTAAAAAAATAAATTGCATTTCCTGATCTTGTAGTATAGTTCAATAAAAAATTTTATGGGTTGTGCACATCCAGAAAGAAAATCCAATTATAGAGAAGAATTACTATTAATAAAAAGCAAATCTTGAAGAATACAGAGACTCGAGTCCCATGAAAAAGTCGCCTCCCCACCAGCTCATCCAAAGAGCTGGTAGACCAGCGTCTTTTACCTTGGTGGAGACATGCAACTTTTTTGGCTTGTAGTTCTTGTTTTGGTGAATCCTAAATGCACATGTGGCTCACTAATGAAGTTACAAGTAGGCACAAAACAAAATGGGAAGGCTGCTTGATGTTATTGGTCGGTTCAACATGTAAAAAAAAATCATGACGAGACCAGGTGAAGTCTTTTATGGAACACAATAACTAGAGTCTAAACTATAAATAGGTAGATCCAAAAAAAAGAAAGGGCAAGCCGGATCAAGCCCAGAAAGCAATTAGCACTTCGTCTTAACATGCAGACATAAATAAACATGTCCTCTGCATTTAGTTTCAAAATAATACTCACATACATGGTCCTCCATGGCCATTGCATACAATGTTTCAAACCATTAAAAACTTCAACCACATATTTGCTTTCCTTCCCTAGATTCATGTTTCTAACAAACTGGATAACATTGTACAGCCTAACAACTGAACATACCAAAAAATAGGTTTGCACCTTAAGCTTTGTTGAAATGATAGAATGTTAGCTTTTTGATTAGCATTGTTCAGGGATATTAAGGCTGAACCGATATGAATTGATACCTGGAAATGTATGATTTCAAATTCCAATGGAGAATGAGATCATAAGATTGAGCATAGTTACTTACTAGTTTCAGCTGGTCTGCATTGATTCTTTGTTATGTTATTGCAAATCTGTACCATATGCTAGGGTTAGTTACGAATGCAATGTATTTCTTGCGGTCATTCATTTGTGATGTTAGTGTGGTTGAGCTAAAACAAATTAAGGGTTCATCCATGTATCTATTGTATTGGGACCGAATCGATTCTAATTTGCAGATTAGAATATAATCCAAATAAGTATCTATGGGATACATAGTTTATCCTCATAGGACGAAAATTTAAATGGCTAGACTTGGAGGCAAGTATGAAGATGATCAATTATCGAGGGTTATTTTGTCTTCTTTTTGCTGTTGAGAAGTTTTAAGGCAACTATAAGTATCTTTGTTGATAACCTTATCGTTATACTTGCACCTGGCAGTTTACAAAAGCAAGAGGCTATATCTTAAAGTGCAGCCACTACATTTCAGCTTTTATCCCATAGTAGGGGGTGGGCATTCGGTTATTTTGGTGTAATCGGTTCGGTTGTTCGGGCCTAGAAAAATTTCAGTTTTTGAAATCTACCAACCGAACAAACAAAGGATAATTCAGTTTCTGGCATTCACAAAACCGCAAAAACTTTGGTTCGGTTTTTGGTGCACCGGAAAATCAATCCAAAACAGAACAAAAGCTCAGATCCTTCGACGTCCGACTCCTGGCTACTTGGCGGGTGATCCTATTGACTCTACCAATCTATCTAAGGACGGGCGTTCCTGTGCCTACTGCAGCATCTTCTTCGATCCCCACCAGACCCACCATTGCATCTGAGAGGAACATTGAGGGGCACGGTAGATAGAGAGTAAGAGAGAAGCAGGGAGGAAGGAATAAATCGATCTGAAACTCGAAGAGGAATTAATTCCTGCCATCTATGGATCCATCTCACCTTGCGTTGATTCCAGGAGGCAGAGAGAGGAGTGAGATGAGAGACATGGGAGAGAGAGTCAACGAGGAAACAAGCAGTGGAGATGGGAAGAGATGCATTGGCTTGGTCGCCGTCTAAAACAGTAAAATTAGACTGCGGAGGCAAAGCTGGGCCTTGGGCCTCAGCTTATATAGCCAGTTGTGGGCCGGTGGGCTGAGTTGGATCGGTTTATTGGTGTAATCGATTTTTACAAATCTGAAACCGAGGAGAACACCGGACATTGAACAAAACAAATCTACAAACCGAACCGAACACCGTAAGCCGAAGAAACCATGAAAATCGATTACATCTGTTCGGTTTGGCTTTGATTTTCAGTATCGGTTTATTTTTGCCCACCCCTATCCCATAGAACACCTGCCCTCCCATGGGTGGTCTACTGCCATGGAAATAGGTACTTGATTTGTTTGCTCCATGTTTCCATATATTTGGTGATTCATTGGGCACTTCTGTAACATTCTAATTTTTGTAAGTAGCTTTATATTGATACACATTTCTAAGTCTTTCAAAATCATCTATTGGGATTGGTAGAACAAGTTACAACTTTTTTGTACCTCTCTTTATTTATGACAAAGTAGCTCAAGCAGTCACGGTATCCTTTGTAATCTTAAATGGGATTTTGCTTTGACTCAATGCAGTAGATGCTGCGAGCATATGCAAAATCAAGATGATGTTGTACTGCTTCATTCCTTCAAATATCACTGTTTTCACACTTGACTTTTCTTGGTCAGGTCTATCTGGTTGAGATTATGTTAGTCTGGGTTGGCATGAGGTATAAATTCATATCAATGATATTATTTGCTTATTATGCATTCATATTTTGGGTGATCACACCTTTTTGAGATTCACAACAATTTACTTCTAGGAAGAGGAGGACCTCAAATGTGGGGTGTCATACCTATAGGACAATAAGCAAGTTTCCAGTATAGGCCTTTGGGGGTGATCAAGGGTGTTGTTACAACTTACAAGGTAGTTTGTAGTTTTCGATAAAGCGCAGGCTTTTTTACTTGTTGCAAGATCTCTATGTTTCACTTCATGTGGTTCATTAATTTAAAATGCAGAGTAATAAATGAATCAACTGGAGCTGGTATAGAGGCCTAAAGAGAAATGAACACAAGTAACTTTCTAGTAAGTTTCTAAGTTGAGCTTTCTGTGGTTCTAATTATATCGTGACAATTGTCACCTGCTTTTCTAGTGTCTAGATGTTCCATCATTTTTATAATTGCCATTCATGTGAACATGCAGGGAAGTTCACATTATAGTCACAAAGGAATTGTTTTAGAGTGTCTTTCTTGTTCTGATTGCAAGGAAGGCATTGCTAGCAGCAAGCTCACTTTACTCAGCTTCCTGGAAATGCAGCAATAGCTATATTCATGGATACAAAAATCGATATTGTTTTTATAGAGGCTGACATGGCTTGTGCGTTGAGAGCAGTAGGTATATTTCTGGGAAAGGAGACTCTCCATCCTTGTTAATTTTATGGAAAAAGTGTATTTTTCATCCCTTAAATATCACAAAAGTGTAATTTTCGTCCCTCATGTTTCAGTTAGTGCAAGTCAATCCCTCAACTAGTTAAACCGGTGCACTAGTCATCCCACCTCGGTTTTACAACGGTTCGGTCCCATCTAAAACTAGTTTATGCCACATAACCAGCCGATTCATCGTATACGGCCTCGTCGTGCCATATGGCTTGAGTTAAACCCTAGCACGAGGGTTAGCGAAGGCAGCGGCAGCCGCAGATTTGCATAGGCGACTGCTTCTCGATGGTGGAGTTGCGGTTGCCTGAGACAATCCGTGGCACATAACCCAGAATTCTTGAAGTAAGCTCCACTCTCCATGCCTCTTTTCTCATCCATCGTTGTCCCAGTCCTCTGTTTCCCAGCCCTCTTTTCTGATTCATTGACCATGCGCGTTGTAATCTATTGCCCAACATGGCTGAAGAGTTCCTACTTTGTATTTCTTTTTCTTTCCTCTATAGACGTGTTTGTGTTTTATTTGGTGTTGAGATTGAATGAGAACTCTAGAAATATCTTAGGTTAGTATTCATGTTATGTCAATTTAGCCTCTACACACATATCTAGTACTCAAGCTATGCCAATTTTAATATACTAATCTATAAGTTGATGATTTATATTGAGTAGCAAAATTACTTGGTCCTTGGGATGTGTCGGAGCCATGCATGATGGCTTCAGAAGTTAGTTCTGAATCAGAATTGAACAATTGTTATATCTAAAATATGTCTTCATGCAGGGTAGTAGGAATGGATCACGTGGAGTACCTAGCAGTTCATTTTCATTGGGATGGAGATCTTGTGAGCGATGGTGGCAATATAAGCTACATTGGCGGGTTCGATGACTTGGCATACATTGAGCACAGCAAGATGTCGCTACCAGCTATTAGAGAACATTTCAAGGATGTGTCTGGGCAGGAGGCAGATCACAAGAGATTCCACTGGTTAATGCCTGGGAGGGATATGAAGGATGGATTCCTGCTGTTGTATGATGACACAAACCTGGAACTCATGAAGAATACCATTCTTGATTGGAGCTATGTAGAGGTATTTGTTGAGAAAATTAGAATTGTTCAAGCCCCATTTGCTGAATCCAGTGGAGCTACTATGGATAGAAGTAATCCGATTGTGCCAATTGTGCCTACTCCATTAACTGAAGTAAGATGCAATGAGATGTCATATGGTAATGATTTTTATGTCAGTCCAAAGTCAAGGTCAAAGAAGGGTATAAGGACTATAGAAAGGAAGATGAAGCAGATTGCACAAGAGGTTGAAGAAGAGGAGGAAGAAAGCAGTGACAACGAGTATGAGCCTGGTGATTCATCATCATCACTGTGAAATTCAGGGAGTACAAGAAGATGCTTCGAGCGGGTAAGCATGAGCATCTAGATGAGATTTATTTTGAGGGGTTATCAGTTGGATCCAAAAATATGGTAGGAGATGAGAACGAAGATGGTAGTGCATATGAGGACTCAACTGACTTTAATGATTCCTTTGATGAAATGGACGATGAAGGGCACCTAATCAAAAGAGACTCAAGATATCCTAGATTTAGCGAGAATCATGAGGCGCCACAGTTCTCTTTGGGTATGAAATTCACTGATAAGAAATAATTCAAGGAGGCAATAATAAAGTATGGCCTGCATGAGAAGTAACTCATTAGATTTAGGAAGGACGACCAAGAGAGGGTTAGAGTTGTGTGTGATTGGGTTACATGCCCGTGGACATGCCTTCTTTCAAATACAACTAAGTCTGAAAGTTGGCAAATTACTACCTTCAATGATCTGCACAAATGCCCACAAAGGAAAGATAACAAGTTAGTGACTGCAGAAAGAATAGCTATGAAGTATGAAAAGCTAATCAGAGCCAACCCTTGTTGGAGGATAGATAGCCTGAAATCTCATATTACGGAGGAAATTTTTGCTGATGTTAGCATTCATAAAGTGAAGAGAGCTAAGAAGCTTGTGATGCTCAAGTGGCTTGACGCAACAAAGGGGCAGTATGGAAAACTCTATGAGTATCAAGCTGAATTGCTAAGAAGTAACCCTGGATCAACTGTTGTTGTCAAGCTTGAACCGAATACCAAAGTACCTACTTTTCAGAGAATTTATGTGTGCCTAGATGCCGTAAAGAAAGGATTCATGGCTGGATGGAGGAGAGTGATAGGCCTTGATGGTTGCTTCTTTAAAGGAGCAACTAATGGAGAGCTATTGTGTGCATTAGGGAGGGATGCAAACAATCAAGTGTACCCAATAACATGGGCAGTGGTGGAAAAGGAGAATAATGAATCATGGGATTGGTTATGTTATCTGCTATTTAGGGATTTGCAACTGGGTGATGGTACTGGTTGGGTGATAATTTCTGACCAGCAAAAAGGCATTATCAATGTTGTAAGCTTTTAGGTGCCACATGTTGAACATAGAAACTGTGCAAGGCATATTTATGCAAACTGGAGAAAAACCTACAAGACAAAGGAATGGCAAAAACTATTTTGGAGATGGGCCAAGGCATCAAGTGTGCCTTTGTTCAATTTGGCCAGGGCTAAGCTTGCACAAAAAACAAGAGATGGAGCTAATGCTATTCTTAAAACAGCCCCTGAACACTGGTCCAGAGCTTACTTCAGATTAGGATCCAACTGTGACAGTGTAGATAATAACATATGTGAGAGCTTCAACAAGTGGATTGTTGAAGCAAGATTTTTTCCAATCATTTCAATGTAGGAAACCATTAGGAGGAAGGTGATGGTTAGGATCCAAGAACAAAGGACAAAGTGTGACAAATGGACAGGCCTGATATGTCCCAATATCCACAGGAAAATAAATTCTTATATCAAGTTGACTGCTAATTGTGAAGCAATCTCAAATGGTGCTGGCAAATTTGAGGTGAAGTATTTTACTACTCATAGATACACTGTGGATTTAAATGAGAGGAAGTGTAGCTGTAGGTACTGGGAACTGTCAGGGCTCCCTTGCCATCATGCATACACTTGCTTACTAACAACCTAGATGTATATGTGGCTGATTGTTACTCGGTAGAACATTTCAAGAGGACTTATGCACATTGCCTAGAACCTATTGAGGGCATGCAGCACTGGCCAACATCAGATAATCCTAGACCTGTAGCTCCAGGGTATGTGAAGCTTCCTGGAAGGCCTAAGAAAGAGCGTATAAGAGAAGGACATGAGAAACCTAAAGCAACTAAGTTATCAAAGGTAGGAACGTTAAGTAAGTGCAGCTGGTGCAAAAGTACTAGTCACAACAGAAGAACTTGCAGTGAATATAAAGCCCACCTGGCTGCACAAGGAGGAGGAGCACAGGCTAACCACCCACCACAATCATTTGCTAAACCTCCACCGAAAGCACCCTCAAGGAATAACCTGGTCAGTAATTTTTTTTGTCTTTTCCCATTTTTTCCCTACCTGAATACACCTAAGTTAGAAATGTTATATTGACTGCACCCTATTGCTCACTATAGAAGCAACAGTTCAACCTGTAAATTAAAGCATTACAGTTATTATAACACGGTAGAAATGTTATATTGACTGCACCACAAGTAAGCCACTGCTTGGGGAACAGCGTCCAGTATTCACACCCTCTGGCAATGGGCGACCCATACTTTACCTGGGGTCGTCGGTACAGAAAAATAATGTGCTGAAAGTTAGTCATATACATATTATGCCACCTAAGAATTACCCACTTAAACCCTAGGGCTCCCGTTCTATTCTTTCCAACCCTAGCGCAACCAACAAATTCCTAAGTCAATATTAAGTTTTACAATTCAAGAAAACATTGTTAAGACTTGTCATACCACCCGCTGCCTATTTTTCGGCTCTGATACCAGCTGTGGCAGACTGCCCCAATTAATCCGGCTTAAGAGTATGGAACCACCATCACAGCAGTGCTCCACGCCCTTAAACCGAGTTAATTGTGCGATCCGTCGGATACCTTCCCGATTAAACCACCTTTTCTCTCGACTGAAACGAAATAGCAGCAGTCCCACTCGAAGATGGGCTTAGGCAGTACAACTCATCACAATTTTTACATCACACGGTTCACCTAGATAATTATACAAATACAGTGTATATGTTTCAGTTATTACAAACCAGAGTTATATACAGCGGAAGTTTAAACGTCGAAGCAAAAGATATCATGCGGAGCCCTCGCACAACACCTAGTCACCGCGGCCTGAGTCGGACTCAGGCGGCACCCGCTCCACGGTCCAACCATCAGGGAGCATGCAAGGCCAAGTCAAAGCAGCAATCGGATCGTAGCCATCACCATTATCTGAAAAAGATTAGCCACAAGCAAGGCTGAGTATACTAATACTCAGCAAGGCTTACGCGACCAGGTTAAATTCTAGACATGCAAGGCTTTAAGGCTGTGGGGTTTGTTTTGCCAAAGAGCATCTACAAGTTGATCCTATTTTCAAGATTTTAGCCAAGTTAGTTTGAGACTAACCACTGCTAGATTTGCCAAGCTATCCAGTAACAATCAGTGTAGAAAAACAATTGATTAACATAACATTAATGGCTCTCATCTACTCCACTTCTACCCTATTCGGCCCAAGAACATTGATGTGCAACGAGCGATCAAGCAGCTTCATGTAACCACGAAGGACGGACAGCTCGAGTTGATTTTCAACCATGCATGGGATAACCTAATCGCACGACCCATGAGAGACACCTAGGACCTCGCGGGGCAACCATTCCCATCTCTCCCTGCCATCTGCCATCGGGTACCACTCCACCCGAGTGCACGCCCCAACGAACCCCAGGTGCCCCAGGCAAACCTGTGTCGCGGCCACTGCTACACTCGCCATCAACCTCTCGCCCAATGGAGTGGACATGTCCGTCAGACGTCAGTTTGAATCAAGTACTAGGTTTACCAGTTTACCATATTTCCCGGCATACGATTAGTACCTTCAAAAGCTTGACCAACAAGGCCACACAAGCAATGCCTTAGCCAACTTTTCTCTGTGCAAGCGGGACGTTCATCCAACAGAAATATCGCACAAGCCCCGCTTGCCGAACATCATAACTGAAATAAGGTAACTCCTATATCTCGCGAGTGACAAGGCAATCACTCGACTTCTACCGGTCCTAATTAAGCATAGCATTCTATACGACCTACACATACTAGCATTAGGACATGGGTACCTAGGGATCATGCAACTACGGTTTCATTCAACTCCTCAAAACTTAAATGCACAAATTAAGGCACAAGAGAGGAGTGTTAGTGAAACAGTGGTTATGCTCCGGGGCTTGCCTTCTGGATCACCGGTGGCCTTGGGCCCATCCGGACTTTGGTCCGGGTCTTGAGCAGTGGAGTAGTTCACTTCAACAACGGCGGGGTCACCTTCGGGCTCGACCTCGATCTCGTATACTCCGTCGGTAATGGTGCTCTCTACATGATATGCAATGAACACATGAGATGCATGAATGCACAAGCAAGTAATCACCTGAATATCTACAACAACTCACATCACTGGACAATACTTTATGGATTTTAAACCACTAAAAGTTCACAAAGAAAGTTGGGGTTGCTTTTAGTTGATTATTAGGCCTAGTTTAGATTTGAATTAACAAATAAGGAACTTTCATTGAGTAGTTTAATTTATATTTATTACCCTTTCTACTCCCCTACTTAACTAAGTCCGAAACTTATAAAATTATGAATAACTTTGGCTATCTGGTACTCAACTCTACTCTACTAACCATATTAGATCCATCCAAAGTGGCTTGGCATGCTTAGCTCGTGTATAAGACCCATAAAGCACTAATTAATCTCTCAAGCACTTATTTCTACACCAAACAATACCTCAAGCATTACATAGTTTCCACATGCATATGATATATCACTGGAAAGATAATTTCATAAAGATTCCCAAAAATCTACATTTGTGATTCTATGATTTTTCTGTGATTTCTACGCATTTATTTGTAGCCAGCCAATTTAATTCAAGGAAAAAGAAAAACAGCAAACAACTTTGCAGCTTTGCCCTTGAACTTCGGATTTCTCATACAATAGCCCCTGTAGATTTACACATAGGTCCTAGAATTCTATAGAAAACCCCCTAAAGTTTCCAACTCTCACACTAGGGTCCCTGGTCTTCTTCTTCATAGAGCCAAGGCTCGAGCTCGGTCTCAGGGGAGACCGGTGGTGGTGGTCCGGCCGTGGTGGTGGCAGGGAAGGAGGGAAAAAGGGCCGGTGAGGATCACGAGCTCATGGGGAAGCTAGAGGAGGCATTTGTTCGTGGCGAGGAGGAATATGGGTGGCTGTCCACGTGAGCGAAAGAGCTCGGCCGTGCAGTGGCAATGGCGGCCAGCAATCGTCGATTCCCGGCGATGGCGGCTACAGCGGCGCAAGGGGAAAGGTGGAGGGCAGAGAGGACGAGGTGAGGCAGCTGCGAGCTCGGAGAATCGATAAATGAGCGAATGAGGGAGGGTGAATTCGGCCCAGCGTTTTACCGGTCGGCCATGGAGGACGGGAGTGGTTGACCTGCCCTTCCGTGCTCGGACATGGCGCGATCCGAGGCTTACACCACGCACGGGGCACGGGGAAATGTGGACAAGTGTCCAAGGCGGCGCGGACGCCCATACCGTCACCGGAGACGCCCATGCCGGCGCGGTGGTTGGGGACCGACTGTTGCGGTGGTGGGGTAAAACCCTCACCGCAACAGTCCGTGGGTCCAAAAATACTGTGCCGACGCAGGTTAAATCCAAAATTCGCGGGCCATCGACTGTTGCGGTGGTGGCATGTAATTAGCACCGCAACAGTCCGTCATGGTTAGCACCGCAACAGTCTCTCAATCCAGAGATGAATTTCACTATTTCCTTAGGATCACTGACTGTTGCGGTCATGTTCTTGGATTAGGAACGCAATTTTGGGTGCTTGGTCATTCACAATCAGACCAAACCTCCATGGATTGTTGCGGTGATGCACAAGTGATCGACCACCGCAACAGTCCGTCAATCCAGAGAGGTTTTTTGAATTTCTCCCCGGCGACCGACTGTTGTGGTCATAGCACCGCAACTTTCCTGTGTGGCCTTGGAAGATATGTGTATAATACACGGGGCACCGACTATTGCGGTGGTGGTATAAGGCAGACCATCGCAACATTCGGTCATGAAGTACACTGACGGTCTAAGTCGCTAGGGCACCTATTGTTGCGGTGACCCTTGAGATCAGGACCGCAACTTGCTGTGGTCTCGGTATTTATACTTTTCAAGCTGTTTTTGATTTGAGTTTTTGCTAATCTAAGTCTCGTTTCAAGTCCAAGGGCTTAATAGGGAGCAAGTAAACACCTTTTTGGACAAAGACATGAGGACTCTCCCTCTCTTCACTTTTATTTATAAATATCTTTAGTAATTTTACCTTAGGATAGGTGACTGTGCGTCATACATGCCCACTCTTGTACAAACAAGATGCTTATGAGATAATGCATGCCATGATTGATTTAATTATATTTATTTAGGGTCTTAACTATAATAGTGACACCAGGGTGTCACAGCCTTCCCCCTTAAAAAGAATCTCGCCCCGAGATTTCGGTGCAGAAGTTTAGTGCGGAAACGAAGTTACCTGGAATAGAGCTCATGAAGTCTGGATATTTAGATCTGAGATATGACACCTCTTCCCAAGTAGCTTCATCTTTGGTGTGATTATTCCACTGAACTTTGTAGAATTTTGTAACCCTTCTCCTTGTGGTTCTATCCTTTTGATCAAGAATCTTGATAGGATGAACTTCATAAGTGAGATCGGGTTCCAGGGGAATTTCTTCATAAGGAATTGATTCTTCTGGAACTCGAAGACATTTCTTGAGTTGGAAGACATGAAACACATTGTGCACGGCTGAGAGATTCGTGGGTAGTTGAACTTTGTATGCCACGGGTCCACAAGTTTCTAGGATTGGGAAAGGTCCAATACAGCGAGGAGCTAATTTTTCCTTCACACCAAATCTTTGAACGCCCTTGGTTGGTGAAACCTGAATATAAACATGATCACCCACTTCAAAGGTCAAAGGTTTTCTTCTTTTGTCATAATAGCTCTTTTGACGAGATTGTGCAGCTTGAAGATTTTTCCGAATGATCCGCACTTTATCTTCAACCTCTTGAACTAAATCCGGCCCAAAGAAATTTCGTTCACCGGATTCAGATCAATT
>CM014270.1:10283139-10322770 GCA_004135705.1 Alloteropsis semialata | reverse complement strand
ATCGGCATGATCTTTCTTCACGCAAGGGCCCCTACCTGGCGCGCCTCTGTCGAGGTTGTACTCGTCAGATATTTGTCCGGTAGACACCCCGCTTTGTGCGAAGATTGATCACGGTGATGGACAGAAAGACACGGGATTTTTATACTGGTTCGGGCCCTCGAGATCGAGTAATAACCCTACGTCCAGTTGCTGCTTGTATTATTTCGGCGAGTACAGATTACAATGCGTAATGAGTACCCTCGGGTGGATTGTGGAATACAAACTTGGATGTTCGATACCCTCTACACACAGGACCCCGCTATTTATACCCAGGGAGACGTGCCTTACAAGACAAAACAGACCTAAACCTAGTAGGACTCGAACTGTCTTCGGGCTTCCCTCCTGCGATCTGGTTGTCGTGTCTTGTTCGGAGTCTTGGTCGTCTTGGAATCGGTAGTCGGCAATCCTCGTGGTCGGGTACCCTGGTATTATGGCCTCAACAGTTCTCTAGACAAAATTCATATACCTTGTGCTAACCCTTGCGACTCGCAAGCAAAAACTTCATGGTACGATCAAGTTCTTGCAGAGTCACATCATGAACACATTGCACAAGACAATGTTAATCTGAAGCTAGAGGTAGAAAGGCTTAAGATGGACTTGTCAAAGCAATCAAAAGAGAAGAAAGGCCATGCACAGAGAAGGTGTTATGGATACCGCGAGAAAGGGCACGAAATTGAAGCTTGTGTCAACAGGTCAAGGGTGCCCTCAGGTAAAACCGGTGGCACCGGTTTACCCAAACCGGTGGTACCGGTTTCCACTCAGAAACCACAAGTCAAGAAGAACAGCCATGGTCTGAAGGCACAAGCAGGCATTAAAGAGAAGAAATGTTCTGCAAGCAAGAAAAATAGAAGTAGCAACATCAAGCACAAGACTTGCTACACATGTCGTGAGAAGGGACATTTTGGTAAGGATTGTCCAAATGGTAAAAATCCTAATCTTGAACGTGTCAATAATAAGTTCATTAAGATTAGGAGAAACTCATATGACTCCTGTGCTACTAATGTGATTGGTTCACCTAGGACAAGCACAAAGGCCATGTGGGTTCCTAAATCCTTGCTTGCTAACCTTGTAGGACCCAACACACGCTGGGTACCAAAATGTGCCTAAAAGAGACTTGTAGGTACTTGGAGCAGCATTGGAAGCTTGGTTCACTTGAGAAGAACTCCATCTTACATCATTTACATCTCAAGAGAAATTTCATGTCATAAATGAACCAAGTGAGATCAATGGAAGAATATGCTATCCAATGCTTCTCCCATGACGAGTACCTCTCTAAGCTGTCCACTCATGTATATCTATCTATACATTTGTTGTTTCTAAGCATGTGTAGTGGACAAGCTATATTTGTTGCTAATGAAAAGTTATGACAAATAACACTTGATGCTACTAACCACTTCATCAAGAAGCTTTGAGTGTTTATAAATGCAGGTCAATGAATAAGTAATGAAGATAAATAGAAATGAATCAAGACAAGAAGCACCGGAATAATCTTTTTGAAGAAATGCCTGGTTCAGTGAAAATCTGGTGGCACCGGATTGGTAAAACCGGTGGCACCGGTTTTGCCAGAATCAGTAGGTAGCAGAAGGATAAGTTCCGGCCGGCTTCAGAACTTCCGACCCAAAACTCCGGCAGCCTCTGTCTCGTGTCAGAAGTTCCGGTAATTTATGCGAGAAGTTCCGGCAGAGGTTCAACGGTCATGCTTCATCTAAATTGAAATATCTCAAGAAATATTCTTCTAATTATATTTGAAGCCTCATACAAATATCTGTGAGCCTGTCTTGATCACATTTACTTATTCATGAATTTATTTGTGATGTGACCATAATATGAAGCCAGCTACCCTAATGCCTTAATTGAGCTAAAAGTACAAGTCTCAAGATTTGAATCCTTGATGCACATATTTAGGGGGAGCTCACTTCATATTTTGTGTCTCTTGATGCTAACATCATTTGCAAGTTTTCATGTGCTAGTTCAAGTGTGAGGATCATGCTCATATTCATATAGTACTCTTGAGCAACTCCAATGCAAATGGGTTGGTGATGAGTAAGCTACATGACAACAAGGTCAACAAACCAACATGGTAATTGTATCAATTTTCTTTTAAGTTGGTTTGAGTTTCACATATATAGCTACTCTCCATAGCATGGCTTAGATTCCTTGATTGGGATTAATTGACCAAGATGGTGTACATATACTTGCCTTCCACATAATCTTGTGTACACCATATGTTTGAGGGATCTAGTCCATGTTATGAGGTTTCATGTTTAGTGACTCACTCCCCGCCACACTCAAAGAGTCACCAAATATGAGACTAGGGCTTGTGCTACTAATATTTGTATTGTCTTGTCATTTATTGAAACTATAGTTAGATCACACTAAAATGACAAGATAAAAAAAATCAAAAGCACAAGTTAATGGATATATGTGTTCCTCTATATGAAGAATTTATTTGTTCAAGACCAAGGTATGTTTTTCAAATTCATATATTCATTTCAATGCATCTAGGCCTTCCTTCATGCTAGTTTGGCATGAAAAGGTTTTGATGAGATTACATCTATGATATTGAGATCCTTGGCACATTTTCAGTTTGTCTATTACCTTCTATATGTCTTGACCAAGATTGTGAATAAACTCCTAAATATTCATAATTGAATAAAGTGCAACTCAAAAGAAATTCAAAATTCTTATGCACTATTTAAGGGGGAGCTTATTCCAATACTTGTGTCACTTGTGGGACTAACAATTTCTTCTAGTGAATTTGTAGTCACATGTGCTAGTGTATCTTAAGCTATCTTTGTGGTAGTAAGTATTCTTGGCACCATTTTAATAAATGCAATTTATTTATGTGCCGGGACCAAATTGTGAAATAAACTCCTCAAATTCATTAAATTGAACAAGTGCATATGACAAGTGATTCAAACACTTGATGCATCTATTGAGGGGGAGTTCATTCTACAATTTGTGTCTTTGAGACTAACAATTTCTTTTAGTGATCTTGTAGTCTCATTTGTGAGAGTTTGTCTCTCTTTGAAGCAAGCTATGCCTTTTTATCCAAGAATGACATAAAGAGAAAAGGCATTCGGATTACATGGACAATGCACAAGCTTTTTGATATGAATCTTCACCAATGTGAAGAAAGGATTAGCTAGAGGCCAAGGTATGTTTCTTTGACTCATGTTTTTACTTTGAGCATCTAGGCCTCATAATCTATGCTAGTGTGTGCATTCTTGCATGTAACTCTCTCAAGTCACGTTCTTTGTACCTATTAGATGTTTAGTAAATTCCTTCTTTAAAATTGACTAGGTGTCAAATGTTCCATAAAATGGTGAAAGGAATATGCTAAACATTCTAATATAGTTCTTGACTTGAGATGGATGCATGCCTTGTGTGACATAGGGTAGTTTTTCAAAATTATCTAGCATGTGTAGGAAGTGTGCTTTTTGAAAATCTTTTGGTGTTGGTCCTTGTGGCCAAGTTGATCCTTTTGTGGTTATTGTTATCCTTGCTTGATTGCTGGCTAACTACAAATGGTGAAACACTCTCAAGTCCATTAGATCTACCCAATCTCATCTCAAGGGCTATGCTTATTGGATTTCCTTATCTCATCCCTATCTATGAAAATCCTCCATCTGAGTCAAAGAGCAGTGAAATATGGATAAATGGATTCAAAAATGGAGCAGAGGAGAAAAGGGAAAGGACACGAGTGCAAAAATGGACAAAAGTCACTTGGTCAAGAAATTCCGGTGGCACCAGTTTTGCAAAACCGGTGGCACCGGTTTCTGTCGGCTGGGTACTATTTACCCGTGACTTACCCTTTCACTCTTACATTTACCCCCCCTCTTTCACCCACGACCAAGAACAGAAAGGAGAGGGCGTTTTGGGGCGATTTTGAGGTGATTTCAAGTTTCCACCGTGGGATTCAAGTGTTGAGGCAAGATTTGGAGTCTCCCATTCGGTGTGACCGGATTCCCCTCGGTTCTAGGGCTGCAGCAACTCACCCACCATGTCGAGAGGTACTCAAATCAAGTTTTTGCCCGATCTATTTCTCTAGATGTTTCCTCTCGGATTCCCTTGGTAGAACATCTTGTTTTAGGCCCTAGAATCATCTCAGTGCAAGAAATCAAAGTTTCCTTGGTGGCATTGATGGGGGCCATGACCTAGGGTTTCTGGACAGAAACCGGTGGCACCGGTTTTCCAAAACCGGTGGCACTGGTTTGTGCACAGACACCCTGGTCAATGGTTCTGCTCGGTTCTAAATGCTCAAAATAAATATCCTTGTCAATGGTCTGTTTCTCAGAAGCCTTTTCTCCATGTGTTTGTTACAGATCCAAGCAAATATGTTTCTTATCAAAGAAGGCCAACTCGCTCAAAAAATGCCCAATTTGAGTTTCGGGCAAGAGATGTTGGAAGTAGCGAGCAAGAAATCCAACCAGCTGAACAAGCACAGCCTAGAAGATCCGCGAGGACAGCAGGGAGAGTGAGGCTTCCTAGGGGTGATATTTGCATTGCAGATTCTGAGCCCGAGGACACCTCTAGTGATGATGATGAGGAGAGTCCTTATGAGAGGGATCGCACTCCTTCCGAGTCTATTGCAGCAGACTCTCCCTCAGCTAGTCAGTGCAAAAGAAAGGGCAAATCCATTCGCACACATAGCCATGAGCATAGTCAGGGGACAGGAAGCGGTGGCAGAAGTGGCAGTGGTAATGGTGATGATGAGGAGGATATCATTTCAGCATTTGGGCCAATGCCATCTTATAGTGCTCCTCCCACACATGTTAGTGATGTGACTTTTAGAGCTCCCATGGCGCCCCCAAACCGCGCCAAGGTCAACTATAAGGTGAAGGACATGACAGAAAAGGCCAGAATTGAGAGAGCAAAGAATCCTAAGGAAGTAGGTGGAAAACATCTTGATTACAGGTTTGGCACAGCTTTTCACCAGGACTTCTATGAGAGTGCCATCCTTACAAAGGATGTTCCTATTGCTCAGGCTCAATACATTGATTGGAAGTTCATGAGGGCCTTCAAGGATCCTAGAATTGATGAAATCATTAGGGAATGCAAGAGGAAGAATATATACAAGATCATGAGCTTTGCCAAGTCATGGAATAGTGAGGTAATTGCACAATTCTATGCCACTAGTTATTTCACATCTAGAAATGATGAAAGAATTGTGCATTGGATGACAGAGGGCAATTGGTATGAAGTGACCTACACTCAGTTTACCTCACTTTTGGGCTTTGATGGAGAAGATGATAAGAGAGTTCATATTCATAATGCTCCATATATGGATAAGAAGGATATGAAATACATGTATTTACCAGGACAGGAGGGTTACTTTGGGAGAGTTAATAGCATGCAACCCTACTATGCATATCTCAACCGCATGTTTAGGAAGACACTTGCTCCTAGGGAAGGTGATCAAAGCAACATATCTTTCTATCTTCGTGATTTGTTAATGTATATGACACCTAGTGAGCCGGAGTTCAGTGTCGTGGAATTTATTTGGGAAGAAATGAAGTCTATTGCTGGATCTCCACAAAAGAGCTGTGGGTATGCTCCTTATCTCATGCATGTTATTGAGGCCATGACTAATTGCACAATTGATTATGATCATGAGATTGAGCCCTTTCACATGAAGAATGATATCAAAGGTCCGTCCCTAACCCAAGCGGCAAGCATGGAGGCCAATATAGAGAGTGGAGATGTACCCCAAGATGCTCCTACAGCTGCTGCCCCTCCTATGGCAGCAAGAGAGACGTCCCGTAGTGGACGTGGACGTGGGCAAAGAGATGTGCACAAGCCCCCTTCACCGCTTAGAAAGTTGTTCAACTTTATGTGTGGGTCTTGTATGAGCACAAATGCAATTGCTCACAAGGAAAGGCAAAGGAGGAAGAGGGACTCGAGGATGATCAGGCAGATGTATGAGGATCCTTCCAATAGACCTCCTATTCCCCGTGCAGAGTCTGATGATGAGGAAAGTGAACCGGAGGGATTTGATCAAATTTGGACTAGATCTCAAGAGGTGGATCCGGTGACTCAAAAGGATTATTGGGATCGATCCATAGGTCACTCATACTATAATCCATCCTATGGAGGCATGCAAAGTGGTGGGGCTTCTTTTTCTGAGGTGCCATTTGTGGGCACTCAAGGGCAAGGTGTTTCTTCTAGTATGCCACCGATTGATCCTTATGCAGCTGGGGGTTCAGGATCTGCTCAAGGTGACATTTTTGGAGGGATTTTTGGCCATGTCAATCCATATGTTGGTACATTTCCTCCAACTAAATTTGCACCTCAACCTCCACTTATTCCACCAACTCAAGCCCAAGGACAAGATGATGATGAGGAAGATGATGAGTAGGGACAGCAGGAGATCCCCCAGAACCTTTGTTGGTGATGGATGACAAAGGGGGAGAAAATGGAGCGATTAAAGCGATGCCGATCAGTTCTGTCTGCTGGCTGTCTGGCAAAACCGGTGGCACCGGTTTTCCAAAACCGGTGGCACCGGTTTTGGCTGTTGGATGCAACAGGCCTATGTAATAATTTTCAAACTTTATCTTAGCTCTTTTGGACTTGAGAACATTTGTAATGAGTGCTATTCTGTGTGTTGAACTCATTTATGTGTGTGGAACTTGTTTAAATTCTATTTAGATTCATTTGCTCAATAAATGCTATGTGTGTGAGAATTTCTGGTTGGGCCGGAATTTCTGGTCTAGAAGTTCCTGTAGCCTCTGTTTGTTGCCGGAATTTCTGATCCGTCGTGTCGGAAATTCGGGGTCACTTTGTTTGGTGACTGCTTGTGCTGACCAGTGAATTTCCGGTGGCACCGGTTTTCCAAAACCGGTGGCACCGGTTTTTATCTGGGAAGCACACTTTCTTTATTATATTGTTTAATGCTGCATGCATCACATTTGAATTGTTCACACACATGTTTTGCACCCCACGGATGTTGAGATTTAGGGGGAGCTCCATGGTTTCTTGAATTTGTGCAAATTGGCATTTTAGGCCAAGTTATTGAATTTCATTCAAAGCACATGTTGAGGGGGAGCTCAAACTAAATCTGAACATTCAAAAGCTTTATTGATATATCTATTGTGAGCTTTAATCGAATTGTCATCAATCACCAAAAAGGGGAAGATTGAAAGTGCATCTAGGCTCCCTTGTGGGTTTTGGTGAATTGAATGACAAAACGATTAAAGAACTAACGTGTTTGTTAAAGATTGTGAGCAGGAATTAAATTATATATTGATGATTCACTATTGGTCATTGGTTGAATTCAATGTGGATGGCTCATGTTGACATGAATAAATAAGTGGTTGCTCCCATTATATATGAATATGAAAGATGGCAAGCTATGGTGCAACAAAGAAAGAGACATGAGGATGTGTGTGATATATTGGTCTCTAAAAATTGATGAAAGCTTGTTTTACATTGATATGGGACATCTTAGATCATGTTAGATTAAAATGTTGCATAAAGCAAGTTTGGTTGAATGGACAAGAGACATGGTGATATGGTTTATTCTTGGTCTATATTTGAAGATTGACTTGCAAACAAGACATGATGACTTTAATTGAAGAGAAATGTCAAAGTAAAGTGGATATATTGCATATCAAGAAATGGTGTTCATCGATGATACACACTAATGTGAAGCTATATGTGATGCAAGGATGAAGAGGTAAAATTCGGGATGTGTTTCTAGGGACTAAGCAATGTGTGATCAAGTTGCGGACTTGAGTCATGTATCTTTGCTAGGGTGACGAAACTTTCTTTGGATTTCAACTTGATGAATCTTGGTCACATGTGGTGTTCATATTGGGAAGTATCAATCTTTCTAGAAGTAAGTTGTGAAAAGGTGAATTGAACTAGAAGTGGATTTCATTCAAAGACAATGGTTCAAGTCACTAGCTCAAGGTTGAAGTGCTCAATTCAAAGAAGACAAGTTGGATGCAACTCTCAAGCGGATATATTGAAGAAGTATGGCATGGTTCAAAGTGAAGAAGCTCAAGTGCATCATTTGTATTTATATTTGATCTTGAGTTTAGGTATGCCGTACTATCAAGAGGGATGCATCACAAGAAGCTTTGAAATTGTCTAAGTGCTCAAGGAACCCATGTGAGTTGTTGAGAGACACAAAACCCTCACGTACACACTTATAGGTTTTGCCAGGGCAAAACCGGTGGCACCGGTTTTGGGAAACCGGTGGCACCGGTTTTGTGTCAGAATTCTCCAACGGCTAGTTGGTTTGAATTTTCGGTGGCACCGGTTTTAGGATCCGGTGGCACCGGTTTTCACTGGGTCCGTAACGGCTAGTTTTTGAGGAGTGGAGTATTTATACCCCACGACCTCCACAGTGGCAAGCTGCTGTTCCTGAGGTTGCTATAGTGCTTCCCTGCTCTTCCTTGCCAAGCCAAAGCCATATTTGCTCTCCCCAACCCCTCTTTGTGAGGTAGCTTGCCATTGTGATATCCTTGTGTTGGGTAGTTGAGAGAGCAGCCATTGTGTGAAGATTGAGAGCACCAAAAGCACCTTGAGCACTGTTGGACTTCATCAAGCTTGTGTGATTCATTTGTTACTCTTGGAGCTTCGCTCCTAGACGGCTAGGTGTTGCCTGTGAGCTACCAAGGTGTGGTGAGCTGCGGGAAGTTTGTGCAGGTCGTGCTTCGCCTCCGAAAGGGAAGAAGCAAACTAGTGGAAGGAGGAAATAGCTTGACCTAGTGTGGTCGTATGAGCTTCCTCAACGGAGAGTAGGATTTGCCGTGCCGTGGTGGCTGCTTAGTGCAAGCGGTGAATCCGAACTTCGGGAAACAAATCTTGTGTCTCCCCGCTGGTTTGAGCTTCCTTGTGCTTATATTGCAAATTGGTGAATTGCTCGATATTGTTGGATAAGTGTTTTTGAGTGCAGGGACTTGGAGATATACCATAGAAAGGCATTTCAATCATCATCTCCAAGTTTGGTTTGTTTCCGAACTCCTTAGCATTTTCATTCTTTGCAAAACCGGTGGCACCGGTTTTGAAGGCAGTGCTTTATATCCGCTGCGTTAGGCGCCTAATTGTCTTAATTAGAGATTCCAAAGATCCTTTTAGATGTTCATTTGTTGAGCTTCTAAAAGTGATACTTGGAATATCTAATTGTCACTAATAAATTTGTTTTAAGTGACAATATTTTTTAGGTCTCGCCTATTCACCCCCCTCTAGGCGACATCAAGGTCCTTTCACACCAGTCATCATCAACTGCGACGGCGATATGGCATTCGAGAAGGGCGCCACCTTCGTCTTCGGCTCTTGGGTCTGCACGGAGGACGACGCAAGCAACTTTGATCGTGTCCTCAAGTCGTCGGTTCCAGAGCAACTCGCCGACAAGCTCGACGAGATCGCGTCCCCGGATCCAAGTTCAACTCGGGCTCGGGAAACCTCAAGTTCCAGTTCGACTCCAACTCGGACCGGGAAGATTCCAAAGTGGACTAGGTGGTCCGAGCCAGTTTCTGAACCATCAGTCGCGCCAAAATACAACAATTCAAAAATCCAGAAGAAGAGGAGCCTAGCCACTGCTAAGCGTGAGGTTAACACCCCGAGCCAGATTCCTTTTGGTCTCGCGGGAACCACCTCCGTTTACCAGGCGGCATCTTCCAAACAACTCTGATTTCTGGTCGAATTCGATGAATTCCCTCTAAGAGGGAAACAAGTCAGACTCGTCATCACCTCAACTCCAGAGGGAAGATTCGTCCACTGGCCTGGACGCAAGCCAAATCTCGGAGCAACACCTCAAGAAGACTTGGACATGTCTTGCATCATCGCGTGCATTGATCCACTCCAGTTTCAACACGGGCAGCCTCTGGACTCTTCAAGCGTGCGCGAGTCAACTCTCGTAGCAACTTCGAGCACATGAAGCTACTCTCTAGGGCGCCATGCCATGGTGATCATCGACCAAGGAGAAGAAGTCTCCAATGATGAGCCAACAGTGGAGAACGAAGTCGCAGCCGACCGAAACCAGCGCAGGGAACGAAACGCTGCTCGCGCAGAGCGTCGTCACCGTGCTGGTCGCAGACTTCCTCCGCAGAACCTCAATGAACGATTCGTACAAGTCGCCGGGCAAGATGTCTACACCAATGTTGCAGCCAAAATCTTGGCTGTCACAACAGAGCTTGGCCACATGGCCCAAACTCCGGAGATCCAGAGGATGAAGACGATGCTCGAGACAGTGGCAATCCAGCATGATGCAATCAACCCTGCCAAGACCATCACCAGGTCCAAGACACCAAGTCGCCAAGCAAGCAGCCGACCCGCTGAAGGCGGCAACCGCGGCAATTAGTCCCATCACCCAAGCAGATCCCGCCATGAACCCGGCAATGAGGGAGGCATGGTAGTCGGCGCTGGAGGTAGAAACCACGGCACTGGGCCTAGCCACCACGTTGCTCAACAGAGTCACAATGGCGGACGTAACGACAACATGGACAGAGATGCACGCCGCAACTACCGCGATGACGACAGGGATTTGCGCCACCAGCTGCAGAGTAAGGACGCACGCACCGTCATCTCGGCACGAGTTTGCGACTGGGAAGAAAAAGAGCGCAGGCGGCGCCAAGAGTACGACCAGATCTACGGGCCCCCAGGCCGAGGCTATCACAACCTTGGCAAGTACGAAGGGTTCCCGGTCTTTTTAGGCCGCATCCGCGCCACTTCCTGGCCTGAAAAGTTCAAACCAGCTCATGTCGAAAGATAAGACGGAAAGCGTGATCCCGTGCAGTGGCTCCACATCAACTACTCGGCGATCAAGGCAGCAAGAGGCGACACCGACACCATGTGCACCTACGTCCCAGTAGTCATCGATCAGGCTCCACTGACCTGGCTGGAAGGACTAAAACCAGGCTCCATCGATTCATGGGATGCACTCTGCAAGGTCTTCATCAACAACTTTCAGGGTTCATGGCAGAAGCCAGGTACTCGCTTTGACCTAGCCCAGTGCAAACAAGGCCAAAACGAGTACCTCCGAAGCTACAACCGCCAATTCTGGGAGAAGCTCTCAACATGTGTCAGGCTCTCCGGCCAAGACGTCATCGATTGCTTCCACAGCGGTCTCACTGTTCCCACGCTACACCTCGACTTCGGGAGGAACATGCCAAAGACGCTTGAGGCCATGCGCGAACCCATCGGTCATTGGGCCGACGCCGAGGACCTGCAGCGTGAAAGAATCAACCAAAACAAGTCGGGCGGCGAGCGCAACAACAACAATGACCGAAACAAGGGAAAGCAAGTTGAGAACAGTGGCAAACGCGACTTCAACGACAAGAAACGCAAGCCTGAGAATTCAATCAACGTTGCTGAGAAAGGCCCCTCTCACAAAAGATTCAAAAAACTACTCGACAAACAATGCCCTTTCCATCCAAAGGACAAGCACTCCAGCAGGGACTGCATCGGGCTCAGGAAAGCTTTCGGCACCGGAGGCGACTCCAAACCTGATGAACCCGACAAGAACAATGGAGGCAAAGGCGACAAAGACACCGGCTACCAACAAGCCGACAAGGTTGTCAATGTCATCTTTGGTGGGATTGCTCAGACAGACTCAAAGCACAAGCAAAAGCTGATCCATCGCGAGATCGGATGCATCGAGCCTGCTATCTCCACGTTCCTGAAGTGGTCAGAGATTCCGATCAGCTTCTCTCATGATGACCAATGGACCAATATCAAGAACCCGGGAAGGTACCCTCTCATGCTAGACCTGGTAGTGGCAGACGCATGACTCACGAGGACACCGATTGATGGCGGAAGCGGACTCAACATCCACTTTGCCAAGACACTGAAGAAGATGGGCTTGGACATCACCAATTTGCTCAAGCCTACCGATTCACCTTTCTAAGGCATCATCCCAGGCAACGCTGCCGTACCACTCGGCCAGGTATCACTTCCAGTCACATTTGGTACCGAGGCCAACTATAGGACCGAGTACATCACATTTGAGGTCACCGACTTCGAATCTTCGTACCACGCGATCCTGGGGAGACCTGCTCTGGCAAAATTCATGGCGATCCCACACTACATCTACCTCGTCTTGAAGATGCCAGGCCCTAAAGGGATTTTATCCTTAAAGGGCGACCTGAAGACCTCCTATGATTGCGACACCGAGGCAGTGACGATTGCTGCAAAACAACATGCCGCAAATTTAGCCGCTATGGCAAAACAACTCGGCGAGGCTGAGTTGGACATCCCAACGAAAAAGCCAGCCGTGTCAACCATGAAGCCCTCCCAGGAAGTCCCAATCAAAACAATCGACCTAGGGACGGGCGACCCCTCTAAGACAGCGCTGATTGGCGCTGACCTACCTACCAAATAGGAAAGCGTGCTCATCAGCTTCTTACGGGATAACCGTGACATCTTCGCATGGAAGCCATCTGACATGCCGGAAGTCCCAAGGGAGTTGGCTGAGCACAAACTCAATGTCGATCCAGCAGCTAAACCCAAGAAACAATGCCTACGATGCTTCGCCCAGGACAAGAAAGAAGCCATCCGATCAGAGCTGGCGAAATTACTAGCAGCCGGGTTCATTAAGGAGGTATTCCACCTCGACTGGCTTGCTAACCTTGTCCTGGTGCGAAAGTAGAACAACAACAAGTGGAGGATGTGTGTCGACTACATCGACTTGAACAAGCATTGCCCAAAGGATCCTTTCAGTCTATCACGCATTGATCAAGTGGTGGACTTCACAGCCCGCTGGTCCCTGCTCTGTTTCCTCGACTGCTACTCAGGCTATCATCAGATAAGCCTGCATGAAGACGACCAGATCAAAACGACATTCATCACTCCATTTGGCATCTACTGCTATGTGACAATATCCTTTGGACTCAAGAACGCAGGGGCAACATACCAACACGTGATTCAGAGTTGTTTGAAGGCTCAGATTGGCCGCAATGTTGACGCCTACGTTGATGACTTTGTCGTAAAGACAAAGAACCCGGATAGCCTTATCGACAACTTGTCCGAGGCCTTTGCACATCTCAGAGAATTCCAATGGAAGCTCAACCCAACCAAGTGTGTGTTTGGCGTACCCGCAGGAAAACTGCTGGGCTTCATAGTCAGCCACCGGGGAATTGAGGCCAATCCCAAGAAGATCACCGCCATCACATCCATGGCGCCTCCTAAATCCCTCAAGGATGTCCAGAAGCTGACCAGATGCATGGCGGCCCTCAACCGATTCATCTCAAGGCTGGGCGACAGAGGATTGCCTTTCTTCAAACTCCTCAAGAAGCAAGACAAGTCCGTATGGACTGCAGAAGCCGATGTGGCGTTTGAAGATCTCAAGAAATTCCTCCAGACACCACCAGTACTTACTGCACCAGCTGATCAGGAACCACTGCTCCTCTACATCGCAGCCACAACCCACGTGGTGAGCACTGCCATTGTAGTTGAACGGGAGGAACCCGGCCATGTATTTGAAGTACAGCGATTAGTCTACTTCATCAGCGAGGTATTTACATAGTCAAAAGTATGCTACCTCCAGGTCGAGAAGCTATTATATGCTGTCTTGATCATGTCTCGCAAGCTGCGCCACTACTTCGATGCTCACCGAGTTGTTGTAGTCACCTCCTTCCCAATCGGCGACATTCTCCACAACTGGGACGCGACAGGGCGAATCTCCAAATGGGCAGTCGAGCTGGGCTCTCACACCATCGACTTCATCCCACGGGCAGCAATCAAGTCACAAGCCCTGGTGGATTTAGTTGCTGAGTGGACAGAGATACAACAAGCAGTGCCAGAAGAACCACTCGAGCATTGGATCATGTACTTCGATGGATCAATGAAGCTTGAAGGAGCCGGCGCAGGATTACTATTTATATCCTCGAAAGGCGATCAATTCAAGTATGTGCTCCAAATCCTCTGGAAAGCCACCAATAATGAAGCCGAGTATGAATGTGGCTGTAGAAATTTCATCACGTACTCTGCTCTGCTCTACTTTGCTCTGCTGCTTCCTCCAAGTAGTTTTGGATTCTTGGAGCATTGTACTCAATGTCTACCGGAAAAACATGAAATTCGAGTCCATGGAAGTGCTTCTCAAGTTTGCACCAAGGAAAACATGGACTCGAATTTCATCATGTCCTTAGGGACAACAACATAGTTGCTGATGCACTTTCCAAGCTTGGTTCCCACCCAGCACAAATATCGGGTGGCGTTTTCGTCCAGGAGTTGTTACAACCATCCATCAGAGCGCAGGAAGTACAGCCGACTACAACACCCCCCTCATCAGCAAGTCATGGTGATTACACCCGAGTGTACAAAGCCCTTCATTGAGTACATCCTACATCAGAAAGAGCCCGAAGATAAGGTGGAAGCCGAGCAAGTCATCAGGCGTAGCAAGCACTACGTAGTAGTCGGCTCCAACCTCTCTCGACGCGGCGCATCATCTAGAGTCTTGATGAAGTGCGTCCCTCCAGAAGTTGGACGGAAGATCCTTGAAGAAATCCATGCTAGAATCTATGGCAATCATGCCGCCCACCGTACGATTGTCGGCAAGGCCTTCCGGTCCGAGTACTATTGGCCATCCGCAGTGGCAGATGTAAAAGAAATCGTGAAGACTTGCCAGGGCTGCCAATTCTTTGCTTGGCAAGCTCATGTCCCCGCAACAGTCCTAAATACCATACCACCCTCTTGGCCTTTTGCATGCTGGGGGCTCGATATGGTTCGACCACTCAAGACTGCGCCAGGGGGATTCCGATATCTCTACATGGCGATCGACAAGTTCACAAAGTGGATTGAAGTCAAGCAGCTAGTCAATGCTAGAGCATCAAAGGTGGCCGAGTTCATCCAAGACATTGCTCACCGCTTCAGCGTCCCGAATCGCATTATCACTGATCTTGGCTCCGAATTCACAGGGAGCGAGTTCTTTGACTTTTGCGACAGCCTGGGAATCGAAGTCCGCTATGCATCGGTGGCGCACCCTCGTGCCAATGGACAAGTTAAGAGATCTAATGGCCTCATACTCCAAGGACTCAAGCCAAGGCTCTATGAACCGCTCAAAAAGTACGGCGGCAAGAGGGTGCAAGAATTGCCAACCATGGTATGGGGGCTCAGAACCTAGCCTAGCCGCGCGACGGGGCAATCACCCTTCTTCCTGGTCTACGGCTCCGAAGCAGTACTCCCGATAGACATCGAGTACAATGCTCCAAGAATCCAAAACTACTTGGAGGAAGCAGCAGAGCAGAGTAGAGCAGAAAATGTGGACATGCTAGAAGAAGCGAGGCTCGCCGCATTGATCAGGACAACCAAGTATCAGCAAGAACTCAGGAGGTGTCATGATCAAAACGTCCAAGCAAGGTCATTTAACATTGGCGATTTGGTTCTTCGGAGAATTCAGAGTACAAAAGATCAACACAAGCTGTCCTCGCCTTGGGAAGGCCCATTCATAGTATCAAGGGTCATGGCCCGGGTACTTACCAGCTACAACGGGAAGACGAAACAGAAGTGCCCAATGCTTGGAACATTGAGCACTTGCGGCGTTTTTACCCTTAAAAGTTTTTTAGGAGTTGTTAAGAGTTAATAAAAGTCAGTCCTTTCAATGTACTGATATTGGCTTTTGGCCAAATGATAATAAAGTGTCTATATTCCATTGTCATCAAGCTTGGAATCCGGATACATGTATCATGCTACGCTTGCTGGCCAAGTAACGCATATACAAAAAGATTTGAATTATGCTGGGTTGTTTAAAAAACAACCCAGATAGGCCATATTCGCAATCACAAGCCATCTACTTTCTGTTTCAACATAGAGAGATTAGGCAAACTAAAACATAGATAACAAGTACTCTTTTTGACGAAACATTAGTATTTACATCTATGAGTTCATTACAAAAGATTTCTTTTACACAAGAACCTAGAACTTCAGCCGAAATACTATCTTCTCAGCTGTGTCCTTCTCCTCCTCCATATAAGCATTAAACATGTCCCGGGTACATGAGGGATTGATTTTTCCTTGAGTGACGCTTAAGGGCTGGGCAGGAAACCAGGACCGGACCAAGCCGAGTACTTGCCTAGTGCAAGACTAGGCGATCCGCTGGTAATACGCCCACACCTGCCCAGGTGTAGCCCGGACACGATCAATTAGAGGAGGAGCAGGACTGCCGACGGGTACTTTGGCGTAGACGTCAACCAGCGGGACGACAACTTCCTTGAAGGATTCGAGCTCCATTCCAAGCCGGTTGACCTCCGCGTGAAAGGCTTGGATTGCATCATCTTGGTCGCGGATCTTCGTCATATCCTGAACAAGCTGAGCATCTGCATCTTGGTGTATCTGTTTCTCCTCAGCCAGCTCCACCATGCAGTCATGCTTTCGCGGCTCGGATTGATTTGCGTGCTCTTGTTGCCGATAGAAAAGATTCTTCATATCAATTACTTCGGCCTTTAGAGACTCGATCCTCTTCTCGTCCTCTGCATCAAACAAGTCTTATTATTCTTATATTTTATGATTTGTGCTAACCATGGGAAGAGGAAGTTGGTGGCATACCTACAAGCTTCTGATTGAGTGACTTGGTCTTCTTCAAGACATCTTCACGTTGGTTCTGGTACAGGTTCATTTTCTGATAGGCTGTGTCCAGTTCCAAGCGAAATTTTGTTTTCTCTTCATCCCATGAATACTGACCCTTGGCCAAGTCATTCTCCGCTTTCTCCGCTTGTGTAAAGCACGCGCTGGCCCTGCGGAGCATCTCCGACTTCTGGTGCGAGCGGTGCAAGATACTCTGTTTTCATAACAAGGCAGCAGAGTTGTCGGCAAAACATCCAGTGGAGTTAAGTATACTTACAATATTGATTTACTCTAGACTGACCTCTGTGAGCTTGAAAAGTTGTTTCTGTAGCTCGGTAGCCTTCTCAAGATCTTCCTGATCACCCTGGGAGTTGAACAGGAAGGCATCATCGTCATTAGGACCGGCGCCCGGTGTTCCGGTGTAAATCTGGAATGGCTCCGGCGTTGGCTCTCGGGCTTTCTTCTTTTCCCGGATGATCTCTTCAATTGACGTAGCCTTCATGATTGCGGCAGCTGCATCGAGCTCCTCGGTACGCACACTCGTCATCCGGGTACTTTCTGCAAATTTGGGCCACACACCCTGAGCAGAAGTACCCAGAGCGGTTTGCTCTGGTACTTTGGAAGACAACGAAGCTTTGGCGCTTGATTCCTGAGGGTGAGGCTATGGCAACATCCGGGGGCTCAGCTATTGCTCCACTCTCGCTTCCTTGGTTTGGGTATTCGCGGACGAGTTGACCTCCGGGATTTCTGGCGATTGGACAGGCGGGGGAGTGGGTGGCAGGCTGAACAAGACAGAAGGATACAATGATCAAATTACTTGATCTAGTGGTTGCACAGATTGTAATGACGAACATGACAGATTTCTTACCTCGCGAAATCCACGTCGAACTCCGGCTCATCCAAATCAAAGGAGATCCCTACGGACGAAATGTCTTGAGGCTCAGGAGTTTTCTCCTTTGGTGAGGGTTCTTTCTCTTGTATTTGCTGCATAAAAGAACTCGGATCAGGAAAAAGAACTCAGAAAAGGCCAAGACGAAGGGTTTCAAGCACTATTTTACCTTGAGTGAGGACGTATGCAGTGGGATACCTATCGGTATCTCTGCGTCCTTATCTGCATCATTACCAATTTCTTCTGCTTCAGGCAAGCCGGCGTCAACAAGCTTCTCAGCAGCAGACTTGGTTTTCTTCCGCACAGCCCGCCTTTTCTTGGGAACTTGGGTTCTTGGTGCGTCATCGGAGAACGGACTCTTCAGGCCTGACCCTCCCTGACCAAGAATCTTAGGACGGGGCTGTGGTGGTGTGTCTTCATCCGACGAGGAGTCTTCTATCAACATCTCCTCGTCAGCAGCTGGTTCTGCCAATTTCTTTCTCTTTCCAGAGCCACCAGCAGTCTGCTTGGACAGTGAAGAGAGGGGCGGCTTTGGCAGACCAGTCTGACTATCTTCCACGACAGGAGGAGCAGAGACGAACCTTATGCGCAATTCCTAGGATTGGGCACAATGAGACTTATCACTCCATGCTCAGAAACAAGCCAGATATTAAATACATAGTATTCGGGTTGATTTCAGACTTATTGCTGGTGGAGGACGACTTGCCGAGTACTCGGGTACCCGGCGTGGCAGCTCTTGCGCATCCATGAACAAAGCCTGGATGCGGACCGCAACTTCATCTGATGATAAGTCGGCGGCAGAGACTCTGGTTGGATCAGTGGGGTCAGTGTAGTCGTAGCCAGCGTGCGCCCTCTTTTGGCAGGGTTGCACGCGACGGCGAAGGAACGAGCTGGCAACTCCTATGGCCGTCAGACCTTTTTCCTTCAGGTCAACAATCATCTTCAGCAACCTGGCAAGTCCTGTAATTTCATCTTCATCGAGTGCTTCATTCTAATTAGGCTCGGGGCAGATGTCTGGAATGCTTGGTCAGCCTTGGGGGTTGGTCCTCTGCATAAAACCATTTGTCTTCCCAGTCCTTGATGGAATCATTCATTTTGAAATCAAAATAAACATTCTTCATCCCTTGGCGGAGTTGGATTCTGGCTCCACCGATCACCTTATCTTGGCTTGATTTTACACGGAAAAGAAGCTAGAATAGGTTGAAATGGGGGTCGATTCCAAGGAAGGTTTCGCAGAGGTGGGTAAAGAGAGAGATTTGGAGGATGAAGTTAGAGTTGAGATGCACTAGCTCTAGCATGTAGAAAGCAAGCATGCCGCGAAGAAAGTCATGAGCGGACAGGGCAAATCCTCGCTCATAGAAAGAGGCGAAAACAACAATTTCATGATCTTCATCGAAGGGCCACGGCTTATCGACATCCATTCGCCAGCAAGAGATGGATTTGTCAAGGAGATAACCTTGCTCAATGAGGTCCTGCACCATCTGGTTAGTGGCCTTGGACGGTTTCCAGATGAGTGCGGGTGCTGGAGCATTCTTGAAGACTGGCATATCTATCAGTGAAATCTTGGGGGCTTTCTTGCTTGCCGCCGACTTGCTCGCCGCAGATTTGCTGCCTGTGGGCTTGCTTGGCACCGGCTTCTTGCCCATCTTGTCAGCCGAGGTCTTCGGAATGGAGAACTTGGGCGAGGCTAGAGTGGATTTGAGGGCGCGTGCGAGTATGGAAGTTTTGAGATTTGGGGATGGCAGCTGGAGTAGATGAGAATGTGCAGCGGTTTTACATCTGTTTTTATTAACGGAGCGATAACCCTAAGCGTATTTCACAAAAGGCATTTTCACCAAATACGCCAACAGTGTATTCGCGGTTTTTCACCAGATACATATTTGTGCGGCAACTTCCTCACGGGCTAAGTCATTCACCGATGTATTTTCATACTCGGGGCTGATGCTTAGTGGGATAGGTTTTTTCCGAATCAAAGAATATACTTATTTCTGCATAAATCTTTAATCTTATTGTTATCTGCTTTAAGCTTGGGGGCTGGGGGGAAATAGTATATTTTTTTTGAAAAGCTTTTTCAATAAAGACCCTGAAATTGTTTTTAATCTTTGAAAACATTTCTAGGCTCGGGGGCTAGACCCATAATGGGTCCATCTTTTTTTAAAAGCTAGACACTATTATATTAAATGGGGAAGTTTTTGCATCATCTTTGATTTAAAAATTAAAGCCCGGGGGCTGATTGTAAAAGAAGTCGGCAAGGAGCACATCATGTTCACTTCTGAAGGTCTTCAACAAAGGAGCAGGATGACGAGAAAACAACTCGGCCGATGCTAAAACTGTTGAGAAACAACTCAGCAAGCGTGAAGACATGAAGACGCTCGTGGGCTTGACAGACCAAGATCCATGGGAGTCCTTATAGGCTGTAGGCCCGCTAGAAAATTGGGTCGGCAATTCTGACAGATACAAGGAAGAGGCTACAAATTAAGGAAACTAGTCGGCTACTAGGAAACAACCCGGCCTACTCATGTTAGGACTCTATGTTTAGTATCCGACTAGGAGTTTGTACTTCTTGTCTTGTAGACCCTGTCTCCCGAGTATATAAGGTGAGGCAGAGACCCCTTGTAAAATCATAACCATCAATACGAAGCGATCCACCATACAGGACGCAACGCTCTCTTTCGAGGCGGCCTGAACCTGTCTAAATCGTCTCATGTTCACCATCATGCTTCTGATTCCGGCGAGGCCCTTACGAACAACTCGACTACTTAGCGACCCCCTATAGTAGGCTAGCCGGTATAAAAAACCGACAGTTAAGAAGTATTCAAAAAATTAATATTTGGCGATATCTATACCAAAAAACAAATTAATCCTAAGTAGCATGCAGAGGTGTAGGTAAATTATTTTGAGCAAGATATCAGCTAACAATGCATGAACACAATACTATTTATTTATTTATTCATTTATTTTTTTGTTGTGTCTCTATTTAATTATTAGGTGTGATATTTTATGTATGCCAGTAATCAGAACATCTAACGACGCGTGCGAGAATATCATTGATAGATATGTGGCTAACAATGCTCAGAGCAATTTTCACTTTAGCCTCCCATTCCAGCCTCCACTCTTGGTATAATGTTGGCCAGTAAACCCACAAGGCTCAGAGCACTTTCTCCTTCCCCTTCCCACTACTTCCCTGACTCGGCTTCACCATATTACATCATCGAGATGTTGTCGATTAAGTTGGTGGTGATCATGGGTGCTACTGCTCCGGCAAGACCAAGCTATCAATTGATGTATCCAAGGTTATTGGTGGTGAAGTGGTAAATGCTGACAAGATGCAATTCTATGCTGGGCTTGACATCACAACCAACAAGGTCCGTCTGAGCTATCAATGTGGTATTCCTCATCACCTTATTGGGTCCATTTCGGCAACTACCGATGATTTTTCTGTACGTTTTTTCCGATCCATTGCAACTATAGCTACAAAGTCTATTGTAAGGCGTGGTCATATACCAGTTCTAGTAGGTGGGTCGAACTCACTAATCCATGGGTTCCTAGTTGACCATCTTGAAGGCTCCCTTGTTGATCCTTTTGCAAATACAAGTTATCAACCAACTTTAAGGTTTCAAAGCTGCCTTCTGTGGATCCATTGTGATGAGCTAGTTCTGAAGGAATATCTCAACTGCCGTGTTGATGATATGGTCGATGCTGGCTTGGTCATGGAGCTCAAAGAATATTTTGAATCTACATCCATTCATGAGTTTGTTAGTCAGACTGGGTTGGCTAGGGCAATTGGTGTGCCAAAACTGAGAGAATATTTTGCAGGGCGTAGGGAACTTTGTGATTGCATAAATGAGATGAAAGCCAATACACAAGCCCTTGCAAGAGCACAAACTGCAAAGATTAAACACATTGTTGATGCCTGGGGCATGGGAGCGCGATGTGTGTGGCCCTGCACTTACTGCTATAAATGAGTTTTTGGGTAGCTGAGTTTTATGTCAGCTTCTCCTATGGGTTGCTTAAAGGTATTAATACACACGTGGGGTTGCATACAAATACCAACTTGTGCTATATATTACACCTATTGTCGTATGGATGACCCTTTCTGCAACACCTCTTCATAGACTTGTATAATTAAGCACATGCCTTGGAAACCTTCTATGGACGATGTTTGTATATGTTGATGCAATACAAGTGGCTGATATGGTTTGATGTGCCAAAAATCATGCCTTCCATTGTTTACTGAAAATTGAAGTTCCTTCAAATCATATAGTCATTAGTCTATATGGCATGGTCACAAGACTACGCTCATTGTTTTATGTGGTAACTCCCCCTGGACTTGGTGTTGTATACCAGTGACTTTTGCCCATAGTACCAAATATGGTAAGCTGATTTTCTTGTCAATTTGTTGTTTAACCTTGATATTAAATTCTGTTTTAGGTAATGCATCAACTAAACCATAACATATAAATGCTTTATGAATATCATTAGGCAGGGTAAGGCAAGAAGAGGCTATGTGTGGCACGCCAAACTGATACCTAGGGGCAAATTCATAGCAATAATGGTGGCAATGCAGAAATTTGGAGTAATACAAATTATTATTGATCATACACACTACAAAGATAGATAGAGACTTACAAATAGACACATTGGCACATGAGCGTACGTTGCTAGGTACTACTGCACCTCATAGTTAATGCATACATTTATCCCAGAGCATTTAGAGTCTTCCTCATAGGAACACTAGTACATAGGCTAGAAGCCTAGAATACACGGCGACAGCATAACCAGAGGGGCGTGTTCGGCAGGCCGGGACAAAAAAAAAATTGTCCCGGATTACTGTCGCATGCATGAGGATCTAAATGAAGTTTATTTACAAAACATTTTCACAGATGAGTGCAACTTTGCGCGACGAATCTACTGCACCAAATTAATCCATGATTTGCTACAGTAATGCTACAGTAACCATCCTCTAATCGTGCGGTCAAAGGTTTCATTAGATTCGTCTCGCGAATTTGACAGGGGTTGTAAAGGTAGTTTTGTAAACTGACTTTATTTAATACCCTTAATTAACAGTCAAAGTAGCATTTAATGCAGGGATCAATTTTTTGATCCCCTATCTGAACACGGCCCCCTTCTTCTCTGACACTAACAGCCTTGCGTTATTAGGATTCTGCAAGGAAGTATGTAAACATGTTTAATTGTACCATTTCAATGGAAAGCAAACAGCATAAATTATTATACCACACATGTGTACCTTTCAATCTGTAATCGGCCTTTCCCGGGCAAGCATTTTCCTGCAGAATGTTGAATAATTCCCGGGCAAGCATTTCATGCCGTGTCTCTTGTGGCTTTGATCCAGTGTACATAACTGGTTCCATAGATATGCCCGGGGGATGTGGTGGTGGACGATAAGGGGAGGATGTCACTATATCTTACACAGATGGAGCTCAAACGTTTCAAAGGATGTGACAGTTTCCAGTTCGATTATACTATGCTATGAGCCCATGACCATAAATAAGAGCTAAGGATAGACTTTGCAGAATATTGGCTATACTTGCCGCGTCCAGATTTTTTGCCCATAGTCAGCTTTATATTGCTATATCATGTCTAACATCTATGACACCTCATAGAGGGATGCAACAAGACAAGTGACATTAAGTCAGTAGCCTGGCAGTAACACGACGCTAGTTTGAAAGAGAAGCACCATGATTTCCATACAGCACCAAGAACAACATGACAAGAGATATATAGTGAGTAATTAATGTGACGAAGGAGTGTAACAAATGAAAAAGACACGAGATACATCGGATAGCTCATTGATGTGGGTGATAGCAGCTTCATCAATGCCCACTAGCTAGCTCAGGTCAATTTCAACTGCCAGCTTTAAAGTTGGGGACCATGGCCCACCCTGCTTTGATTTGTATCTGTTGCAGACATACCTACTTAGGCTATTTGCAGCGGTTTCCTGTAACCCACCCTGGACCGCTACAGTGCCGGTTTTTTCTTCCGTGATGTGCTGCAACGGTGTCCGCTAAAAGATCCTCTATTGTCCAGGGAGGTCGCTTCTTCCCCTAAATCTGGGGGGCGCCTCGTCGTCCGCCAAGTCCACGCGCCGGCGACCGTCCCTTCCTCCACCCACCACTTCTTCTCCACCTAGCGCCGGCTGCTTGCCCTGGTTGGCTGCGCTGCACACTCGCTTCCTCCGATGCCGAGGACTCTCCAGAGATCTCGCAGCAACAGCCTGGCCTCCCTGCTCCGCGCCGAGACCGCGGACGATGTGGTCGTTGAGCGGAAGCGGGGCGAGTGCGATGGCCGCCGCCGCCGCGGGAGGAGGAGGAGGAGCTGCCTCAGGCTGCCCCTCGGCGCCGCTGGCGGGTGCCGCGTCTGCGACTGCGACGAGTTGGACTCCGCCGCCGCTGCCCCGGGCCGGCGCCCGACGGGAACGACGAAGGCGACGAGGATGACGGCGCGGTGCAGTGCTTCTCGTGGAAGAAGGGCGTCGCCGCCGCTGTGCCGCATCCGCCAACTGGAGCTGGTGGGGATGCGGTGGTGGTGAAGGAGGCGCCGGCGTCCCTGGCGGTGCTCCTGGACGACGTGATGGAGATGGTGCTGGGCCGGCTGCCGCTGGCCTCGCTCCTGGCCGCGCGGTGCGTATGCAGGCGCTGGAGAGACCTCACCGCAGCCCCGCAGTTCCTGCGGCTGCGCCGCGGGGAGGACACGGGTCCGCGCCGCGCGCCGTGGCTGTTCCTGTTCGGGATTCCAAACAACCCTCAAAGTACCACACATCTGAGGAATCCGGTGTGCAGTCGTCGGAATCGCAGTCGCCGTCGCCGTTCTTGGTCTGGTTCTCCCTCGACTCGGTGGTGAAGCAGCAATCGCGCGGTGGCCGATGGTGGGTGGGATGTGTGGATAAGATGGGAGGGAAAAAATAAAAAAATAAATAAGAGGTGGGACCCACAATAAGGGATGGAAATAGAGGACATTGCTGCAGCACATTGTTGTTTGGAGGGTGAAAATTTTTAAAGGATCCTTGAAAGATTGCTTTAGGGGGTGGTATATAGAGGGTACCGTTGCAGATAGTCTTAGGGGGCTCCACAAAAGGAAAGGCATAGTTCATGTGGAGCTAGCAAGGGAGATCACTACCAACCTATAACAATAAGGAAACAATAGAGGACAAGGTACGCTAAGCCATATCAGGTATAGTTGTAGATTATCGATTTTATCAAGTCAAATTAATTTCATAATTTATATTACCGGCTGCATGCAATCAGCACCCTTAGCTTGCTAGGCGACCATGTGAACAAAGCGCGGCGAGCTCCGGTCGCCAGCAAGGTTGGCTTCAAAGGGACTCTCGTAGCTCTTAGACTGTTTCTATAAACCAATATATACACTTCCTTTACATGTAAGGTAACTCGTTCCTGTAATATTAACATGCGTTTACAACTTTCTCAGGACGGTCTACCCAGCCATATTAGCATGAGTTCATAGACTAAACAAACAGAAATCATCAGCCAATATATATATGTAGGTAGATTCAACACTGCTTTGTGTGATTTCTTACCAGCAAAGAGAGGTACAAAGCTCACCTGCTTTCTTTGCCTGGCTAATAGGGATGGATTCGGATGTCCAGACATCCGAATTATCCGTATTCGTATTCGACTAAAACGTCAATATAGATATCCGTATTCATATTCGATTTTAATGTGGATGTTAAATGGAAATATCCGAATTCGTTATTTGTTACTTTTCTCTATCCGAATCCATATTCGTATTCGAATAAAATGTGAAATATCCGATATTATCCGTATCTGTGAAGAATTTACACGTGATGAAGCCATCTATCCGAATGCGAATCCGTATTCGATGTATTCGTTTTATATTCGTATTCGATAAGAATGGACAACATTCGCATCCGTATTCGTATCCGACAAGATTCGAATTCGATTCGTATTCGAATTAAAATATGATAAAAGGTGATATCCGGATCCGATTCCATGCGTATCCGATCCGAATCCATCCCTACTGGCTAATGGACCTCCGACGTTGCTGCCTCTCACGAAGTGGTCCCTCACTAGTAGATATGGAATGGAAAAAAAATATATATATATCATAACTAGATGAAGAAGATCAAAACATTATTCTTAGCGTACCAAGCACTAAATCTAGTGTAACATGAAAAGGGATGGAAGAAACTAAAAGCCTTTTTTCTTACTGATCTGAAAATTTTCTTCACCCTGTGTGATTACCAAGTGATCTTGTTTTAGTAGAAGCTATATATTATCTGGGTATATATAAATGTCAATACTGAAAAGGAA
Source organism: Alloteropsis semialata (assembly GCA_004135705.1). Lineage (NCBI taxonomy): Eukaryota > Viridiplantae > Streptophyta > Magnoliopsida > Poales > Poaceae > Alloteropsis > Alloteropsis semialata. The sequence continues at coordinate 10,297,027 of CM014270.1, read as the reverse complement.
CTGATCTATATTGCCGGCCGGCCTCCCTTTTTGTCCATCAACATATATTTCTTTTACAACACGTAGTAACATAATCTTATATTATATCGGTCTAGATTTATAGCTTTTGCATTGTCACACTGTACAGACATGCTACCATACCCCTTTCTTCTGATTTGTTTAACATCTATGGGGGGTCAAAATGGTAAAAGGAAAATTGATATATGTTTTATACCCACACGTTCTTTGTCTGTAACTAACTAATATTATATATTGAATGAACATGATTATGTGCATATGTGTTCTACAGAAAATAATACCACCTATGAAAAGGCACAAATAAAATGATTATGAAAGTATATATATATACATATATATATATATACATATATATACATATACATATATATATATATATACATATACATATACATACATATACATATATACATATACATACATATACATATATACATATACATATATACATATACATATATATATACATATATATACATATATACATATATAGATACATATATACATATATACATACATATATACATATATACATATATACATATATATACATATATACATATATATACATATATACATATATATACATATATACATATATATACATATATACATATATATACATATATACATATATATACATATATACATATATATACATATATATATATATATATATATATATATATATATATATCACACCTGACTTGCTAGCTGCTTCTTTTCCACGCCTCCTCTTCCTTGTGCGGCTAGATGGAGTACCCTCCATACGGCATCTCTATACCTGCGACAGTAGGCTACAATAATTTTCTAAAAAGAACTTCAAGGGGAGGAACAATGGAAGGAAAGAGGAAAACAAAAGCAAATCTATACAACAAGATAAGGGAATGGAATCACATAATCAACAAAAAAGTCATTAAATTGATATAAAAAGTTAGAAGTGACCCATGTAGTTTCCTCTTGGAGACCACTGCAAAGAACGTTTGTTCGTCTGGTAATCATGCGTTAATTCATAGTCCCATGGTAATTATTTTTGATATTACAACTGACTTTTTTCAGTAATTATGCGTTGACTCATATTTCCATAGTAATTAATCTTTCGATACAAATGATTACTCCTACATATAAAGCTACAATTGCAACCTTTTAATAGATCATCAGTTTGTGAAATTCCAACCCTCGCTGGGAATACTGCTATTCTAACCCATGATGCGTATCATGCGAGGATAAGAAGCGCACCCTTTAGCTCGAGCGAGAGAACCTTAGAACTACTGACTTTTGTGGCTCAAGTTTGCTCTATATCAAGACTCGATGGGAGGTGCATCAAGACTCGATGGGAGGTGTGTTGACGCCTTTTCTGATCAACACACCGAACTTGCGCTAGAACGCGCGAGATCCGCAACGGATCGATCGACTGCAGCAGTCCCAGGCGAAACCGGTTAAACCGGTTTATAGATCCGGTGGAACCGGTTCTACGGGGGCAGCTGCGTAGACCTAAAGATCGCCGGCCCGGGAGGGACCCCGTCAGGGCAGGCGCGCCTAGGGTTTCTCTGAGATCGGCAGGCCACTCAGAGCACCGTAAAACGCCGTAGAGACGAACAACGAACAGAATTAGGGTTGGAAAAGCTAGGGTTTGGAGATGACAAAAAAGTAAAGGTAATAAGTGTTTTGATCGATTGGATGTCCCTCAATCGGCCGTGACCCTTAATATTTATAGGGTGGGGAGGTCGTACCCCGCAAGGAAAGTCCTATTACAACTCGGATCTATAAAAGAGTCCAATCCTACTAGGACTCGGGGAAAACCGGTTCCACCGGTTCCACCGGTTTGCCTTGTCGAACAGGCAACAGTGCTAAACCGGTTCCACCGGTTTGAGAAGTCGGTTCCACCGATTCTTCCTGCCTTGCTGTCCTTGTGCCAATTTTGATCGCCAACATATGCCCCCCTGTTTTTTGGTAAAGCTTGCGTACCAGAAAACATTTTAGCACAAGAAACACTCATGAGGGCGATGTTTAAACAGAATTCATCGGCCTTTTTATTCTAAGGGCGATATTTAAGACTATCAGCCATACAAATCAAGCTCCTTGCCAAACACTTGGATAATATTGCTTTAAGTACCTTCCATTAAGAGCTCTTGGCAGCTGCTGACCTTGCAAAGTTTCCACCATATAAGAATTACCGAAGATCACTCTAATCACCTTGTATGGACCTTCCCAACTTGGAGACCATTTACCAAACTTGTTACTCTTCGATCCTATAGGCAGAATTGTTTTCCAAACGAGATCACCAACCTGAAAAGACTTTTGTTTTACCTTTTTATTATAAGCCTTAGCAACTTGAATTTTGTCCATCTCAATTTCCTTCAAGGCCTTCAATCGCTTGTCGATCACTTCATCAATATTGTCCATCATCAAATTATGATAATCAATAGCATTAAGATCATTTTGCTTAGCTAACCGATAAGCATTCAAATTCACTTCAACAGGCAAAACAGCTTCTTGACCATATACAAGCTCAAAAGGAGTAACCTTAGTAGCACCATGTCTAGATATACGATGAGCCCACAAAGCTTCAGATAAAACCTCATGCCACCTTCTAGGATTCTCCTCTATTTTCTTTTTAATTAACTTGATCAAGATCTTATTACTAGACTCGGCTTGACCATTAGCCTGAGCGTAGTATGGAGATGAATTGAGCAATTTAATACCATACATATCAACAAACTCACGAACTTCCTTTGATATAAATGAAGTGCCTTGATCAGTAGTCAAAGTTTGTAGAATGCCAAATCTATGGATAATATGTTCAGTAATAAACTCAATTACCTCCCGATGTGTCATATTCTTCAAAGGTACCGCTTCGGTCCACTTGGTAAAATAATCAGTAGCCACCAACACGAAGCGATGTCCCTTTGATGAAGGAGGATGAATCTGCCCAACAAAGTCCAATCCCCATCCTCGAAAAGGCCAAGGTTTGATAATAGGATGCAATAAAGCTGCTGGAACCATCTGAATATTTCCAAACCTTTGACACTCTTCACATCCTTTATAGTACCGAAAACAATCAGCTATCATATTAGGCCAATAAAAACAAGCCCTTCTCAAAAGCCACTTCATCTTAGGAGCCGATTGATGTGTACCACAAATACCTTCATGAACTTCACCCATTGCAATTTTAGCTTGATCAGAATCCAAACACTTCAACAATAAATCTTCAGCCGTCCGACGATACAATTCACCATCAACTAAAATAAATTTAAATACCCACCGTCGGACTTTTCTGTCAACTTTATGATTAGGATTCTGCAAATATTCAACAATAGGTGTTCTCCAATCAGTAACTTCGTCCTCATTAATTTTTGATTGCCCATGGACAGAAGTACTGTTGTCAGAGGATGAACCGGTTTCACCGGTTCCAAAAGCGGTATTACCGGAATTTCCGGTGGAACCGGTTCGTGGATCCGGTGAAACCGGTTCTTCCTGGACAGATGTTTCGGCTATGCAAAGTGTCGGCTTTCTTTCATAAAAATTTCTTTTTTGAACATCATAGTCAGACGCTTGCTGAGCCAGAGCATTTGCCCTTGGATTCTCATCTCTTGGAACATGATATATAGAGAATTCATCAAATTGAGCAATCATGTCTAAACATTTGTCAAGATATGAATTTAAAAGTCCATCAAAGCATTGGTATACCTTATTGACTTGCTGTACAACCATCAGAGAATCACCAAATGCTTCCACATGTTTTACCCCCATGTCATGCAAAATCTCTAGTCCGAATAATAGAGCTTCATATTCGGCTTGATTATTAGTGCAATCATTTTCTAATCGGTTAAGAGCTTCAAATTCAGCACCACTTGGTGATATAAAAATAATACCAACGCCACAACCACTCTTACAAACCGATCCATCAAAATGCAACTTCCATGAGGTAAAAGTAATATAACCGATATCTAGATCATTATCATTAATGCTATGCTCAACAATAAAATCAGCAACAATTTGGCCTTTCATTGATTTCAAAGGTTCACAAGCCAAATTATATTCAATAAGAGCATAAGCCCATTTACCAATTCTACCACTTAAAATTGGTCTATGCAACATGTATTTAATAATATCGGTTTGACAAGCCACTATGCAAGTATTGGATAACAAATAATGCCTCATCTTGGTACAAGCATAATATAATGATAAGCAAAGCTTTTCAATAAATATATACCTTGTTTCGGCATCCAATAATCGACGACTTGCATAGGTAATAATATGTTCCTTCCCTTCGGTTTCTTGAGTCAAAACAGCCCCAATTACTTGATCTTCAGCAGCCACATATAATTTGAATGGAATTCCTCTCCTAAGAGCTTTCATGACCGGCGGCGAAGACAAGTAATATTTAATCTTCTCAAAAGCTTCTTGCTGTTTTGCCCCCCAAGTAAATTCGGCTTCATCTTTTAACCGAAGAATAGGAGTAAAAGCATTAACCTTCCCAGACAAATTACAAATAAATCTTCTCAAGTAATTCACCTTGCCCAAGAATTTCTGCAAATCCTTCTTGCATGTAGGAGCTTTAATCTTCTTAATAATATCAATCTTCTTAGGATCTATCTCTATGCCATTCTCATGAATAATAAAGCCTAAAAACTTTCCAGCCAACACACCAAATGCACATTTAAGTGAGTTCATCTTTAATCCATATCGACGCATTCTTTCAAAAGCAAGTCTTAAATCAGCTAAATGAGGATTTAAACCAGCCGATTTAACAACAATATCATCGATATAAACTTCTATGATTAAACCAAGCAAGTCATGAAAAATTAAATTCATTGCTCTTTGGTAAGTAGCTCCAGCATTTTTTAAACCAAAGGTCATGACTACCCACTCAAATAAACTAACAAAACCTGGACATATAAAAGCCGTTTTGGAAACATCCTCTTCGGCCATGAATATTTGATTGTAACCAGCATTACCATCAAGAAAACTAATAACTTTATGTCCAGAAGCATCATTAATAAGCATGTCGGCTATAGGCATAGGATATTCATCTTTAGGAGTAGCTCTATTAAGATTTCTAAAATCAATACAAACTCTGAGCTTACCAGAATCCTTTTTCTCAACAGGCACAATATTAGATAACCATTCAGCATAACGACAAGGCCTAATAAAGTTTGCATCCAACAACCGATTAATTTCTTCTTTAATTCGGTCATACATGTTAGGATTGAAACGTCTAGCAGTTTGTTTAAAGGGCCTAAAACCAGGCTTAATAGGGAGCCGATGTTCAACTAACTCGCGGCTTAAACCAGGCATCTCTTGATAATTCCATGCAAAACAATCAACATACTCTTTCAACAGCTCGATTAATTCAGCTTTATAATCAGCTTTCAAATTTCTGTTTACAAATGTCGGCCTAGGTACAGTGCCATCACCAATATCAATCTCCTCTAAAGGATCAGTCGATGTAAAGCCTTGTCCTAATTTACTCATGTCATCAAAGTCTTCAATAGCTTCACACATATCGTTCTTTTGTGCCCGATAGTGCTCAAGTCTCTGCTGCAACCATTCTGAACTATTCATTAATTCAAATCAAATAGTTTAGCCGATACTCAACCGGCTTTAGAACAGCAGGCACGAAGCCATCTCTAGTACAACTGATCATTTCATAATCAGAAATATCTAAACCAGTCAAGCACTTAACATGATCATGCATAGACATGGTAGAACCATCAGCCACTGCAACACAAGCCGATGTGTCTCCATGTACAACCTCAATGTCTTCGTCTACCCATTGAATAAGAAATTGATGCAAACTAGAAGGTACACATCTATTTGCATGAATCCAATCACGACCCAATATTAAATTGAAGTTACCTTGGGTCTCGGTGATGAAGAAAGCGGTAGCCAATGTCTTGCTCCCAACGGTGAGTTCCATAGAAGCAACGCCCTTAGCACTCATAGGCTCACCTCCTCCCACACCGCTGATAGTCATGTTGGTCTTGATCAGCTCATCATCAAGTCCACCAAGCTTCTTGAACACGGTATAAGGCATCAAATTGACAATCGCCCCGGTGTCAACAAGCATCCTTGAAATCGGCTTCCCATTGATATGTCCCTTCATGTACAGCGCCTTCAAGTGATTTTCAGAATCTTTTGGCCTCTTAAATATAGCTTCTTTCGGGCCAAAATCTAAATGGGCGATCTCATCCTCCGGAATAATGTAATAATCCGAAGATAGGTGCACCACATTAGCATCAACACTCATATGTTCAGGTGACGACCCATAATCAACTAGCTGTTCATCGTCCATGTGTTGGGAATCCGATGACAACCTCTGATCAAACGCAGGAGTGACAGAAATTTCAGACGCAATTCGGGATGGACCTGGATCAGCAGAAACCGGTTCCACCGGTTCTGGTACAGCAGTGGACGGCGCATAGGGTAGAACCGGTTCCACCGGTTTGGAATCCGGTTCCACCGGTTTCTGTTCTGGAGCTTCGGTCTTCTTCCACCCCTTGCCTGGAGGGATCATTGGCCTGTACTTGTTGAAGTGTTCCTCCCTCTGCTTCTCCAATGCCTTCTCTTTCTGGTCTTGAAAACGCAGTCGCTGCAACTTCCTCTTTTGTGTTCGCGTCAAACCTGGAGGACACCATCTAGGCATAAGGTATTTAGTTCTGTCAATTTCAACCTACTTACCCACATCAGGCTCTGCAGCGACGTTCTCCTGGACTGATGGCTTGACTTGATCTCCAATTATCATAGGCATCTTGCCATCGTCCTTCAAATTCACTTGGAAGTCACCAATCTGGATGATGTCAGCAGCAGTAGTCCTCTCCTGGTCAACCTCCATCTTTTGTACAACTTCCTCCATCTTCTTGGGTTGATAAACTTGCTTAGGAGGAGAAGGCTGTTTCCTCTGGGGAAACCGGTTTAATCGGTTTGCAGAACCGGTTCCACCGGTTTGAGGTGGCACGTCCCAACCTGATCGACGAGAAGCCGAACGGTTATACTCCAACCTCTCATGTGCAGGAACTCTGTTATTACCCCACCCAGGATGAAAAGGAGGATACTGCGCAGGGTAATAAGGCATATTCATCCCATTGTGATCCCATGCTTGATATTGATGATTGTGGTACGGAGGCATCCATGGCATGTTTTGATACTGGTCCTGCTGATAATAAGAACCTGTATTGTCACCCTTCCACCTGTTATTCGCCCTTGGAGGCGAAATTAGCTTCTCTTGGCGCGGAGGTGATCTCTTTCTCTTTTTTGCCGGCCAATCCTCATCAACTGGCCTTTGATTTGCATACTTGGAAAACAACTGGTCATAGGTCACCTTTGGCTTTGCAACTTTCCCCTGATCCTTGGCCACGTTGACTTTCCAGGTTCCAATCTCCGGATGCTTAGGCTTCAACATTTTCGGGCGCCCCTGAGTAGAACCGGTGGAACCGGTTTCAGGAACCGGTAAAACCGGTTTGTCCTGTACAGGCTCAAACGGCTTCTTGGATGATCCTTGCCCCCCGAGATCCGTGACTCTTGCAGTGATTTTGAATGTCTCTCTGCCATTGGGGGTCTTCTCACACACCACTTCCCTGACAATTGATTTTCCTTTCACATTTTCAGGTTTTGGCTTCTCATCACCTATAACAACATTTTTCCTTTAGTTGATTCGACTTGATGCGGCCGAATCAGAACTTTAGGAGCTTGCATCTCAAGGGTGTTGACAGGGAAAGGTTCTTTATCCACTTGCATCTCATGTAGTGTCAAACGTCCTTCATTTAAGGCCGATTGCACCTGTCGACGGAAAACATTGCAATCATTAGTAGCATGCGAAAAAGAATTATGCAACTTGCAATATGCCCGCCTTTTGAGTTCTTCTAGTGGAGGAATAGTATGAGACATTTTAATGTTTCCATTCTTTAACAATTCATCAAAAATACGATCACACTTGGAAACATCAAAAGTAAATCGCACTTCTTCTTTCCGATTCTTTTGAATTGGCTTAAGAGATGGACAAGTGTACGATTTATTTTTAGAAGGCCATACAAGTTCAGCAACATACACATCTTCATCATCGTCCGAACTACTAGAATCATAAGCAACAAGATGAACATTAGAACGATGAGTTTTATATGTATCCTTGCTATTTTTAATTCGGTTTTCAGCAGCTAAAGCTCTTATTTGTACTTGATTAACCGAAAAGCGCTCAAAGCTTTCTATCTTTTCTCTAATAGAGGATCTTAAACCATTAAAAGAAACATCAGCAAGATCCCTTTCAGAAAGTGACAAATTAAAGCATCGTTTTCTAGTCTCTTTGAATCGTTTGAAATAATCAACAACAGATTCATCTCTTTGTTGCTTAACCGATGTTAAATCTGTCAATTCAATTGAGTACTCCCACTATAAAAATGATCATGAAATTTTTGCTCTAATTGATTCCATGAATTAATTGAGCCAGAAGTTAATGAAGAAAACCAAGAGAAAGCAGTTCCAGTCAAAGATAATGAAAATAAGCGAACTTTCAAAGCATCATTAGAACTAGCCTCTCCTAATTGAGCAATATATTGGCTAATATGTTCCCAAGTGGTTTTATTATCATCACCATTAAATTTAACAAAATCAGGAACACGCCAATTATTGGGGTAAGCTACAGCATCAAAATTAGCAGGATGTGGTTTTTGATATAATCTAGAATTACCCATATCAATGCCAAGCTTATCTTGCATCATAGTAGCTAACTCGTCCTTCATTTTATAAAATTCAGCATATAAATTTGAACGAGCTAGATCAGATTGCCCTGTGGCTGTATTTTGTACTGGAGCAACATGAGGCATGCTAGAAGAACTTTGCCGCAAATATTGATCGTATACATCATTAGGAATCCCGCTAGAATTAATATTTTGATTAGGTATAGGGGGTGATGTATAAGCACGTGTTCTAATGTAAGCAAACCCATTAACAGCCTCTGGATTTCGGTTAGGGACCACTGAAACAGGAGCTGTGACGTGTGGGACAAGCTACTGTCCAGCCTGAGCAGGAGAACCGGTTCCACCGGTTTCTAGAACCGGTAAAACCGGTTTCGCCGGGGCTGGCGAAACATGTGCTGGCGGCGGTACCTGTCCTGGATAAAAATTTGCCGGCATACCATACAGAGGGTTTTTAGGTGCTTTTCCTTGTGTAGCCGATACACTAGCATGCATATTCTCATGTTGGGTAGGTTGTATATTTTGTGAATAATAAGAAGATTCTACCAACCTATCCTTTTCAATTCTATCTATCCTGTCCATAAGAGTGCTAACTACTTCATCGGTATGTAGAAGTGCAGCACTAAGACCATTATCAGGATTAGAAGTAGAAGGTTCAAGTGGATGTGCAGTTACCGGAGGGATTTCTTCCACTTTTTGATCCTTCATCACGAACGCCGGCATCGTGAAGTCTTGAGTCCTTGTTACCTTGCCGTGGCGATCTTTCTTGAGCCCCATCAAGAATTGAGTCTTGAAGAATTCTTGGGCCACTTCAAACTTCCAGCGTTCCTCCTCGCTGATCTCCTCCATGGAGGGAACAACGATGTTGTCCTTGTCAAGATCTGAGATAGATCCCATCTGGCTAGGGCTTGAGCAATCGGTTATTAAAACCAAGATTTCCAGATTCCGCAGCAGAGTCGCCAAAAATGTGTTGACGCCTTTTCTGATCAACACACCGAACTTGCGCTAGAACGCGCGAGATCCGCAACGGATCGATCGACTGCAGCAGTCCCAGGCGAAACCGGTTAAACCGGTTTATAGATCCGGTGGAACCGGTTCTACGGGGGTAGCTGCGTAGACCTAAGATCGCCGGCCCGGGAGGGACCCCGTCAGGGCAGGCGCGCCTAGGGTTTCTCTGAGATCGGCAGGCCACTTAGAGCGTCGTAAAACGCCGTAGAGACGAAGAACGAACAGAATTAGGGTTGGAAAAGCTAGGGTTTGGAGATGACAAAAAAGTAAAGGTAATAAGTGTTTTGATCGATTGGATGTCCCTCAATCGGCCGTGACCCTTAATATTTATAGGGTGGGGAGGTCGTATCCCGCAAGGAAAGTCCTATTACAACTCGGATCTATAAAAGAGTACAATCCTACTAGAACTCGGGGAAAACCGGTTCCACCGGTTTGTCTTGTCGAACAGGCAACAGTGCTAAACCGGTTCCACCGGTTTGAGAAGTCGGTTCCACCGGTTCTTCCTGCCTTGCTGTCCTTGTGCCAATTTTGATCGCCAACAAGGTGCAATGCATATCAGGCAGCACCAAGCATTATATAGGCAGGAGAAGCACTAGACACCAACAACAAAACTACAAAGGATGAATAGCCAAGATATGTGCGATACGATGCAGCTCTGGATGCCACATTGTGGTAATTAAATGATGTGTACTTCCCTCACATGCATCTAGCAGCCTCACCTATGTGCACTAGCTGGCAGCTCCACAATAATTTGCATAGGCTCAGGTTAGGTCACACCCTAAAGCCTGAGTGAAGAACACGGCTGCAACATCTGAAACTTGCATAGGCTAAGCTCAAGCCACTGTCAACTCTCAAACTTCAGTAAAGGACATGGTGGCACCATCTGAGTCACAAAAACTACATGGAACGAACCAGCCTAATTAGGCTAACGTGGACATGCTCCGAGGCCGTCTAGACGGCGCGGCCTCATACTTCTAATATACCTCGATTTTCCAGGCATACGATACACCTGAAAACAATGAATTAAAGTTCCATTGTGAAAGTCTTGTATCAGTTCTCACAGAAGCATAAAAACTATGGTAAGTTTGTTAAGCTGTCCTTCGTTTTCTTTGCAAGTTTCTGTTGGCCCCATCCAATTAATATACATATGGAAGATGTTAAGCCATCAGAATTTCAAAGGGCTAGTTTTTCTTCGCAGCCTGTACATAGGATCTGTTTTGCTGTTGAACTTGATGTCAAGTTTCTGCAAGTACCGCACACTCTTAATTTTGAACATAACTCTCAACGGTCTGGAAGAAAATCTTAAAGTGTGATTCGACCAACAAGTCTATGCACAACTTTTTAGGAAAAGAGTTAATCCCTTGTCAGCAAATAAGCAAATGTTTTACTTAAAATGTTTCTGAGTTCCTGTTCTTCAGGCAAATATGACGGTGGATACTTGTGTAAAGAGGACCATTTATTGTGTATGACACACTTTGTGAACTGATCTCCGTTTACTCACTCTGTGCTTCCTTTTTTTTAGCTTAAAGCATGGGTTTTGTTTTCATTGGGATGGACTCACACTTCTGTGGTGAACTGGTGAATGTGAAAGCCCTCATGACTGATGGCTTAAAGCATGCACATGGATATTGTATTTACTTAATTAGCTCCCATCGTTTATTGTTGTACACTATATAAAATAAAAATCGTGTGCTAGTAAATTTTATGTTTGGTGCGCTCTATCAGTTATCACTGAGAAATACTCAGCCAATCAGGTGTCACTCTGTCGGTATATATGCTGGGCATATTTTGTTTATTTCTATCAGGAAAGCAATTCCTCCGTTCCATGTCAAACTAATCTAAATTTGACTGATTTATGAAAAAATCCACCATGAAATCTAAAATATTAAATTAGTTTAATTAAATCTACCATGTAATATCTCGTGATATTGCATTTATTTGGCATGGTAAATATTAATATTTCTTTTTATAAATTTGATTAAAGTTAGAAAATTTTGACTTAGTACAAAACTAATAGAGGAGATGCACTAAAAATTTTCTTCCTAATGGGATATTTTTGAGCAAAAAGAATTCTTAGGTTTTTTTTTGAGGGGTAAAAAAAAGAATTCTTAGGTGAACTGTCATGACTAATGGCAGGTCGAGAATGGCAAAGTGGGCCCGTCTAATCCAAAAGGCTTTTTCACTCTGCTTGGGCCGTGTTGTTTTGCACGGCTATACAGTTAGCCCAACCCACGTGCCGTCGTCTTCTCTCTCCCAAGTCCGATCGCGCAATGCGTTCTCTCCCGCTGCTCCGCCGCACGCACGCTTTTGTTTCGCGGCGCCTCCTCTCCGTGCTCGCCGGCGCCGGCGGAGGGGGCGGGGCTCCGCGCGCCGGCTCGGTGTACGGGTTCGGGGACAACAGCCACGGCGCGCTGGGGCAGCCACCGCCGGCTGCCGACGCCTACGTGCCCACGCCCGTGCCCTCCCTCCCGCCGTCCGTGAGCGCCGTGGCCGCCGGTCACTACCACTCCCTCGCCGTATCCGCCGCCGGGGAGGTCTGGGCGTGGGGGCGCAACGACGAGGGCCAACTTGGTCGCGGGCTTCACTCCCCGAGGTGATGTAAAATCACTCTTGGCTAGCTCGTCTGCACGCTTCTAGAAGCTTCCGTATATGTTCAAACAATCCTTTTTAGATTTCAGAAATTAGTGTGATTCGGCATCAGGTAAATAAGTAATCAGCCAACAACCATGATGTGTTTGTTCCGTACTAGCACAAGATTTCACTGGGTGAAAGCATAACACAAGAATTCACTGGGGTGAAAGCATAAGCAGAAAGCACTATGTGTGTGGATTTGGATAATAAAAACAGATCCACATAAGCAGAAATCACACATTCTGATCAAATATGTATATCATAATCAGGAGAAGCGTCTGGGATATAGCAAGAGTAAGAACACAATAAAAAAGATCCCCTGTGATTTATCATAATCTCTTCATCTGATAAACAGTTTGAAAAAAAGGTTTACCACAGGAAGATAATTTATCAGGCCTTAAGTGAACGAAGAAATAATTAAGGAACTACGAACAACGGAATTCACGAGCATTTGTTGAAAGACACGGAAGGCCATGACTCATGAAGGAGTGAAAGATTACGTGTGGATACTGCTTTCCTTTACTGGTTTCAGTTTTGTATTTAATTGAGTATTTCTGTTAATGTTATTAACATTTTATTCATTGCCTTGTATCTGCAAAAACGACCTCTGTTTCAGGTTCCATGGAACTCAAACATTAATATGGAGAACAAACATAGTTCAATCAGGAAACATAGTTCATATTTTTTGTTGTCCATGCTAGTATTCAATAAACAGGATATGCATCAGGGGTTTAACCATAGCAATGTTACTAGATATCCGAAAAACTATCTAATGCTACTAGATATGCAGGAATACTTGGAGCAACCCAGAGCAGGTCAGAGGACTAGAAAATGTTAAGGTTCGAGCTGTATCTGCTTCAGGTGTTGTTTCAGCAGCAATCGGATCTGATGGCTCTTTATGGGTTTGGGGGAGATCAAAGCGTGGCCAACTTGGACTCGGAAAGGACATTGTAGAGGCAGTGGTGCCATCTAGAGTGAAAGCACTTGCTAGCTATGACGTCGTTAAGGTGTTAACTTTCTCCCAGAAATTAAATAATTGGATGGGCGACTTTAACTGAAGGAATAATTGTAGGTATCATTTGGATGGGGGCATGCCATGGCATTGACAAAGGATGGAAAGCTATTTGGTTGGGGCTACTCAGAAAATGGAAGGTTAGGAGAAATGGGCCAAAGCACTATGGCACCTTCTGAAGAAGAATACATAGGCAAAACAGTAGACAGGTATTCTAGTTTAATGCTGGAAGCTGTTGAAAAGATGGTTGAAGACAAAATTCGGAGTGAAGATAATATGCCCATTATCTGGGAACCATCTCTTGTTCATGAAGTGAGCCGTCTTGAGGTGTCTGATGTGTCTTGTGGGCTTGATCATTCATTGATTCTCTGCTGTGAGTATTTCTTTCCAATACAAATGAAACCCCTTGTGTGCATATTTGTGATGGTCGATGGGTAATGCTTTTCTCATGCTTCTGTGCTGATCTCTAGGTAACTAGAGAATAAGCAATGTCATACTATTGCATAATATCTGACGTGATCAAACT
>CM014270.1:10269912-10282139 GCA_004135705.1 Alloteropsis semialata | reverse complement strand
TATTGTATTTAATAAAAATAAAACTTCTATTGAGAATAGCCTGACCTGCAATTGGACTTGCCACAGGTCTGAAGTACCTTTGCGCAGCTTTGAGTGAGGTGGCCCCGTGTCCTACAACCTTTTTATCATTAAAGATGAAAGGAAGCAAATAGTAGTGTAGTACCAGGGGACATGTGACGAGGAACTGCGTTGTCCCTAGTGCTTGGAAGTTGTCCGGAGAAAATGATCGGGTTTTGATACTGTGTTTTTGTGAGCATCAAGCCGGACAAAGCCATTAGTCTTTTTCCCTAGCGAAGACATAAGTTTGGGCCCCTACTTTTCTTGATGGAGACTGCTTGGTGGCCGTGATTTTTCTCGTACGTGCATCTGGATTATAGCCTAACAGGCAACTCGCATTATCCAGCAAAGAGCAAACAGAAGAAACCAGGCATGTTGTCAGGACTCCCAACAGGCAACGGATAACTGCATAGTTAGCATTAGCAACCGGCCAATCAGGCAAATCACAATCCGCCATGGCATCCGGTACCAACTCTGCTCACGTCCATGTGTTTGTTTGTAACTTTGTTCTCTTCGGAAAAGCTGGGCATCTTCAGACGCCGCCGTTGCGGCGAGCAGCGAGCGCGCCACGACGGCACCCTCCCGTGCTCCGGCGGCGCCGGGATGCGAGCCGCAGCCGCTTTTGGCTGCGGCACGCCGGCACCGCACCGAGTGGCGGCGCCGGCGCGGCGCGCGCTCGGATCGGACGGGCTGGCCCTCTGCTTGTGCAAGCGACAAAGGGGGCAAGAGATGCCCGAGGCCATACCAAACCGGCCGTCCCTTTCCCTTTCCCTTTCCTCGCCTTTCCTCGCCGAATCACTGGAGACTACTACTGGAGCGGGAGCGGAGAGGGCTCGCGGGCCCGCGGGCCCGCCGCGCCCACCACGCCCCGCGCCGCGGCAAGCAACTGCGCCCGCGGTCCAGCTACGGCGTGAATCGTGACCTCACCGTCTCTGCTCTGCTCTGGTGGGGAGCCGCGGGAGCCGCGCCTCGGCTCCACGTCCACGCGGACAAAAAGCGATTGCACGCGGCGTGGTAGGCACGCTCGGCTGTTTTGTGTCGTCTCTCCCATCTCGCGGCGGAGCACCCCGTTCCGTCCTCGCTCCAGGTACTTTCCTCTCACGATCAAGTCCGGTACCAGTTTCATTACAGATACACGATCAAAGTCCGGTACCAGTTACAGATACGTATCTTTTAAAAAAAGAGAGCCTCAAAACAGATCGGAGCACCACGGAGCAGCTCGGCAATGCACGTGCGCGTCCGCCTCACCGCCGATAGCGTCGGGCGGCGAGCCGTCTTTGGCGCGGAGCTCGTCGACAGTGAGCGCGACAAGCGAAAGGAAAGGATAGGCTGGTCACAACCGCACGTCCGCACTGCACCAGCCTCCCTTTCCGACGACCTGTTCGTGTCACGAGCAAAGCAGGGGCCAGGGGGGCTCTCTCCCCTCCGGGCTCCGGCCGGCCATGCCGCCCGTGCCCACCAGAGCCCGGGCCCCGGCCGCCCCACTCACGCGCTGCTCCGCCGTTTTGCACAGGCAGATTGTTTTAACTTTGACCAGTAATGTGTTATTTTGCGATCGTTTTTTCAGTGATAGATGGCATGTTCTTAACAACAGATTGCTTGCGGTGGCTTCGTCAATCTGAAAATCATCAAACACAATCTTTCGAAATTACTTATACGAATAAGATAAGGATGCATGCATGTACATAAGCATTTTCGCGTGTCACATTACATTTTAAAAATAGAAGAAGAGAGACCATAACGCATGCCCCTTGGCCCTCGTGGAGCTGTCACGCACGGCACGGCATGCATTGTTGCTATGGTACGATGTGCAGCCGGTTATACACAGCCTCAACATACCCAATCAGATGCTGTTACATGTCGGAATCCAAGATTCGAAGTCACCGTCAAAAAATTCATTGTCTGGCCTGCAGCACCGAAACCACACGACGCGCACAAATGGCTCTAAAGTCAAAACTGCTCCAAACAAGTCCGAATTTTAAACCCTTCCACTACTATTAAACCAATAACGTCTCAATTCCACAATCCATAGCACCAAACCCACAAGAAATTCGAATCGGTTCACGCGGAATTCGCGACGCATTTGGCCGCACACGGTTGGAGCCCCAGCGGAAAACTCTAGAACCGTGGAAATCGAACGAGCAAAAAGAGGTCAAAAAATTGAGCGGAGAAAGCGAGCGCACACTAGGGGGAGGGGGCGGGGGAATCCAAAATCAAATCAAACTCGTCCGAATTTCGAAAAGGCGTGGGGGCAGAACAAAACCCGTCGCATTCCCTTCCAAATTCGCACCGAATCCGCCGCACGCGACCTCGCCGCCTCCACCGCCCCGCCCCCGCCCCCACCGCGCCCGCTTCACGCCGCCCCTCCGCGTCTTCTTCGTGGTCTACTACTCCGCCCGCCGAGGCACAGGCACCAATCCCTTCTCTCTCGTCCGCCTCAAAGCCACCCCTCAGCCCGCGCAGGCGCCGCCACCGCGCGCTCAGTGGAGCGGGAGAGGAGGCGGAGGGGCGCGTGAGCTCGTCGCCGAGGCCGGGGACCGAGGTCGAGGCGAGCGCCCGCCTCTGCCGGCTCGCGTGCTCCCGCCACCGCGTCCCCGTTCCCGGTTGGATTGATCGATCAGAGGTTTGTGTTTGTTTTTCCCCCCTCCCCTGGTATTTTCTCGTGCCCTGTCGTGGTGTTTGGTGATTGCTCGGCGATTGGTGCGCGGGTTTCTCGTTAGCAGCGGCTCACGAAGCTGCGGTTTGTGGTGTTCCTCCATTGCTTTCTGTTTGAAAATTTAATTTGGGGAATACGCTCGCTGTCGTGCCGTACGTTATTCTGCGCGTCAAGTGGTGGCTGAGTGTGTCTTTTTCCGGGGCTTTTGGCTTAATAAATGATGTCTCTGATGCTGTCGTTGCATGTTTGCATCATTGCACGATGATTCAGCGAGTAAAACTGATTCAGTAATTTAGAGAGACTTTAACTGTCCAAATAATTGAGGCGCCTTGTTTCCTGCACTCTGCTCATGGATCAAGCGGTGCCTGCAATGCAGATACTGCTGCTGGGCTAGCAGATTAACAGTGACCGTATTCAGTTGCTACTACCTTGCAAAGACATCTAGCTTACAATTGGTCTTTGCAGTTCCTGGTACAGGCATGGAGCAGAATGGAGAAAGCCACCTCAAGGAACCGCTTCTCCCGGTGTCTTCTGGAGCATCTCCTGCCGGGACGTCTCCAAGGAAGGAGAGGAAGACGAGGAAGGTCATGTTTAGTGTCCGCGGCATCTCCTGTGCCTCATGTGCTGTGTCGATAGAGACTGTCGTGGCGGGCTTGAAAGGGGTGGAGAGCATACAGGTCTCTCCACTTCAGGGCCAGGCCGTGGTTCAGTACAGGCCAGAGGAAACAGATGTAAGATTTTCATGAGCTCGTGGCCTTGCTATCTCTGCTCCTTTCTTTACCCATTTAATTTAATATAGCATGGCATGCTTTAATTGTGTGGGCCAATCTCTTGAGGATGACAAGCTAAATCATAGCACACTCCGTACACTTTGTTGTATTTGTGCTCTACATGCTAGGAGGATTGCTAGAAATTGTGTTCGCAAAAAAATTGTGGAGAAAAGGAACCATACATTTTTCACCTACCTATTTGTTTCTGTAGTAATTTCAGATCCATGCGTGCACACCTTTAATTCATTAATACATAATTTGTGAAATAATGACGAAATATGCTACGCATTTGGGTGCTATTTGCCATATTTTCTTAGTTGTGTTTTTTATTCTCCTAGACAAGGAGCATAAAAGAAGCCATTGAGGACCTCAACTTTGAGGTAGATGAACTTCAAGAACAAGAAATAGCTGTGTGCAGGCTTCGGATAAAAGGAATGGCTTGCACAAGCTGTTCTGAATCTGTTGAACGGGCACTTCAAATGGTACCTGGAGTTAAAAAGGCTGCAGTGGGTCTTGCTCTGGAGGAAGCTAAGGTCCACTATGATCCGAATGTCACTAGCCGCGATCTTATAATTGAGGCTGTTGAAGATGCTGGATTTGGGGCTGATCTCATTAGCTCTGGGGATGATGTGAACAAAGTGCATCTAAAGCTCGAGGGTGTGAATTCTCCAGAAGACACCAAACTCATTCAGTCAGTACTGGAAGCTGCAGAAGGGGTAAACCATGTTGAATGGGACACAGTCGAGCAGACAATAAAAGTTGCATATGATCCTGATATCACTGGTCCAAGATTACTTATTCAGTGCATTCAGAATGCTGCACAGCCCCCTAAATGCTTTAACGCTACCTTGCACTCACCACCAAAGCAAAGGGAAGCAGAGCGCAATCATGAAATTAGGAATTACAGGAACCAGTTTCTCTGGAGCTGCCTGTTTTCGGTTCCTGTGTTCTTGTTCTCCATGGTTCTTCCTATGATGTCTCCTTTTGGGGATTGGTTATCTTATAGGATCTGCAACAACATGACAATAGGCATGCTGTTACGGTGGTTGCTATGTTCCCCAGTTCAGTTTATTGTTGGTTGGAGGTACATTCTCAAGTCTCCAGCAACTGTGATTGTTTTGTCGATTCCTAAATTTCAGTACGCCTTGTAATTCCCAATTTATTGTACTTGCAGATTTTATATTGGAGCCTATCATGCGCTGAAACGAGGATACTCAAACATGGATGTGCTGGTTGCTTTGGGAACAAATGCTGCCTACTTCTATTCTGTGTATATTGTTCTCAAAGCTCTAACATCAGATTCATTTGAAGGGCAGGATTTTTTTGAAACTAGTGCTATGTTGATATCTTTTATATTGCTGGGAAAATATCTGGAGGTGGTGGCAAAGGGAAAGACATCAGATGCACTGTCAAAATTGACAGAGCTTGCACCAGAAACAGCTTGTCTTCTTACTTGTGACAAGGATGGAAATGTCATTTCAGAAACAGAGATTAGCACTCAGTTACTTCAAAGAAATGATGTCATCAAGATTGTGCCTGGCACAAAAGTCCCTGTTGATGGCGTTGTCATCAAAGGTCAAAGCCATGTCAACGAAAGTATGATAACTGGGGAAGCAAGGCCTATTGCAAAGAAACCAGGAGATAGGGTAAAGATCTTTGTATTGTGATTGTATTTTTTGTGTTTGTGTATATGCATATTCTATTAGTTTTAATGCTTAAATTTGTTTCTAACAGGTTATTGGGGGTACTGTAAATGATAATGGTTGTATAATTGTTAAGGCCACCCATGTTGGGTCAGAAACAGCTTTGTCGCAAATAGTTCAGTTGGTCGAAGCTGCTCAACTTGCAAGAGCTCCAGTGCAGAAGTTGGCAGACCAAATTTCACGGTTTTTTGTTCCAACTGTAAGTTACCTGTTTTCTCCTGCAAGTTTTTTCCTATTATGCATTAACAATTTTTCTCTTAAAAATTGGAACATGGCGCTTCATTGTTGAATCACCACAGTGAATTTATGATATTAAAGTTCCGAACATGATAAATATGAGTAGGCATCTGACACCTGACCGTAGTTCAGCTGGAAACTGTCTAGAGGCTACTGCATAGCCATTTTGTTTTGTAAACTGGTGAAATCTTTTTTCCTGTTCGACTAATGAGCGGGCTCATTCCTGCTCTTTATCTGTCCAGTTTCCAGCAGCCACTGATGGTTTAGTTATGGGGTCAGGTCCATACATGCAGATGTTCTGATGTATGCTATGAGGCTGTCTTTCTATTTTTTGCCTCATATTGTTCCTTCTTATTTCAAGGTGGTTGTTGCTGCCTTCCTCACATGGCTTGGCTGGTTTATACCTGGACAATTTCACCTCTACCCCCTGCAATGGATTCCAAAGGCCATGGATAGTTTTGAGCTTGCTCTGCAGTTTGGAATTTCTGTCCTAGTTGTTGCATGCCCATGCGCTTTGGGACTTGCTACACCAACTGCTGTTATGGTTGCCACTGGGAAAGGTGCTTCTCAAGGTGTTCTCATTAAGGGTGGAAATGCACTGGAGAAAGCTCACAAGGTAAACGAAGACATGTTTTCTTTTCCTGAAGACAGTGCAAGAAGCACATTATTTCCTTTTCAAATGAACTTCAGGTTTGCATACTGAACTAATATCTCATTTTTTTGCAGATCAAAGCTATCATATTTGATAAAACTGGAACACTGACTGTTGGTAAACCTTCTGTCGTTCAAACAAAGACCTTCTCAAAAATAGCGCTTCTAGAACTCTGTGATTTGGCTGCTGGTGCTGAGGTTGGTTTCTATACTACAAGATATCTTCCAGCATAAATGCTGTATTGAACAGTGAATTCCTGAATCCTAATAAGACCCAGCTCTAATGTGTCTGTACCTTTGGCAGGCAAACAGTGAACATCCTCTGTCAAAAGCTATTGTTGAGCACACAAAGAAGCTCAGGGGACAATATGGATCTCACAGTGATCACATGATGGAATCCAGGGACTTTGAGGTACATCCGGGGGCAGGGGTCAGTGCCAATGTCGAAGGCAAGCTGGTTTTGGTTGGCAACAAAAGGCTCATGCAAGAATTCGAAGTTCCACTGAGCCCTGAGGTGGAGGCATACATGTCTGAAACGGAAGAGCTTGCTAGGACCTGTGTTCTTGTTGCTATCGACAAGATTATTTGCGGGGCTCTTGCCGTGTCAGATCCTCTGAAGCCTGACGCAGGCCTTGTCATCTCGTACCTTAAGTCCATGGGCATCACCAGTATCATGGTGACAGGAGATAATTGGGCTACAGCCAAATCCATAGCAAAGGAAGTTGGGATCAGCCAGGTGTTTGCCGAGATCGATCCGGTTGGAAAAGCTGAAAAGATCAAGGACTTGCAGGTACGATCTCCTCTCCTTTTATGCTGGGATTACTTCTGGCGTCGTGCTTACTGTTAGTAGTCTCTCCTTACATCATTCTGTTCATAGATGCAAGGATTGACAGTGGCAATGGTTGGAGATGGGATAAACGACTCGCCAGCCCTGGCCGCAGCTGACGTGGGCATGGCGATTGGTGCCGGCACGGACGTTGCCATTGAGGCCGCTGACATTGTCTTGATGAAGAGCAGCCTTGAGGATGTGATCACCGCCATCGACCTCTCGCGCAAGACCCTCTCCAGGATCCGGCTGAACTACGTCTGGGCCCTGGGCTACAACGTTCTGGGCATGCCCGTCGCCGCCGGCGTTCTGTTCCCGTTCACGGGCATCCGGCTTCCCCCCTGGCTTGCCGGCGCCTGCATGGCGGCCTCATCGGTGAGCGTCGTCTGCTCCTCGCTGCTCCTCCAGCTCTACAAGAAGCCGCTGCACGTTGAAGACGCGCCCAGGCCGAAGGACGGCTCGGATTTGGTCTGAGGGAGTCAGGACTCATCCCTCGGTCTCCATGCACTAATGATGACTCGTTAGCGCCAAAGCTAACACTGGCTCGCCTAGAGTGTATTGCTTATTGCAAACGGCCATCGAATCATGTACAGAAAGTTAGGTTCGTGCCATTGTTTTCACCTTTTGGAACAGTTCACCGATTGATTGCCCAATAATTCAAGACAGGCTTATATGCTATTCGCTGCTGAATATATGTAAAACGAAAATCAGGCAGATGTCAACGGCACGTTCTGGTTACATTTTTTCCTGAATTGTTGTTTTACATTTCTAAATTGTTTTTTTACACCAGGAAAATCATTTTGAAAAGAAAGCTTTGCATTCCCAAAAGAAGACGCCACCAGGAAATTTATTGGTGTGGACTCACGCGCCTCGAATTTCACATGCTCAGATATGGAGGGCTGGTGACTGGCTCGAATTGGAGAGACTTCAACGGGTAACCGGTCGGCCCAGCTCCCAAAAAGCAGAGGACACAACTGCTCGCCGGCCGCGCCATGCACGCACGCCCGCACGCATGGCCGAACATAGCACGCCACCCCGTCTTCGGTCGCCGAGTACATATACCCGAGCTCGCCGCCCATCGGGACCACGCACCGTGCCTCGGCGACGAAATGGCGTTCAGCAATGTCGCGATGACCGTGGTGGCCGCGGCGGCGACGGCGCTGCTGCTGATGCTGGCGGAGGCGCCCGCCGCGCGCGCGCAGCTGCCCCAGAAGGCGGCAGTGGTGGTGCCCTCGGCCGGAGGGGCGCCGTCGGTGCCGGCGGGCCCGCTGGACATCGTGCAGCTGGGCGCCAAGGGCGACGGCAAGTCGGACAGCACGGCGGCGATCCTCAAGGCGTGGAAGAACGCGTGCGACGCGACGGGGACGCAGAAGATCGTCATCCCGGCGGGCAACTACCTGACGGGCGCGCTGGAGCTCAAGGGCCCCTGCAAGTCCTCCATCATCATCCGCCTCGACGGCAACCTGCTCGGCACCGGCGACCTCAACGCGTACAAGAAGAACTGGATCGAGATCCAGAACGTCGACGACCTGTCCATCAACGGCCACGGCACTCTCGACGGGCAGGGCCCCCTCGTCTGGAAGAACAACGAGTGCCAGAAATCCTACAACTGCAAGATCCTCCCCAACGTACGTACACGGCGGCGTCGCTCTTCCTCCTCGTCATTAATTCTCACGCTCACATAAACAATGGCAATGGCGAATGAATTGGATTGGATGCAGACCTTGGTGCTGGACTTTGTGAAGAACTCGCAGATCCGGGGCATCACGCTGCTCAACAGCAAGTTCTTCCACATGAACATCTACTCGAGCGAGAACATCCTGGTGGACAAGGTGACGATCAAGGCGCCCGGCGACAGCCCCAACACGGACGGCATCCACATCGGCGACTCCACCAACGTGACCATCAGCGGCGTCACCATCGGCACCGGCGACGACTGCATCTCCATCGGCCCCGGCAGCAAGACCATCCGCATCCACGGCGTGCACTGCGGGCCCGGCCACGGCATCAGCGTCGGCAGCCTGGGCCGGTACAAGGACGAGAAGGACGTGGAGGACGTGAAGGTCACCGACTGCACGCTCGTCGGCACCACCAACGGCCTCCGCATCAAGTCGTACGAGGACTCCAAGTCGTCGCCCAAGGCCAGCAAGTTCCTCTACGAGGGCGTCACCATGGACAACGTCTCCTTCCCCATCATCATCGACCAGAAGTACTGCCCCAACAACATCTGCGTCAAGTCCGGCGCATCTAAGGTGGCCGTCTCCGACGTCATCTTCAGGAACATCCACGGCACCTCCCGCACGCCGGAGGTCGTCACGCTCAACTGCGCCAACAACCTGCCTTGCCAGGGCGTGCAGCTCGTCAACGTCGACGTCAAGTACAACCGCGCCGACAACAAGACCATGGCCGTCTGCAAGAACGCCGCCGGCAAGTCCATCGGCGTCGCCAAGGAGCTCGCCTGCCTCTGAATCATCATCGATCCCATTCATTCCTCTCTCTCTCTCTGGACCAAATCCGTCCGTCCGTCCCTCCCCGCACCCCTTCATCCGCACCGTCCATCCATACGGTCATTAATTACTCACAGTCGATCTGTTCGGCGTTTAATCCTTCACTTTCTTTATTTTTCCTCTCTTCTTCATTTTTCACTTAATTTTTTGGGCTAAGAGAAACCAAGCAAAAAGAGAAACAAATCCATAGGCACCTAACAGTGTATGAATTATCTGATTCTGTGTAACTGTAAGCACATATGTGATACTACCAAATCATGTTAAATCTGTGATGCCCATGTGTTACCAGATAGCTAGCTACCACTTGCCAGAATCCTTGTGCAATCTGCACTGCGTGACGGTCTTAACTGACAAAACCACGATGATCAGGTACCACGGTTACGCAATCTAACAATCCTTCAAAACAGATTTCATTTAGCAAATACTTTAGACCGTCGTACCCATCACGCTGCATAATTCACTTCTCGTTTCACGATTTGCATAACACTTAGTACATTCTCGTCGCAATTACAGGTTTAACACAACTCCCAAAGAGAAAATGATGTATAAAAATATGACTTAGCATCAATTTTATTGCACTAGATTGTACCAGCACTAGAGTGTACCAGTTTCCTCTTCTACATTCCAGAAAAAAAAACGATCCCTACTATCCAATTACCATCACTAAGCCTTAACCAAATTCAGCAGCTTGCTAGGATCGCCGCATGAACTGTTTTGTGATTATTGAGACTCCGGAGAACTGATGTGAAGATATGTTGGCTCATGGAAGCGCCGGCAGAACCTTCCCTGTGCAGGTTCCAAATCCAATGTTGTAGCCTTCACCCTGCAAAACCAGTTGACGGAATCAAAATACAGTGGTATCTTCATATAATCTTAATACTAGATTAGATTGAGCAGGAAAGATGAGTTCACAGTACCTTGCAACAGCCGGTCAAGATGACTTCATCCCCATCTTCTAGAAACTTGCGGGTTGAATTTCCAACTGGTACCTCCTTCTGCCCGTTCCATGTTAGCTCAAGCAGACACCCCAGAGACTCAGGCTCCTGAAATGAGACATATTAGATAAGGATTCATACAGAAAGGTACCTCCCAATTGGCATGTAGTATATGATAATAGTTGGAATGTTTCCTCCATACAGGTCCACTAAGTGTGCCGGTTGCAAATATATCCCCTGGTCTCATGTTGCATCCATTGATAGTGTGGTGTGCTAGCTGCTGCGTCACCGTCCAATACCTATGGAACTCAAAAGAATGTGCCAAAGTCACACACACTAAGAGAAACATACGCAAAATATGGATCAAATGTTGCATCCAACTAAAGACATGAGCATTTCAAGTGAAAAAAGGAACCAGGGTGCATACAAATGTTTGAAATTAGTCTTTGAGACGATCGAGGCCTCGCTTTGATCTTTGGGCTTAATCCAGACCTTTTAGAGTAAAACAATACCCCAATTAGTTTGATTTCAATAAATAAATAAATAATAGCAGAAAACTGAAGCTGCAATGCAACAATTCCATACTTCAAGAGGAATATCGTAGTTTATGTGATTCTTTTCAGCTAAGTAAGGCAAGGGTTCAGGTTCCTGCAATGCAAAGAAAATCAGTTCTCCTTCGATCGAAGTACTATAAAACGATGATAAGAAAGATAAATGATTTTATTGGTGATAGCCTAGCCCTATTCCTAGTGTAAATCTTAGATACAGATCTCCTCACCTGCTTAGGAGCCTCGCAGATGAAAGGCTTTAAAGCATCCAGTGTGACAATCCATGGTGATATTGTGGTACCTATCAAAATTGTAAAAGTGCAGTAAAGTGAGATATGTGTAGGACTTCCTTTTTTTTCCAAAAAAACTAAATTTCAAGGGTATCAGATGCCTTACTGAAGCTTTTCCCAAGGAAAGGTCCAAGAGGTATAGTCTCCCAAGCCTGGATATCTCTGGCTGGCATATTACATGCAATTCAGTATAATCACATCATGCATCGTAAGCTAAAAAGAATGAAGATAGAAAAGAATGGAATACCACTCCAATCATTCATCAAAGTTAGGCCAAAAATATGTTCTTCGGCATCATTAATTGATATAGGTTTGCCCAATTCATTCCCTGGACCAACAATGGCAGCCTGAAAGCAACAAGGAAAATTATGATTGAATAAAGCACAGTCTACCTATACACAATTTTATCTGATAATTCTATACCAACAATAACTGAAAGTGACTTGACAGCTTAGCAAGGTAGGTACACTGACTTCAGCCACAATAACAAGTAAATATTGGGTTAGTAAGTAGCTTACCATCTCAAGTTCAAAATCAAGCTTCTGAGAGGGACCGAAATAAGGAGTAGAGTTTCCAGCTGGATGTCCTTGTCCTCTAAAAAACAGAGAGAAATAATCAAACAAAAGAGCAACAGATGGCACAGGAAATAGATAGTTCAAACTGGACAGAGGATATAGCTCTTTTGATAAGTGTTTTGCGATTCACACCTGGGTCGAATGACATCTGTTCCAGACACAACTACAGATGATGCTCGCCCGTTGTAACCTATTGGAAGATGAAACCTGAGTGAACCGAATGTACATTGCAGTTAGTTACATGAGATCGCCATATGTGTAGTGCTGAAAACTGAAGTGAAGAAGCAACAACATGCATCAAAACATGAGAAATTTGACTATTTGATATCCTGGAGATTGAAAATAGTAACAACCAGTGCTACGGATGTTCAGAATTTAGTCTTATCAATCAAATAGTAATTTGATCGTGGCAAGAACATCCACGACAAGATATGTTGCTCCCACTTTACAAACAAGTTAGTTGCTTACATTA
>CM014270.1:10163908-10258719 GCA_004135705.1 Alloteropsis semialata | reverse complement strand
TAATGAGGATCACTTCCCGGCATTAGGGGGAGAATTGTACCCAAAAGAATGCCAGGAAATTGATTGGAATGCAACAGGCATTTCATTCTCTGATCCATGTACTATAGAAACTGAACAACAAGTTCAAAGAATTATTGATTTGCAGAATATTGCAAACAATCTGCCAGATGCCTTCTCTGATTATAAAGGCGTTACAAAATCTCTTCATCCTGCAAGGAATGTGCCCGAAAGAGTGGAGGTACCTAATAAAACCACTCAACCCCAAATTGGAAACAAGAGGGGGAGAAGCACTTCCAAGAAGCAAGATGTGATTGCAAATAAGCAAAAGAAGACTGAAAATACAACTCAAATTTCAGTTGAGAGACAATTAAAGGACATACAATGTCCTGTGGATAGATGTGATCCACAATCCAGCTCAACTATGCGCATAAACACTGAGGCTGGAACATCGGAAGTCCCTACGTCCATCATATTGGGAAATAATGATGAACCTATAAGGGTAGACGAAATTGCTATAAATTTCATAGATACTGAAAAAACTTATGATCGTAAGTCCACAATAGTTGACTGTTATCTCTCTGAACAAATTGCGAATATCCTTCAAACTGATTTGGATCCAAAATCTCTAACGGAATGCAAGAAGCGTCCGGACTGGGATAAGTGGAAGGTAGCAATTGAAACAGAGATTGCCTCGCTTTATAAAAGAAAAGTGTTTTCGGCTGTAATGCCAACACCTCCTGGTATCCTTCCTGTGGGATACAAATGGGTTTTCGTTCGTAAAAGAAATGAAAAAAATGAGGTGGTAAGATATAAAGCAAGGCTAGTGGCACAAGGTTTTACGCAAAGACCTGGCGTTGATTTCAACGAAACTTATTCTCCAGTAATGAGTGGAATAACCTTCCGATATTTAATATCACTGGCAGTACAAAATCGTCTATCTATGCAGTTGATGGACGTAGTGACCGCATATTTATACGGTACACTGGATTCTGATATATACATGAAAGTTCCTGAAGGAATTAGTATACCAGAAAATAAGGCAAACCGCAACATGTATTGCATCAAGTTGCAGAAATCGTTATACGGTTTAAAACAGTCTGGCCGAATGTGGTACAATCGGTTAAGTGAATTCCTTATATCATTAGGATTCATAAACAATGATGACTGTCCATGTGTCTTCATTAAGAAATCTTCAAAAGGATTTTGTATCACATCGGTATACGTCGATGATCTTAATATCATTGGCAACGAAGCTGATATTAATGAAGCACGTCATCATTTAAAGACAGAGTTTGAAATGAAGGATTTGGGTCAAACCAAATTTTGCTTAGGATTACAACTTGAGCATTTCCCTTCTGGTATATTTGTATACCAATCTGCCTATACTCAAAAGATATTAGAAAAGTTCAATATGGACAAGTCATATCCAGCTAAAACTCCCATGGTTGTAAGATCCTTAGAGATTAAGAAGGATCCTTTCAGACCAAAAGAAGAGGGAGAAGAGATATTGGGACCTCAATTCCCGTATCTTAGTGCCATTGGTGCACTAATGTATCTTGCTAATAGCACCCGACCTGATATTGCATTTGCAGTAAATTTATTAGCAAGGCATAGTGCTGCACCTACTAAACGTCATTGGGTAGGAGTAAAGACGGTATTCAGATACCTCAATGGTACTAAAGATCTTGGATTATTTTATGGTAGAAATCAAGATCCAATTTTGTTAGGATATACAGATGCTGGTTATTTGTCAGATCCCCATAATGGCAGATCACAAACAGGCTTTGTATTTTTACAAGGAGGAACATCGATCTCTTGGAAATCTACAAAGCAAACACTAGTATCTACTTCCACCAATCATTCTGAAATAATAGCTTTGTATGAAGCATCACGCGAATGCGTATGGCTTCGCAGAATGATAAATCACATCATACAATCATGTGGTATTGGTGCGATAGATACACCAACAATTATCTTTGAAGATAATTCAGCATGTGTTACTCAAATGGAGTCTGGTTATATTAAGAGTAATATGACTAAGCATATTATTCCCAAGTTATTCTACCCCCATGAACTTCAAAAGAACGGAGAAATTGAAATTTGCAAACTAAGTCATGTGATAATCTCGCAGATTTATTCACAAAATCTCTACCATATTCATCTTTCCACAAATGTGTCGAAGGTATCGGTATGAGAAGACTTAGAGACTTGCAAGAATCAGGGGGAGAAATTCCCTAAATATTATACTCTTTTCTTTATATGAGCTTACTCTAATAAAGTTTTTAATGAGGTAATATTTATGGCATATAGATTTTTGGCCAAATTGTTTTAGACTATGTCTTTGAGAAAGCTTAAAGGGTCTATTGACATTTGGCACTTCACATATATCATGGCGTTTCTCCTTATTTTTCCCACTGGGTTTGAAGGAGTTTTTACCTGGTATATCGATATATTTTGGTTTTTATTCCCACAGGGTTTTTCCAAAAGATTCAAGATTATGAGCGTTGAACGAACCAAGACATCAATAGAACCAATTGATCAAGGGGGAGTGTTAGGATTAATTAGTATTAATTAATTAGTGATCAATTAGGATAATTATCGTCATTAGTAACTGCTAATTACAGTAACCGTCATTAGGCCAAGACACCCTTTCGGTCTATAGGCACATGCCTATTCACATTGTATATATATATATATATATTACTGTAAATAATAAAAAGAGAGAGAATCAGTTTTCCCATTCACTTTTCATCGAACATATAGAAAGCGGTTTAATTTGCTCTTACGAGCATTCGGTTGCTAACTAAGCTCACACAAGATTATTTTACAAGAGCTTCCCTCCACGCCCGAGAGCTTGGGTGGACTGGCTTTCGTGGGCGGAGTACTGCTACAACACGTCGTTCCACACGGCTCTCCGCGCCACTCCGTTTGAGGTCGTCTACGGTCGGCCGGCACCGCCTCTTCTTCCACGCGCTCCAGGTACAGCTGTGTCGGAGGAGGCCGACGCCCTGTTCCA
This sequence comes from Alloteropsis semialata, assembly GCA_004135705.1. Classification (NCBI taxonomy): domain Eukaryota; kingdom Viridiplantae; phylum Streptophyta; class Magnoliopsida; order Poales; family Poaceae; genus Alloteropsis; species Alloteropsis semialata. The sequence goes on along the minus strand of CM014270.1, from coordinate 10,255,703 downwards.
CGACCGCGACGCGTTCCTGGCGGACGTTCGGGAACGTCTTCTCCAGGCTCGCAACTATGCCAAGCTCTACTACGACCGCCGTCATCGCGCACTGGAGTTCGCCGTCGGCGACTGGGTGTGGTTGCGCCTGCTTCACCGCCCCACTCACTCTCTGGAGACTCGCGCCAAGGGGAAGCTGGGGCCTCGTTACACCGGTCCCTTTCAGGTGGTTGAGCGCATTGGCCAGGTGGCCTATCGCTTGGCGCTGCCGGCGGATGCCCGTCTTCATGATGTGTTCCATGTAGGCTTGCTCAAGCCTTTCCATGGCACGCCTCCAGCAGCAGTGCCGCCGCTGCCGGCCATCGCGGATGGCCGTGCGCTTCCTACTCCGGCCCAGGTGCTTCGCGCCCGCAAGGTACAAGATTCATGGGAGCTGCGGGTGGTCTGGGAAGGTGTTCCAGCTGAGGAGGCCACTTGGGAGCCGCTCCAGGACTTCAAGACTCGCTTCCCTGATTTCCAGCTCGAGGACGAGCTGTTTGTCGAGGAGGGGAGAGATGTTATGGCCCAGCCGGAGGTGGGCCTGGCCGAACAGGCCCAGGCGCCCCCTCCTGACCAGCCGCCGGTCCTCCTCGTCTATCGCCGCCGTAATCGTCGTGGCTAGGTTTCCATATTTTGTAATAGGATCAATACTATCCTTAAGTTGTTGCTTTAGTTTCCTTAATCTTAGGATCCAATGGATCAGTTTGTTTAGGAAGGGGAGGATATATACCTCCAGACTCCTTGGGAATAATTCAAGCTGGCAATTAATCTAATTGCCCGGCCTCAAGGGCCGAACCCTCTACTCCCTGCGCCTCCTCCTCTCTCCCTGCCCAGCAGCCACGGTGCCCCTGCGCCGTCCCCGTCGCCCAGCCCCTCCACAACATCCATACTCCTTGCGTGAGAAGCCTGGTAGGATCCGTAATCCTATTAGTTTACATTCGAAATGTGGAGAAAAACTGAGATGAATTTGCAGGTTTCTGCGAAGTTCAGCAGATACAGGTTTTTAGGTCGACATTCAGAGGCTTGTAACTTAAAATCCGTGGGGAGTTGGACCAAAGTCGTATAAGAGAAACTGTAGCTGGATGTTCGGACTACAACTTTTATATTGTGAGTTTCAAGAGTTTAGTTACGAAATTTGAAGAAAAAGGCGAGCCAAGTTGCTAGTTTGAGTGATTCAGAAATCGGACGCAAATGCAGTCAGTGTTCAGTTTCCTTGGACCGATCTTCAGAGCCATGGATTGTCGAAATGGATCAGTTTTGGAGCAAGATCACATAAAGGAAATTGAAGGTGGATGTTCCCTCTAGAGTGTTTGTATTGGATGTTTGATGCGCTGACATTTGAAATGGAGAGTTTGGGTGGTGTTTTGGGCGGGGTTTGGGCGGTTCGACGCCGGTTTAAACTCAGTGAGTTCAGTTGAATTCGCTGATGCAGCCGCCGCCCCACCGTTCAATCCCGACGCCAAATTTCATGCGCCACACGCCAGTGTGGGCAGGGCACAGCTCACGCATGGCAAGCAGCTGCTGGCAAGGCACCGTCCGCGAGGAATTGGAAAGAGGAGAGCCGAGCCGTCCGTTCTCCGTCGTTTTCGCTCGTCACTGAAGTTCACCGCCGTCGCCGTGGTTCGCGTCGCCGCCGTGCTGTCCAGTGCTTTTCTCGCACAACTGAGCGTCCTAGAGCAATCCCTAGCACCCCAGCCCGTCCGCGTCCGGTTCCCCTTGCCCGCAATCGCCGTACGCCGTCGTCCTTCGCCGTGCCACCGTCACCGTCCGCAAGCCCACGGTGAGAACACCCTTCCCGTCTCTCTTGCGGCCGTCCAGTGGTTCGATAGTGCTCAGTGCGCTCCCGTGATGCTTGTGGGGGTGCTTGTTGTTCTGGTCGATGGCCCGTTTGGTCGGAACGCCGCCGCGCCGTCCAGGGCGCCGCCCGGAGCGCCGCCGCTGCAGGGGAGTCGTGACCGTGGCTTAGGTGCCCTTTGGAGGAGAGCGTCAGGTGTTTTGAGTGGAGGAGGAGCTGTTTGTGCCATTTATTGGCGTGAAGGTCGCGTGCTGGGTACGCTGGAGGGGCGCCGCCGTCGGGGCCGGCGGTTGCCGCCGCCACGGAGTGCCCTCGGGGGCTCCGGTCGCTCTTGTTTGAGGGAAATGCCGGGGGTAGGTTCGCCTTGGTCTAGAACGTAGAGCCCGGGGCTTGTTGGGGTCCTGCTGCGCCATCGCCGCCCGCCGCCGGTCAGAGCCGTCGGTGCCGCCGCGCTCGGGCATGCGCGTGCGTGGGCGCGAGGGAGAAGAAGGGGATAGGCGGTGCTGGGCCGGGCCGGTAAGCGGTCGGGAGGGAGAGAAGAAAGGGAGAAAGAGTTGGGCCGAGCCCGTTTGACGGCTGAGTTAAAAGAGAAGGAGAGGGGTGCTGTGGGCCGGGCCGGCCAGTGGAAATGAAAGGGGGAAAAAAGAAAAAGGGAAGTGGGCCGGACTGGGCCGGCCCATTAGGAAGTTTTGTGGACTGCGGGTTGAGATTGGATTAGGCCAGGGGGTTTTCTGCAAATTAGGGGGGTTTTTAGGTTTATTTAGGTTTTTAATGTTTTTAGAAATGCATTTCATTTAGGAATAATATTTAGAAATGCATATCTTTTTGTAGGAACCTCTAAAATTAATGAAATAAATTTTATTGCAATAGTTGCATTTTCCTTTATGCATATAGATTATGGTTTAGTAAAATAGATGCTTTTATAATTAATATCCTTGATTTTAGGGTAGAATTTAAGGGTTTATTTAATTAGAAAATAGGTTTTTAATTAGTTATCCCTATAATCCTTGAAATATGATAATTAATTCTTTGTGCTATTTAGGAGTTTAATTAGGTTTAGGTGGGCTTGAGGGTCTCTAATTTATTTCTCCCATGTTTTTGCATCATCTCGTGTAGACCAGGACCCGTTGCAGCCAGAGCTGGTGGAGGTCCCCGACGACGTCCAGGAGGGAGACGAGGTGGTGTTCGAGGCGGAGACTGAAGCTGTTCCGCGAGCCCCGGAGACCCCTGTTGCTGCAGAGCCAGAGATCAGTGAGCCAGGCAAGCCCCGGAGCATTCCCGTCCCAGTACTAACATGACTACTTTTGTTATGTTTGAGCCTATGTTTGTGCATTAGATTAGGATAGAGTGAATCCTACTTTTGATGCATTATCCATCATTGTTTAGAGCATCTCTACCACCTTTTTAAAAAGATAGAGTAGAGTTGCTTAGAACTGCTCACAAATAGTAGTAAATCAGGTGTGATCCCAATCACCTGCCACTAGGTAATGTTGGTTTTAAGAGCTAAACCTGTTTAGTAAGTCTTTGAAAGTGTTGGGCAGGACAGATGGATGTTAGTTAAGGAATATGTTGGACGCTTTGGTTTAGGAAGGTGGTCCTGCCCACTGGATAAGAGTTGTTGTGGTCTGCCTGTGGTCAAGCTTTGAACGTACTGGACACATACCGGTATAGGGAGCCGGGAAACTGATGTACTTCTGTGGTACTAGCGGTTGAACTGTGACTCACCGTGTCTGGCGTGGAATGTGGGCGGGGTCGTAGTCAGTAACCCACATGCCTTTGCTCGAGCACTGTGTAGGGTTGGGGATGCGACCCCGGACTATGTGGGCACAGTTCAGGCAATAGTGGCCGCAGCGGGAAAAGTAGCTTCGTGTGGCCTACCGGGGGCGCGCACGCGGCGTGTGTTCCAGGTTTACCCCTGCAGGGTTTGAAATCGATTCGAATCGCCGAGTGTCACGGTTTTGATACACGCTTGAGCCTGACAGATAAATTTTATTGCATGTTATGTTCTGTTCAGCTTCTTATGCCTTAATTCCTTTTGTTTGGCAGTAATGGTTGGTTCACCTAGCTAATAGAGTTTATTATTGCTAATCTAAAATTTAGTAATTAATTAGTAGCTAATTAAGCTAAGCTTGCTAGTCAGTTTATTTCTGTTTAACTTTACAGCTTTGCATATCCTTGTAACTCCTTTAGAGTAGTTTGTCGGGTAAGTCTCGCTGAGTACCTTTGTACTCAGGGTTTCTTTGACCCTTGTTGCAGTGGAGCCCGAGGAGTAGTTTGTGCTGGCGCCGTGGTGGTCTGCTGAATCAGTCATGTCTGGGCACGACAGGGACTGATGTAGTTTGTTTAATTAGCCTTTTAAACTGTTGCTGAACTTAAAGACCGTGTGTAATACTTAAATTTGAATACTCTGGTTGTATAAATCTTATCTGCCTGTGTTGTATAATATTCCTGTGCAATATCTGTGATGTTTCCTCTGGTGTTGGGATCCTGAGTATATGTGATGAGAACAGCTGACAGTGTGAACTAGATGGAACCTCGGACTTATGCTGACCCAGGTGTGTGACGTGTTAGTGTTTTACACTACAGATCACACCTGAGTCAGTTTAAGTAGGGCTGTTCCGTCACAGCAATGAAAAAAGTTTGAACAACAAAGTTATAGATCTCATCGAGCTCTACAATTTTCATATGAAGCTTATCTCCAACCGAATTCATATGAAAAAATTATAATTTTTTGAAGTTATAATCATCAATCAAAGGAATATTCCTTTTGAATTGTAGAGCTTTAAGACATTTAAAATGCAGAATATAAAATGGACTCTTTTAGGCAAGCAGCCGCGTGCGCTCGCTTCTCCCTCCGGTGAGATTTTCTTTGATTGAGGCCTTGTTTAGTTCGGTAGGTGAGATTGCGAATTTTACTGTAGCAATTCTAATCAAAGATTAGGAGGACAGAACATGATCTAATTATAAAACTAAATACACGAATGGACGGGAAATCGCGAGACGAATCTATTAAGCCTAATTAATCCATCATTAGAGATTGTTTACTGTAGCATGACGTTGTCTAATCATGGCCAAATTAGGCTCATTAGATTCATCTCGCAAAGTTACCGGGGGTTATGGAATGGGTTTTGTCATTAACTCACGTTTAATACTTCATGCATGTAAGATTCCCTTTGATGAATAGTGAAGTTTGATGAATAGTAAAGTTTGGGGTGGAAACTAAACAGGGCCTGAGTGACATGAATGGAATAGCACCAACAGATTTGTCTCATTGTTCTCTTTTTTTTATAATTTTTTGAAGTTATAATCATCAAAAAATTATAACTTTTTCATATGAATTCGGTTGGAGATAAACTTCATATAAAAATTGTAGAGCTCGATGAGATCTATAACTTTGTTGTTCAAACTTTTTTTATTGCGAATAATTTTTGTGCTCAAATAATCGAGACAATGTTCAGATCTAAAATTCAAATTTTAGATACGAATATTGTGTGGATTATTTGAACATGAAGATGATTTCAAATAAAAAAAGTTTGAACTACAAAGTTGTAGATCTCGTCGAGATCTACAATTTTCGTATAAAGTTTAACTCCATTCAAGTTCATATGGAAAAGTTATGATTTTTTTAACAGAAACAGAGGAAACGGTCGCGGTTGCTACAGTACCACGTGGTACTGTAGCTAACCGCCATTTCATTTGGCGATTAGCTACACTACCGCGCGTACTGTACCTAACAGCCATTTCATTTGGCGGTTTTTATCGCCGCCGTTTGATTTGGCGGTTGCGGGTTCTTACCGCCGTATCATATGGCGGTAGCCATATGATACGGCGGTTGGGTGCCGAGAGTTGTTTTTGAAAATTCGTAAAAAAAAATTAAAATAAAAAAATTCAGAAAATTAGCCGCCTAGACGTGCCCACCCCTCCTGGTCCTAGGATTTTTTTTATTTTAATTTCTTTTACGAATTTTTAAAAACAACTCCCGGGTGACAGATTTTGCAAATCTGTCACCCAACCGCCGTATCATATGGCTACCGCCATATGATACAGCGGTAAGAACCCGCAACCGCCAAATCAAAAGGCGGCTACAAAAACCGCCAAATGAAATGACGGTTAGCTACAGTACCGCGCGGTACAGTAGCTAACCACCATTTCATTTGGCGGTTAGCTACAGTACCCGCGCGGTACTACAGTACCCGCACACGATTTTTTTAGCTCCATTCAAGTTCGTATGAAAAAGTTATGATTTTTTTAACAGAAAAGGGAGGAAACGGTCGCGGTTGCTACAGCACCGCGTGGGTACTGTAGCACCGCGCGGGTACTGTAGCTAACAGCCAAATGAAACGGCGGTTAGCTATTGTACCGCGCGGTACTGTAGCTAACCGCCATTTCATTTGGCGGTTTTTGTAGCCGCCTTTTGATTTGGCGGTTTACCGCCGTATCATATGGCGGTAGCCATATGATACGGCGGTTGGGTGACAGATTTGCAAAATCTGTCACCCGGGAGTTGTTTTTGGAAATTCGTAGAAAAAAATTAAAATAAAAAATTCTGGTCCTCGCTTCAATCAGCAGGCTATTGCAGCCCTTGCGACTGAAATTGTCGGCCCATGAATGACAAAAGCAAATTTGGGCCCAAATCACCATCGACCACGATAGTCTTTCTTGTGTATGTTTATTTTTATTTGTTTTTTTCCTTTTTCCTCATCTCTTTTTTTACTCCTGTGTTGTGTTTCTTTTTTGTCTTTATTATTTATTTTTACTCTTGTTTTCAATGCTTACTTTTGTCTTTTCTTTATTCCAATTGTTTTATTTTTTTCTTCTTTAATTCCTTAATTAATATTGTATGCCAGTTTTACAAAACATTTTTTTTCTCACATGTGTTTTTAATATTGTTTGCCAGTTTGTGAAATCAATAGTATTATTTGGATTGTTTTCATACTACTTATTGGGTGTACCATGATACATTAATTTGTCCATAATATTCATGAAATGTTCCATGGCGTAATTTGGATTGTTCCTATAGAATCGACGACATGTTACACGCGTATTTTAGACAGTTCCTATATTATCTAGGTTCTGTCCCTTTGGGGTACTTTTGATTGTTCCCATAGCATCCATGGAGTTTCCACTATATATTCTGTATCGTTCTAGTATTTGTTCGACATTTTTTTTAAATATGAGTAGAAATTGTTCCACCTCCATAAATATTTGTTCTGTGCTACTAGTTATTTGTTTCTTCTCTTTTAATTTTTTGTTCCCGTGATAATGTAAATTGTTTCAGCTTTGTGAATATTTGTTCATTGCTTCTTAATTTTGTTCCTTCTATTCCTCTTAAATATTTGTTCTATGCTACCTGTAATTTGTTCCTTCTATTTAAAATTATGTTCCCTTTGCAATATCTATTGTTCCGCATTCATGAGTATTTGTTCCCTGGGCAATATATATTGTCCATGATAATTGTAATGTGTTCCTTCAATTGAAACTTTTGTTCCATCAAGAACATATGATCCAATTAATGTGTTAATTTCTGAACTAACTATTATGTATCAAAATTAATGTCTTTGCTTCAAAACAGTCTTTTATAGTGTTTTATGATGATCAAAATTAGACGTCAAAATAAAAAAAACATTTATTTTTTGAATTTCTTTTGCATTTTCTTATCTGCACCCATCCGGAGTTCAATCATAATATTTTATAATTTGATCTTACCATAAGAAACGGCGAAGATAAAAAAATATCTACAGATAAAGAAACAACACACTCGTTCTAATGAATGCCCAATGTCTAAAAGACGAAAAACAATTGTTCTCGGATAAGTTCATCTTTTTGCTAGCAATGACTGGTGCTTTAGTAATGAGCTCTTTTACGGTACTACATACTACCAACGAGTGGTATATAGTATAGACACTCATAAGTAAGGGGTAGTTTAGTAATTTCACTTAGATGAAAATAAAATTAGAGATTGAAAATGCAAAAATATATATCAAGGATCAAAGTGATTTTATAAAATCAATTACGTCATTATTTTTTCCCCAAAATACTCATATACTACTATACTACTCACCGTATACTACTATACTACAGTTAAAGTTGCCAGTAATATACAATTAATCTGAACCGTACGATCATTTTATACTAGTCCTTCTTAGACACTAGTATAAAATAGTATGGAGTACCGCAAATGAATTCTTAGTAATAGACTACTGACGAGGGTCTAGACCAGGGTTGACCGATCAACCCACCAATCCACGACACGTCGCCAAACGACCCTTCGAAAACAAGAACTAGCGTCCCAGATCGAACGGACCCACCTCGTTCGAATGGCTCTGGGCTCACCTGTGAAGGTCCCACCTCGTCCGAGTAGTTTCCGCCTCGCCCGACGAGTCTCCGCCTCGCCCGACGAGTCTTCGTCTCGGCCGACTGGTTCACTCGGCACCACCCCCTCCCCCGCTTTTTGCCCACTCCGGGCCGTACCCACTTGGTGCCTGCCATGTCAGAACGGGATGGGTGCTTGCCCATCGCCATGGCGGCCACAGGGGCGCCCGTCTCGTCCAAACAGGAACGCCACAGTCCCTGGAAAAGGACGCTCGCCTGCTCAAGCAACGACACTTGGAGTCCAAAGAAGCACAGTACAAGTCAACCACGACCCAAAAACCACTCAGAGACGCATTCGGGGACCGCCTACACCAACCACTCGGACGTCGTCGACTCCGGGTCAAATGGAACGCCCACTCCGTCAACACCAACTACAATAGTGAGCGCCTGTTCACTGCGTACGGCCCGGGACGCAAGACGACGGTGAAGACCCCGGCGCTGTAACTCACTTTGTAATTCCCTTCTTCTTACCCCTCCCTTTCCTTACTCCCCTTGCGACTATAAAAGGGGACAAAGAGGAGATCAATGGGGACATCGAGAGAGAACACTCGTGCACACGCACGCAACACACTACAACGCATTACACAGGGACTTGGGACCGTTCTCCCTCTCCCGACTGGTTTGTAACCCCTACTACAGGCTAGGACTTGAGAACACCGGCTCACACTGGACGTAGGGTATTACTCTTTGGAGGCCCGAACCAGTATAACTTCCCGTGTCTCTTGACATCCGGTGTCCTGACACGCGATCGTAGCAATATTACTTGCCGGCGGTAGAGAACCCCGACAGTTGGCGCGCCAGGTAGGGGTGGCTTCGCGTGTCGCTTCACTTCACCAGGGTCCGGATGGCCCACGAAGGCGCCCCGTTGGCACCGGCGCTCACCTGCGTTTTGGCTCCCTCGACTTTGTCTTCAGCAAGTCGGAGGAGCCCCTCATCGGGGCCACCTTCATGCGCCCCGAGCCCACCTTCGACGACGGCCCCGCCGCGATCCACGACAAGAGGTCCGAGCCTTCACGTGTCGCAACGGGCGCCACCGCCTATGTCCTCGACATACTAGGCGAGGATCTGACAGCCACTCTGGGATGGAGCCCGACCCAGGAGCATTTCCGCAATATCTCCTACATGATCACCAACCTCTCCCTCCAAGCTGGAGGGGAAGAGCAGCTCCCCTGGGACGAGTTCCTCGACTACTACGGCGTCATGTACCCGAAGGGACAGCCGGGCCTGTCGCACGATCTAGCAGCCGCCTCGCCACCGACAAAGCTCAACTCCTGCACCGCGCCTGCCAATAAGGGCGCGACAGACGAGCGGGACTCGGACCCGCAGTTGAGCCGGGCTCCATCGATGTTCTACGACCCCTCCCGGAAGTGCTTTATGTGCCACACCCTGGAAAGGGAAGTACGGATCACTAGCAGCTCGGCGGAGGACAACCCCCGCCAAGCACCGCCTCGGGACGACCCCACAGGTGATGCTCGGTGGGCCAGGCAGCAGGAGCTCGACGAGGCACAGCGTTAACTCGAGAACCAGCGCAGGCAACTCCACCGCGAGCTCGGGAAAAACACGGACGGAGGAGCCGCCCGCGCGCGTGCACGGGACGTGCACCAGCGCATAATCAACAACGACAACGACGACGCCGACAACGCGCCAATCTTCAAACGAGCGTCCCAGAACCTCGCGGCGGCCGTTTCCTGCTTCGCGGACATCCTGAACCAGCGACCCCCGAAGATCGAAGGTTCCATCAACATCTCTGCACGCTCCTAGAGACTGCAGCAGTTCAGCAAGTGGAGAGCTCCGCGTCACGCCAGCGGGCTTCCAAGGAGCACGGCCGGGAGCAGTCCGTGCATCATCACGGGGTCGCGGCGTACAGAGACGCCCGGCAACAAGACGAGCACCGAGGGTACCACCCACGCCGAGCCTACAACAGGCGGCGCGGAGGCCGCTACGACAGTGGCGAAGACCGGAGCAGGAGTGTGTCCCCTGATTCCAGGGGCCGCGCGCTTTTGGACCTCACGTCCTCGGCGCTCGTTTCCCTCCACGCTTCCGAGCTCCAACGACGGTGCCCAAGTATGACGGGGACACGAACTCCAGCGTCTGGCTGGAGGACTACCGACTAGCGTGCCACGCGGGCGGAGCACAAGATGACTACTTCATCATCAAGAGCCTCCCCCTCTACCTCGCCGACTCGGCGCGCACGTGGTTTAACCTCCCCGACGGCAAGATCAACAGCTGGGCGCAGCTGCGCGATGCGTTCATTGGCAACTTCCAGGGTACCTACACCCGTCCTGGGAACCCATGGGATCTGCGCAACTGCCTCCAAAGGAGGGACGAAAGCCTGCGCGACTACATCAAGCGCTTCTCCAAGCGGTGCACCGAGCTGCCCAACACCGCCGACACTGACGTCGTCTCGGCGTTCCGATTCGGAACCACCTACGCGACCCTCATTCACGAGCTGGGGCGCAAGAAGCCGCGAACCATCCGAGAACTCCTCGACATCGCCACTGACCATGCCGATGGGGAAGATGCAGTCGCCGCAACCCTAGACCGATCCCAAAGCAAGGGCAAGCAGTTGGAGGGAGCCGGCGAAGGCACCTCCGCTCAGGCCGACAAAAAGAAGAAAAAGGACAAGCGGCAGCACGACGGCAGCATGGTGGCGGCAGCCGAATGAAAAACTGCCAAGCCCAAAGGGAACGCACCAAAGGACCACTTCGAGAAACTCCTCGAGGCTCCGTGCACCAATCACGAGGGCCCCGTCAAGCATGCCTTGAAAGACTGTAAGCTCATGAAGAGGTTCCTCGCTGGAACTCTGAAGAAGAAAGCTCCCGAGGCGGCCAAAGATGGGGCCGGGGGCCCGAACGACGACGACAATGAATACCCCAAGGAAGACGGCGCTGTCATGATGATCTTTGGGGGGTCCGTGGCCTGCCCTTTGAGGCGCAAGGAAAAGCTGATCTGACGGGAGGTCTGCAACGTGGAGCCCACGGTGCCCTCCTATCTCAGGTGGTCGGAGGCCCCGATCACTTTCGACCGCTCCGATCACCCCGACCACATCCCGCAGCCGGGGAGATACTCGCTCGTTGTCGCTCCTCTTTTCGGGACGAAGCGCATCCACAAGGTGCTGATGGACGGAGGAAGCGGCCTCCACATCCTCTACGCCAAAACTCTTGACGAAATGGGGATCCCACGATCCCGGCTGCGGCCGTCCACGACGCCCTTCCACGGAGTCGTCCCTGGTGCGGACGCGGTACCCCTCGGGCAGATCGACCTGCCCGTCACTTTCGGGACTCCACGTAACTTCCGGAGGGAGATCCTCACTTTCGAAGTGGTGGGGTTCCCAGGGACGTACCATGCCATCCTCGGGAGGCCAGCGTACGCAAAGTCCATGGCCGTCCCAAACTACACGTATCTCAAGCTGAAGATCCCCGGGCCCAAGGGCGTCATCACGGTGGGAACTTCCTTTGAGCACGCGTACGCATGCGACACCGAGTGCTTCCAGTTCGTGGAGGCACTCATCCGGTCCGAGAAGCTGCCGCGGAGCCTTCTCCCAGGGACCTCGATATCCCCGAGGTGTCCAAGCGAGCCGCTTGCTCCTTTGAGCCGGCCAAGGACGCCAAGGAGGTTATCGTCGCCGACGACGGCCGCACCCTCCGTATCGGGACGGCGCTCGATCCAAAATAGGAAAGCGCGCTCATCGACTTCCTCTAAGCAAACCTTGATGTGTTTGCATGGAAGCCCTCGGACATGCCAGGGATTCCAAGTGAGGTCGCCGAGCACAAACTGAACGTCAAGCCTGGCTCATGACCGGTCAAACAGAGGCTCCGACGCTTCGACAAAGACAAGTGCAAGGTCATCGGTGAGGAGATCAAGAAGCTCCTCAGTGCAGGCTTTATTAGGGAAGTATACCACCCCAGGTGGTTAGCAAACCCTGTCCTTGTAAAAAAGAAGAATGGAAAATGGAGGATATGTGTAGACTATACCGGCCTTAACAAGGCATGTCCAAAAGATTCCTTCCCTCTTCCTCGCATAGATCAGGTGGTCGACTCCACCGCTGGGTGCGAAACCCCTTGCTTTCTCGATGCTTACTCCGGCTACCATCAAATCGCGATGAGTTTGGCCGACCAAATCGCGACGTCTTTCATCACACCTTTCGACACTTTCTGCTACTCGTCTATGCCATTCGGGCTAAAAAATGCGGGCACCACGTTCCAGAGATGCATGCGTCGCGTCTTCGGCGATCTCATCGGCCGACTGGTTGAAGCATATGTTGATGACATTATGGTGAAATCCAAGCGCGTCGGCGACTTAGTCCCAGACCTTGCGGCGGTCTTCGAGAAGCTCAGGCAAAACAAGGTGAAGCTCAACCCCGAGAAGTGCGTTTTCGGGGTTCCGAGGGGCATGCTCCTCGGCTTTGTCGTGTCGGAACGCGGCATCGAGGCCAATCCTGAGAAGATCTCCGCCATCACTGACATGGGTCCCGTCCAGAACGTGAAGGGGGTCCAGTGTGACGGAACGGCCCTACTTAAACTGATTCAGGTGTGATCTGTAGTGTAAAACACTAACACGTCACACACCTGGGTCAGCATAAGTCCGGGGTTCCATCGAGTGTCTCTGAGACAACCCGAATCATTCACTTTCAGCTGTCTCATCACAAATACTCAGGATCCCAACACCAGAGGATACATCACAGACATTGCACAGACGAATATATACAACACAGATAGATAAGAGTTATACAAACCAGAGTAGTTCAAATTTAAACAATATAACACAGGTTCTAAGTTCAGCAACAGGTTTACAAGGTATTAAACAACCTAGTCACAGATCATGTCGTGCCCTGACATGTCTGGGTCTTCAGACCTCCACGGCGCCAGCAACAGAAGCTACTTCACGGACAAAGCTGCAACCTTCAAAACCAACTCTTTAAGTACTTCCAGCCATGCCCTTACCACAAACTTGCTCTAACTCTCTTCCTAAAAGAGTGGTGTCTAGATCATGACTAACTATCTATAACCTTATTAAAGTAGTACTCATCTTCTTCTATCATTGGCAGCTTCAACATTCTCCTCATTGTCCATTGGCAATGGCAGTGAAAACTCTGATACTGGAACTTCTTCCTGATCTTTAACTCCCATGAGAACTACCATAGTCTGATATTCCTCAACTTATTACTGAAGGACCATAATCATATGCAACTGATCTAAAATCTCAACTTCAAATTTGGTAACCATGACACCTAACTCTATTTGGGTCTCCAGGGCAGTATGCTTGCTACTGTTTGCTCTACCATATACTTATCTGAGTTGCTTCCTAAAATGCTGAATAGTACTTATCTTGGTGATGACATATCTGACATAGGCATTCTCCAATATAGCTGAAGAACCTCATCTCACCTTAAAATCCATTAGAACTTGCTTACTATCTTGAGTATTTGCAAGCTCTTCCTTCTGCTTCAAATATCCCGATTCATAATCTTGATGGAAATCGTACATTGAACTCATGTACAGGGAAGACTCTGTAAGGACATGATTGTATTCCTTGTGTCCTTCAGTGATTAGAACCTCCTGGCGATGCCTTTAGACTCCACCATTTTGTTGTATAAAAAGAATATACTTTACTAGTGGCAGTTTCCACCAACTCTGAATACTGAGCTCTTTTCAATTGGTATGATGGCTCCCATTTAGGATTAGTATATACTGGGACGTTGACCATCATGAGACACTTATGGCTATCCTTAGGCACAAACTCTTTCCGACATACTCTGGATACTCTGTGTAGCCTAGTTCCTGAAGTGTGTCCCATAACAACTCCAGAAAACCTTGTATGCCAACCAAGTACCTGTGGGTCCATCCTTTATCATCTACCTAACTGGGCTGCCATCTGTACAACAGATAGACAAAAACCTTAAGCCAGGGTAAAACAAAGAGTTTTAAAGGAAACAAAAACTACCCAAAAGCCCATGCAAAGATATGCAATGCACATGCTCGACTCCTACGACATGAAAGGAAACACACAACCTCTCGCATAAACACGGTGGCTTTTTCGTACGTCTCTCCACTTATAATACTCTACCGATTCTAAACATAGCGAACAAAGTTAGGGTACCTGTAGAAGACCATACATTACCATTCACTATAGAAATGGCACCCATGTGTTCAACACTGCATGGACAGTGCTTCATACGTTTACACGTATTGACTTGTCCCATACTCACCACCGTATGGTCGGCGTTTGTGTGTCCCATATCATTGTCATATGGGATGCCCCTGAGTAGGCCACTTCTCAGGGTTAAGCGACCGTGATTAGTAAGATCACACGGCGGGAACTCCGCACTCCACATCAGGCGGCAGATGTCGACAAGCCTCAAAGACAAGCCCAATGGGCTAGCCAATGGGTAGGTCGCCCCCCGAACAATCAGTGAACGGGGCCCCTCACACAAGCAAGCTTGTGCAAGTCAGAGTCATAATATCATATTTTGCTGAATTTAACTTACTATCATACCTAATCGGAGGTGCATCGTTACAGAATCGCAAGTTTAGCAGAAAGTAAATACACAACTCTAGAAGTTAGTTTACTGGGGCCACCTCATAATACCTTCATAACTAACCACTAGGGCACTCTAACTAGGTTCAACACAACACCTGTGATGTCCTGAGGATATAAGCTCTGATAACAGCTGTGACGGAACGGCCCTACTTAAACTGACTCAGGTGTGATCTGTAGTGTAAAACACTAACACGTCACACACCTGGGTCAGCATAAGTCCGGGGTTCCATCGAGTGTCTCCGAGACAACCCGCATCATTCACTTTCAGCTGTCTCATCACAAATACTCAGGATCCCAACACCAGAGGATACATCACAGACATTGCATAGACAAATATATACAACATAGATAGATAAGAGTTATACAAACCAGAGTAGTTCAAATTTAAACAATATAACACAGGTTCTAAGTTCAGCAACAGGTTTACAAGGTATTAAACAACCTAGTCACAGATCATGTCGTGCCCTGACATGTCTGGGTCTTCAGACCTCCACAGCGCCAGCAACAGAAGCTACTTCACGGACAAAGCTGCAACAAGGGCAAAGAACCCTGAGTACAAGGGTACTCAGCGAGACTTACCCGACTGACAAAACTAAAGGAAAGATCAAGGGCATGCAAGGCTTTGAAGTTAAAAGAGAAACAAACAGACTCTAGCACGGCCAAAGCTTACTAAGCTACTACTCTAATTGCCATATTTTAGACTACAATGTTACTATCCTATGCAGCTAGGTGAGCCAAATAAGTATTGCCAAACAATAGGATTAGCGAATAATAAAGCAAGTATGAGAGCTTAATCATTGACTAAACATACAAATCAAGTGTCTGTCAGGCTCAAGCATGTATCAAAACCGTTGACACTCGGCGATTCGAATCAATTTCAAACCCTGCAGGGGAAAACCTAGGACACACGCTGCGTGCGCGCCTCGTCAGGCCACACGAAGCTACTTTTCCCGTTATGGCCACCATTGCCTGAACTGTGCCCACTTAGCCCGGGGTCGCATCCCCATTCCCTACACAGTGCCCGGGCAAAGGCATGTGGGTTACTGACTACGACCCCGCCCACGTTCCTCGCCAAGCACGGTGACTCACAGTTCAACCGTTGGTACCACAGCAGTACATCAGTTTCCCGGCTCCCTATACCGGTATGTGCCCAGTACGTTCAAAGCTTGACCACAGGCAGACCACAACAAAACCTACATTTTTCCAAGTGGGCAGGACCAGCTCATACTCACCAAAGCGTCCAACATATTCCTTTGTCCAACCACAAGTCCTGCCCAACACTTTCAAAGACCGATTAAACAAGTTTTTAGCTCTTTAAGCCAGCCCTACCTATTGTGCAGGTGATCGGGATAACACCTGACTCCTACTACTATGAACAGATCTAAACAACTCTACTCTATCTTTTTGAAAAGGTGGCAGAGATGCTCTAATCAAGGATGGAATATGCATCAAAATTGGATTCACTCAACTCCTAATCTTATGCACAATCATAGGCTCAAACATAACAATAATAGTCAAGTTAGTACTGAGACAGGTATGCTCCGGGGCTTGCCTAGCTCACTGATCTCTGGCTCTGCAGCAACAGGGGCTTCTGGAGCTTGCGGTACAGCTTCGGTCTCCGCCTCGAACACCACCTCGTCTCCTTCCTGGACGTCGCCAGGGGCCTCCACCAACTCGGGCTGCAGCGGATCCTGGTCTACACGACATGATACAAAACATGGAAACTTTAAATTAGAGACCCTTAACCACCCTAAACCTTTGTAAAACACCTAATTAGTATAAAGGAATTAATTAACTTATTCAAGGATTATAAATAAAAAGGATAACTAATTAAAAACCTAATTTTTCTAATTAAACAAGCCCTTAAACCCATTCTAATAATCAAGGGTAATAATTATAAAAGCATCTTATATACTAAACAATAATCTAGATGCAAAAAGAAAAATGCAACTACTGCAACAAAATTTACTTCATTAATTTTAGAGCTTCCTACAAAAAGACATGCAATTCTAAATATTAATCCTATTGGAATGCATTTCTAAAAACCCAACAACCTATTAAAACCTAAAACTTCCCTATTTTTCACAAAAACCCCCTGGCTTTTCCTTTATTCAAACCCACAGTCCAAACTCATCTTCCACCTCTTACCAGTAGGCCCGGCCCAACTCCCTTGGCCTCGTACGGCCCGGCCCATCTTCTATTTTCTTTTTTTTCCTATCTAGCTAACCGGCCCGACCCGGCCCTTTTTCTCCTCTCTCCTCTTCTAGCCGGCCTGGCCCACTCCCTCTCTCTCTTCCTCTTTTCTCCTCTAGCTGCCGGCCCAGCCCACCTGCTCTCGCTTCCCTCTCTGCTGGCCGGCCAACAGGGCCCATCTCTCTTTCCCCTAGGATGACTTGCAAGCCCGGACCGGCTCTTCTCTCTTTCCCCTTCCTCCCTCCTTTCTCCCAGCGCGCACGCACTCGTGCACAAGCGCCGGCCGAGCGCTGCTCCTGGCCGGTGACAGGAAACGCCGGTGGCGCAGCACCGGGCCCAACAGACCCCACGGTCCAGTGTTCCAGGCCTCCTCTCACCCATTCCCCAACTCAGAACCCACAAACAAGACCAGCAGGCAGTGGACATCGGCGGCGGCGGCGGCAACACCCGAGCACGGCGGTGAAATGCCGAACCCGCGCAAGGGACCTCAGTCCAGGGCAACAAGCGAAGTCCAAAGCTTCTATACGACTTGGGACATGCGGCGTTCACGCTTCTAGGGATTCTAGGGGTTGGGGCGGCCGTTCTCCACGGCGGCGGTGGACCAACGGCGTTCCGCGGCGGTGCGACGACACTCTGGCCAAACGGGCCACGAACTCGGGAAAAGGACTATACTATCAGCAGCGCAAGAGTCACAGGAACTCGTTGAAGGGGTCGGACAGCGACGAGGATGGCCGGAGGTAGGTGCTCACCGGGCGGGTGGCAAAAACGGCCAACGGCAGCTTGCGGTAGAGGGTGGCGACGATTGAGGCTGCTGTGTGCGACGACGGCGAACAGCGTCGGGTGTAAAGGGAAGAGGACGGCTGGGGGCTTCTGTGGACGAAAGGAATCGAACGGCGGTGGACCACCGACGGCGAATTTGGGCGGCGGTGGTGATGGTCGTCGGTAGCAAGCAGAACGGAGAGGAAGGGATAAGGACGGTGGAACTCGGCCTTCAACCTTCTCACTGCCGTGGCCACCTTCTGCTGGTCACCGCCTTGAGCTGGCCCCGGCCTCACGCGGCGCGTGACACCACCGGTGAAGGGCGGCAAGCAGCTGCGTGTCCACTGTCCACGCCGCGCCAGCTCTGCCTGTCTGTCCATCTGAAAGTCTGTCATCCCTCTCTGAAATCAGTCAAACGGTCCGAGTTTAACTCGAGTTTTCTCCAAATTTTGCATGCAGACCTCTCAAACTCCAAATACAAAAGTTGTAGCTGAATGACAGAGCTTCAATTCATTTATAAACATTCTTCCCTAAAACTCAAAGAATAAAAAGTTACAAGGCCTGAGACTTGGACGTAAATTCTGAATTTTCTGAATCCTTTCAAAACTGTCATCTTTAGGTCCTATTTGCTCCAAATTTTTCATGTAAACATTGTGAGATCCAAATACCAAAGTTGTAGAGGAAAGATAGGGCTACATTTTTCCTTATATGCACTTGAGCTGAATCTTTCTAGATCGCAAACTATTCTGCTCTGAACTTAGGCCAAAGTGATGAACACTTCACCAATTGAGTTAACACTCTCAAACCTGCCACCTTTAGGCCAGGTTTTCTCCAAAATCCAAATGTAAACTTTTGGATCTTCAATAATCAAAATTGTAGTCCTAACATAGGGCTACATTTCTCTCAATATAACCTTGGGCTAAAACCTTTTAGTTTGGAAGTTACCTGCCATTGAATATTGACCAAAACCATAATCACCTAAGGTTTAAACTTAACCAAATTTGGTTTTTCAAAGTTTGAATTCTTCTCAAACTTGATTATTCCAAGCATATTTGATGATTTGCTATCTTTTAGAGTTATCAACTCCAATTTGACTTGGTCAACCTTTTCAGGTGAGAAATTACCAAAATACCCTTGGTTCATATTTGCTTTCTTTGAGTAGCTCTTAAACCATCATTTGTTCATACTTACCCTCACTAGTACTCTAATGATAGTCTCTTAGGCTCAAGTAACACCTGTGGTGTTACATCCAGCGTGTCACAGGGTGCTTGGCCGCGCTCAGCCGTTTCATCGCCCGACTCGGTGAGCGGAGCCTGCCCTTATATCGCCTGTTGAAGAAGTCGGACCACTTTACCTGGACCACCGAGGCTCAAGAGGCCCTCGATTCGCTCAAGACGTTGCTGAAAAGCCCACCGATCCTGACAGCCCTGGCTGATGGAGAATCCATGCCGCTTTACATTGCGGCAACCACCCAGGTGGTAAGCACCGCAGTCGTCGTCGAGCGCGACGAACCCGGGAAAGTCCAGAAGATACAGCGCCCAGTCTACTTCATCAGCGAAGTCCTGTCCAACACGAAGGTGCGATACCCCTAGATCTAGAAGCTAGTCTATGCGGTCCTCATCGCCAAACGGAAGATCAGGCACTACTTTGACGCTCATCCCATCACGGTGGTGTCAAAGTATCCGCTCGGCGAGGTGATCCAGAGCCCCGAAGCCGAAGGAAGGATAGCCAAGTGGGCGCTTGAGCTGATGGGAAAGAACATCACCTACGCCCCGCGGAACGCCATCAAGTCACAGGCGTTGGCCGACTTCGTCGCTGAGTGGACTGAGATCCAAACCCCCCGGCCTCCATCGAGCACGAGACCTGGGTCATGTACTTCGACGGATCGCTTATGAAGGAGGGAGCCGGCGTCGGCCTTGTCTTTGTGACGGAACAGCCCTACTTAAACTGACTCAGGTGTGATCTGTAGTGTGAAACACTAACACGTCACACACCTGGGTCAGCATAAGTCCGAGGTTCCACCGAGTTCACACTATCAGCTGTTCTCATCACCAATACTCAGGATCCCAACACCAGAGGAAACATCACAGATATTGCACAGGTAAATTATACAACACAGACAGGTAAGATTTATACAAACCAGAGTAGCTCCATTTAAAGTTATTACACACAGGTTCTAGGTTCAGCAATAGTTTACAAGGTAATTAAACAACTAACATCAGACCATGTTGTGCCCTGACATGTCAGGATCCGCGGACCACCACAGCGCCAGCAAAGACCTACTCCTCAGGCTCCACTGCAACAAGGGTAAAAGAATCCTGAGTACAAAGGTACTCAGCGAGACTTACCCGACGAACTACTCTAAAGGGATACAAGGGCATGCAAAGCTGTGAAGTTAAACAAAAATAAACTGACTAGCAAGCTTAGCTTAATTAGCTATTAATCTACTTACCAAATTTTAAAATTGACAAGATAAAACTCTATTTAGTTAGGTGAACCAACCATTACTGCCAAACAGTAGGAATTAAGGCATAAGAGCTGAACAGAACATAACATGCAATAAAATTTATCTGTCAGGATCAAGCGTGTATCAAAACCGTGACACTCGGCGATTCGAATCGATTTCAAACCCTGCAGGGGTAAACCTGGAACACACGCTGCGTGCACGCCCCCGGAAGGCCACACGAAGCTACCTTTCCCGCTGCGGCCACCATTGCCTGAACTGTGCCCACATAGCCCGGGGTCACATCCCCAATCCCTACACATTGCCCGGGCAAAGGCATGTGGGTTACTGACTACGACCCCGCCAACATTCCTCGCCAGACACGGTGAGTCACAATTCAACCGTTAGTACCACAGAAGTACATCAGTTTCCCAGCTCCCTATACCGGTATGTGCCCAGTACGTTCAAAGCTTGACCACAGGCAGACCACAGCAACTCTAATCTTATCCAGTGGGCAGGACCAACTCAAAATCACCAAAACGTCCAACACATTCCTTACTTAACAACCATCTGTCCTGCCCAACACTTTCAAAGACTCGCTAAACAGGTTTAGCTCTCTAAGCCAATATTACCTAGTGGCAGGTGATTGGGATCACACCTGATTTACTACTATTATGAGCAGATCTAAGCAACTCTACTCTATCTTTTTGAAAAGGTGGCAGAGATGCTCTAAACAAGGATGGATAATGCATCAAAAGTAGGATTCATTCTATCCTAATCTAATGCACAAACATGGGCTCAATCATGACAACAGTAGTTAAGTTAGTACTGGGACAGGAATGCTCCGGGGCTTGCCTGGCTCACTGATCTCTGGCTCTGCAGCAACAGGGGCTTCTGGGGCTTGCGGAACGGCTTCGGTCTCAGCCTCGAACACCACCTCGTCCCCCTCCTGGACGTCGTCGGGGACCTCCACCAACTCTGGCTGCAACGGGTCCTGGTCTACACGACATGATGCAAAACATGGAATAATTAAATTAGAGACCCTCAAGCCCACCTAAACTTGATCAAACACCTAAATAGCACAAAAGATTTAATTAACATATTTCAAGGATTATAGCAAGGGATTAACTAATTAAAAACCTATTTTCTAATTAAATAAACCCTTAAACTCTATCCTAAAATCAAGGATAATAATTATTAGAGTATCTAATACATTAAACCATACTCTAGATGCATAAAAGAAAATGCAACTATTGCAATAAAATTTATTTCATAAATTTTAGAGGTTCCTACAACAAGATATGCATTTCTAAATATTATTTCTAATTGAAATGCATTTCTAAAAACATTAAAAACCTAAATAAACCTAAAACTCTCCATTTTGCAGAAAACCCCCTGGCCTAACTCCAATTCCAACCCGCAGTCCAAATCTCCTGTAATGGGCCGGCCCGGTCCGGCCCACCATCCTTTTTCTTTTTCCTTTCTTCTTTTTTCCCTTTTCATTTCCACTGGCGGCCCGGCCCGCTTCGCCCTCTCCTTTCTCTCTTTCACCGGCCGGCAAATGGGCCCGGCCCAAAGCACACAGCGGCAGCCGGCCCAGCCCATCACCGACCGCGCCTTCTTCCTCCACCCGCCCGCGCCCGCGCTTGACCGACACCGGCGGCTCCGACCGGCGACGACCGACGGCGACGGCGCAGCAGGACTCCAACACGTCCCCTGGCTTCACGTTCCAGACCAAGGCAAACCTACTCCCGGCATTTCCCCCAAACAAGAACAGCCGGAGCTCCTGAGAACACTACGCGGCGGCGGCAACCTCCGGCCCCGGCGGTGGCGCTCCGCAACTCGTCAAAGCACAAGCTCCCCATGCCAACAAATGGCACTGCTAGCACCTATCCTACCTAGGACATCCGGTGCTTCCCCTTTACTGGAACCCTAGGCGCTACTCCCACCTAAACGCGACGGCGGTCCGTTGAACGGCGCCCAGGACGACGCGGCGGCGTTCCGACCGAACGGATCACTGACAAGGACAACAAACACCACCACAAGCACCACTGGAACGCTAGGAACACATCTAAACCACTGGGCCGCGAGGGTAGCGGGAAGGGTGTTCTCACCGCGGGTCCAAGAATGGCGGCGGTGAAACTGTGAAGACCGACGGCGGCGCGATGCTTTCGGGCGGGAAAACTGAACACGGAGGGGTGGCTGGGATAGGGCTAGGGCACTCACTCAGGAACAGAATCGAGCTATGCAGCAGCGGTGGCGGCAAGGAGCAACGGCGACGGCGGTGACCTCGGTGACGAGCGTAAACAGGACGATGACCGCTCGACCGGCTCTTTTCTTTCCAAGTCACGCGAGCAGTGACCTTGCCAGCTCCTGCTGGACGCGTTCGTGCTGTGCCCCGCGCGCGCC
The DNA here is from genome assembly GCA_004135705.1 of Alloteropsis semialata. Taxonomy (NCBI): domain Eukaryota; kingdom Viridiplantae; phylum Streptophyta; class Magnoliopsida; order Poales; family Poaceae; genus Alloteropsis; species Alloteropsis semialata. The sequence goes on along the minus strand of CM014270.1, from coordinate 10,233,174 downwards.
AGCGAGTGGCACGTGAATTTTGGCGCGCGGCCGAGGGCGGTGAGGCGGCGGCGACTCTGAACGCGGCGAGCTCGAACTGAACGCAAAACTCCTGAACCCGGCCCAAACATGCTCCTGATATCTCAATTTCAAATGTCAGCGCAGTGAACATCCTTTACAAACATTGTAGTAGGTACTTCCATCTACAACTCCCCTTATAACACTTTGCTCCAAAACTCTACCAGAACGGAGATCCTAGGCCCTGAAGATCGAGCTGATCACTGAACATCGACCATTCTTGCGTCGGGTGTCTGAAACCCTTTCCAAACCGGCAACATGGCTTCACCTTTTCTTCAAATTTCGTAACTGAACTCTTGAAACTCGAAATATGAAAGTTGTAGCCCAAACATCAGGCTACAATTTCTCTTATATGATTTTGGTCCAACTCCGCACGGATTTTGAGTTACAAGCCACTGAATGTCGGCCTTAAAATCTGTGTTTTGCTGAAACTCGTGGAAACCTACAAGTTCGTCCCAATTTTTCTCCACATTCTGAATGTAAACATTCAAATCTCCAAATATAAAAGTTGTAGCCTATACAATGACCTTCATTTTCTCCAATATGACCTTGAGCTTATTCAGCCTGGATCTTAAGTTAAACTGCATTGTATCTGCCTCTGTTTAACGGCTCTTTTTCAGAAAAGGTTCAGATAATTCCCCCTTTCAACACAGCCACCTTCTATCCAATTTTTCTCCATTTTTCATATGTAAACTTTAAAAACTCCAAATATAACTTTTGTTGCTGATTCATTGATCTTCAATTTCTCTTATACACTTGTGGGCTGATTGTGCTTGGTTTGGAAACTACAAGGCCCTTTACTTTAACCCAACATTCAAACTTAAACTTTCTCCAAAATTCCCATTTCCTCTTTCTCTTTTTTTTAACTTTAACTCCCCTAATCAACCATTAAACCTTAATGACTTTGCAATATCATCCAAATGGTGATTAGAGATCTGCCTTAACACAGGAGTGTTACAGTCTTCGTCTCGCCCCTGGGCGTGTGCATGAAGTACATGGTCCGACTACACTTCCCGGCTTCCAACAACGCCGCCGAGTACGAAGCTCTTATCAACAGGCTCCGCATTGCCCTTGAGCTGGGAATACGGCGTCTCGAGATCCGTGGTGATTCAGAGCTAGTCGTCGATCAGGTAATGAAAGAATCAAGCTGCGTCAACCCAAAGATGGCTGCATACTGCCAGGCGGTCCGCGAACTGGAAGACAAGTTCCACGGCCTCAAGCTCAAGCACATCCTGCGACGATACAATGAGGCGACCGACACCCTCGCGAAGGCGGCCTTCAACCGAAAGCCCGTTCCCAATGGCATCTTCGCCAAGGACCAGTACACTCCATCCATCCGACTTGACAATGAGCCACCAGAGCCTTCGACACAAGAGGCAACAGAAGTGATGGAAATTGACGGAGTACCAGAGCCCAATCTCGAAGATCCGGATTGGAGATTCCCGCTCCTCAAGTGGATCGTGCAAAGCAAGCTTCCTCCCGACAGGACTGAAGCTCGGCGGATCGCACGCTGGGCCAAGTCATTCACTCTCATCAAGGGAGAGCTCTACAGGCGAAGCGCCTCCGGCGTCCTGATGTGTTGCATCCCGGTCGACCAAGGGAAGGAGTTGTTGAAGAACATCCACGACGGAGCATGCGGACACCACGCTGCGCCGAGAACTCTTGTCGGCAAAGCTTTCCAACATGGTTTTTATTGGCCGACCGCCGTCGCCGACGCCAAGGACATCGTACGCAGTTGTAAAGTTTGCTAATTCTACGTGCGACAAACTCACCTCCCGGTGCAAGCACTGCAGACCATCCCCATCACCTGGCCCTTTGCCGTATGGGGATTGGATCTAGTCGGATCATTGAAGAAAGCGCCCGGGGGCTTCACGCATCTCCTCGTCGCCGTCGACAAATTCACCAAGTGGATCAAGGCAAGACCCATCAAGAGGATCCGCCCGGAGGAAGCTGCCCAGTTCTTTACCGACATCGTGCACCGCTTTGGAGTCCCAAATGCGATCATCACTGACAACGGCACCCAGTTCACGGGCAAGAAGTTCCTCAACTTCTGCGACGCCTACAGCATCCGAGTGGATTGGGCCACCGTCAGCCATCCTAAAACCAGTGGACAAGTGGAAAGGGCGAATGGCATGATCTTGCAGGGGCTGAAGCCACGGATCTTCAAGCGTCTCGAGAAGTTTCGAGCAAGGTGGGTCTCAGAGCTCCCGTCCATCATCTGGAGCTTGCGGACCACATCGAGCCGGGCCACCGGCTGCACGCCTTTTTTCATGGTTCACGGGTCCGAAGCAGTCCTCCCGACGGACCTTGACTACGGCAGCCCGAGGATTCGAGCCTACGACGACGAGGGCAACCAGCCTTCTCTCGAGGACGCCGTCGACCAGCTGGATGAAGCACGCGGCGTCGCCCTACTCCACTCGGCCAAGTACCAGCAAGCCTTGCGACGGTACCATGACCGCAACATCAGGAGCCGGGCGTTTCAAGTCGGCGACCTGGTCCTCCGACGAGTCCAGAGCAACCGCAACCGCCACAAGCTGTCGCCGCCATGGGAGGGCCCTTACATCGTCGACCAAGTCCTCCGTTCGGGAACTTTCAAGCTCAAGGATGCCAACGGCCAAGTTCTCTCCAACGCCTGGAACATAGAGCAGTTTACGTCGCTTTTATCCTTAAAAGTCCCTGTACTTTGTCATTCGCTTACGATAATAAAAAGTGCTGCTTCGTTCCGAGTACTTTATAGGCCTGTGGACGTTTTCCGAAACACACTCTTCGAGCTCTCTAAACTGAGTAGCGAGTGACCCCTTCCCCGCGCAGGGTCGCCCGCCGCTCGGGGGCTCCACCCGGGGCACGGTGCCCCTCTTTTTCTCGCAATTAATCCTGACAAACGAAAACAAACGATCGCCCCCGTATGCGATCAGCGGTACACTTTTGCGCTTAAAGGGAAAAGAAAGGCCAGTTTGTGTGGCTCTGTGCTTGCACCCGTCCAAGCTCTGAATGCCTACGCCCCAGCGGCTACGGCGCTAGACTTGCGGGCAAGGCCCAAGCCCTCGGACTAACCTCTTTTTTCTTCCTGAGAGCAATAAGGGAACCGCTCCGACTAGTTTTTGCTCCCAATACTTAAGGCTGTTGCCCGTCATTATCTGGCCTTCCAAAACTACTCGGGGGCTGCGAGTCCGAGTGGTACCGCTATGCGACTAGGTTAGGCCAAACTCTCGAGTTCCTACGCCCCGGTGGCTACGGAACAGAGCCCAGCCGACAAGGTCCTAAGCCTTGCCATCTCGGCTCGTGGTCCCAAAGCACTCGGGAGAAAATGAAAATGGCAAGCAGCAGATAAAAGCACAAACTATTCAACAAAAGCAAGTCCTTAGCGAGGGAACACCCTCCATAGGGAACTAAGTTCATTACATCGCAAAATGAAATGACTAAGCCCCCCTGCATTCTGCTGTTTTATTACAGACCGAGGTCTCTCAGGGCGACGGCAACCATTTCATCAGCAAAGGAGGAGGACTCGGCTTCAATTCCGTCGTACTCATGGTCCTCGTAGCCGGGGGCCCATCCACTTCGCAGATAGTCCCGCTCTATGCCCGGGTAGTGCGATAGGAATATGGCGACGATCCTCCGCACCACGCTCCGTGTAAGCTCTGAGGCCTGCTCCCGAGTCCTTCCCGGAACGAGGGCGACGCGCTCCACTAGGGATAGGCCGCCACCGACACTGAGCTCCTCCAGCAAGCGCTCGACGGCTTGAACCAGGGCCTGGTGGACCTCAGCCTTCTCCTGGAAGGCCTTCTGAGTCCGTTCGGCCGTCTCCCTCGACTATCGAAGATCCTCAACAATCTCTGGAGAAATTTCTTCGGCTGAGCTATCACTAAAGAAAGAAAACAAGGGGAAGGATGAAGGGAAGCACGATGCATACGCGTCATCTCGTCCTTCAGGTCGTGGCTAAGTTGCACCAGCTCCTGGTTCACGGCGAAGGCCTTGGCAACCTCGCTTTGCTCCGACTCCAGCTTGGTTTGCAGGTCGGCCTTCTGAACTCGGAGTGCTGTACCAACGAATAGAGTCAAGCAACTAACAACCACTCGGTAGAAGGAGGAAAGAACAATTCGCCAACTAAAAGGACTCAGAAGGACAGCTTACCAATGATCTCGTCCTCCCGCTTCTGAGCAATTTCCCTGAGGCGAGCTTCCTCATCACTGGCGGCCTTAAGCTTCTCGGCCAAGTCGACCGCCTCGTTGTTGGCCTTCTTGAGGTCGACGGCGGCGTCCTGGACGTCCTTTTGAAGATCCGCCACCTTCACATTCAGGCCATCGTTCTCCTGAATGGCGGCCTCCCTCTCTTGACCCGCGGCCTCGGCTGCCGTCTGCGCCTCGGCCGCCCTCTTCTCGGCCTCGGCCACCTTCGCCTCAAGGGCGACTTTCTCCTCCTCGGCACGGGCGTGCGCCTCTGCTCCGGCCAGTTGGGCCGCGGCCAGCTGGGCCTCGAGCTGCGCCTTCTCCGCCTTCATCTTGTCGACGGCGTGCCACAGCCCGGCTTCTCGATGGAGAAATTGAGATTTCCCCGAGCTGCGCTTCATGATTGCCTGCACCCAAAGATAAAAAGGCAGGGGTGATGTGGTCAGACATTGCCGAAGCGGCGCCGCCTCAAAACCAAAAGGAGAACGAAGAAACCCAACGCTCACCTGGGCGGGCTTGATGATCATCTTCTCGAAGGTCTCCTTCACGTCATGAAGGCCCTCCACGAGAGCCTCGAACTCCTCCATCTCCGACCCGTCGTCGAGCTCGAAGATGGTTCACTCCGTGTCTTGATGGTCGACCCACTTCAGCCGGACCTCGCACGGCAGGTTCGGGTCGTCCTCTATGGGCACGATGGCCTTGAAGTTGCGGTCCATCGTCATCAGCCCCGAGGTATCGGTGAAGGAGTCCGGGATCCCCCTCAAGGGACTCAATGGCCTCACGGGCCCCGAGCTCGGCTCCCCGGCGGAGTGAGCGTCGGCTCCCTGAGGGTTGCCCGTCGGAGAGTCCTCGAGCATGATGACCTCCGACGAAACCCCCCCGAAAGTGGCCTCGGGGGCTCCAGCAGCAGTCGACGGTGGAGCGGCGGCAATTGGGAGGACCACGGACGCCCCTGCCACCGTCCCCACAAGACCGGCCGCGGTCTCCGGAGAAAAGCAGCCTCGCGACCATCTGGCCCAACGGCGGTATCCCCGGCGCCGGCTAGAGCGACGTCACACAGCCTAGAAAGCAAAGGGACCTCCCCTGCCTCAGGACGGCTCGCCACCTCTTGAGGGGCAGGTGGAACCGGCCCCAACAACTGCTGCTCCAGCTCCGCCTGGTACGCCGCGAGGTCCTCCTCCGAGGGGACGGTTTGCGTGACGCCCAGGCCCGCCGGGAGCACCCCTCCAGAGCTGTCGCCACTACCCTGCGAGGTCTCCTCTTCGAGGGAGGGCGTCTCCCTCTTAGCGGTCTCCTCGGCCCGCTCGATCGAGGGCCCCGGCGGTTGTGTAGCCACGGGGGACCCGGCGTCAGCCCCCTGTGCCGCCCGGCGCAGCTTCTTCTTGGGCGCCACCTCGAGCGGTTTGTTGGCCCGACTGGTGCACCAAAGATCAAGAAACCCAGCTAAGGAAGAAGTCGATCGCAGAAACAGGAACTACTCGGAAAAGGCAGAACACAACTTACCTCGCCGAGACGGCTCGAGGCCGTTTGACGCTCGCCGGCGTCGAGTCCGATGAGGGCGACGGCCTCTTGGTCCCCGCAAGCGCCGTCGGGACGGGGACCGCCTGCGAGGCGTCGGCACCCCCACCCGAGTAGGGCGCCGCCTGACCAGTCGGATCTCCCCCTCAACCTGGGAGGGACCTGATTGCCCCGCCACGGCCTCCGCCGGGACGGAAGGAGCACGCCCCTCCACCGCAGGAGACGCCGACAAGTGGCCGCCCCCAGCGGGATTCACCTGCCCGGCCGGAGGGGGCGCCGGAGGGGCGTCTTGCCCTCCGCCCGGCGCCCTCGCCGTCGAAGGAGCCGGCGGCGGGCGCCTGTCCTCCCGTGGCGAGGGCCTCCTAGGAGAGCGCGACCCCCTGGGCGGCAAACCGCCCGAGGACGCGCTCCGACGGGTCACGGCTCCTATCCTGGCCGGGGGGGCACCCCGACGGGAGTCCTTTGGCTCCTCGGACACACGACGGGCGTGCGGAGGCGTGCGGTCACGCCGCTCGCGCTGGCTGTGCCCGGCGGACCGATGAGACCGGCCCGACCGAGAACTTTCGCTCCTCTCCGCGCCCGGCTGCGATGACCTCCCGCTTCCACCGGACCACGGTTTCCGTGCCGAAGGCGAGGACGTCGCCGCCACAACTGCCCCGGGCTCCGCAGAGGGCGCACCCCTGCCCCTCTCATCCTCGTCATCCTCCTCCTCCGAGTCCCCTCCCCCTCCACGGGCTCCGACTCGGGATCCTCATCATTGGAGACCTCATCGCCTAGTCTCCTCCTTTTGGCCCGGTCGGTGTTCCTCGACCTCTTGGCCACCTCGCGCTGCTTCCACCGCTCCCGGCGCTCCTTCTTCTTCTTATCCTTCTCGGCGGCAGCGCAGTTCACCGCCCTATCTTCAGGAAGTGGCGCCTGGGAGAAAGTGACGTCGTTGCTCTTCACCTAAAGAACTTGGGGTTACAAGGCGAAAAAGAATTCAAAATCAAATTCGAGACGGGCGACAGAATCCTCACAATGGCTTTAGTGCCGGTGTTCGGAAGCATCGGCAAAAGATGGGGCGGCGGGTACTCGAGCTGAGCCTTCCCCACCGCTGCCGCCACCTGGCGCCGCACCTCGGCCGCCGAGGGCAGGGGCTCCACCGTCACCGTCCCCACGAAGGGGGGCCTTGTCTGGGGTCATCTGCCACATATGGAGGGCACGCCACCTCAGTGGCACAATCCGTCTCGAGAGGTAGCCGCCGATGACCTCCACCGTGGTCACCTTCTGGGTCCGGAGCCGGTCGAGGGCGTTCCAGGCATTCCTGAGAAGCCTCTCCCAGTCCTTCTTCTCGGGCCCATACGACCTCTTCTCGGGCGCCTTCTTGAACCACCTTCCGGTGTACTCTGGAAGGGAGTGCTTGAGGTCGTTCTTGAGGTAGAACCACCCGGGGTGCCATCCTTGTTTGAGCTCGCGAGGGAGCCCGGGATGTAGTCGTCCGACCTCCCCTGCTTCATCTTCAGCGAGGCGCACCCGATCGTCGCAGGGGTGCTGCCGCCGTCGGTCTGCAACGCGAACTTGAAGAAATACATGAATAGATCCCAATGGGCCTCTGTCCCCAGGTATCCCTCACACAGCGCCACGAATGTCGCCATCTGCTGGATCCCGTTCGGATTAAGGTGGTGGAGCTCCAACCCGTACTCGACCAGCACCGTACGGATGAATCTCCCCGCAGGGACAGAAAACCCGCGCTCGTGGAAGGCGACGAAAGAGACGACGTATCCGGGCGGCGGCCGGGGGGAGTCCTCCAACCCCGGCTTGATCCACTCCTTGGTCTCCGTCAGCGGCGGGAGCATTTCCCCCTTCGCGAGCCCCTCCAACTGCGCAAGGGTCACGGAGGAACGCGCCCAGTTCAACATGGCGGGGGCGCTGGAGGAAGAAGGTGCAGGCTGAGGGAGGGATTCGATCTCTCACGCCCTGCTCCCTTGAGAAGATGCGAGCGCGGCAGCAGCGGCGGAAGCTGCGAAAAAGATGCTAGCGCGGTGGCGGCGGCAGAAGATGCGAGAGGGCGAGCGCGGCGACGGCGAAGAAGACGAGAGCGCAGCGAAATGCGAAAGAGTTTGGGGGCGAAATAAACCCTAGACAACCGCTACACAAGGCGATAAAAGGGGAGGAATGGCGAAGCGGGGCAGTGGCGTTAATGCGCGGGCCCACCATCGGCGCGGCGGCGACGTGCGCCGGTCGCTTCACCTGACGGCCTCAAAAGGCGCGCCCCCTCCGCGTGGCGGAAAACGGGCCAGCACCTCCGCTCCCGGCCCACCAACGGTTGAGTAAGGTTCCGGCCCAACAAATCACATTCCCAACAAAGCCCCGAATTCTTCACGACCTCGACGACCTCCAAGACAAACTACTCGGCTCCACTAGCTTCAAAGCCTTAACAAGAGTATCCACTCTTCCCAAGGCTCGGGGGCTACACCCGGCGGGTGCGCTCGCGCGCCACCCACCAGAAGAACCACGGCTCACCACTCCCTCGCAGCGGCTGAACCTGGGCACGAGTCCCTAACTCCCACCTAGGCTCGGGGGCTACTGACGAGGATCTAGACCAGGGTTGACCGATCAACCCACCAATCCACGACACGTCGCCAAACGACCCTTCGAAAACAAGAACTAGCGTCCCAGATCGAACGGACCCACCTCGTTCGAATGGCTCTGGGCTCACCTGTGAAGGTCCCACCTCGTCCGAGTAGTGTCCGCCTCGCCCGACGAGTCTCCGTCTCGGCCGACTAGCTCACTCGGCACCACCCCCTCGCTTTTTGCCCACTCCGGGCCGTACCCACTTGGTGCCTGCCATGTCAGAACGGGATGGGCGCCTGCCCATCGCCACGGCGGCCACAGGGGCGCCCGTCTCGTCCAAACAGGAACGCCACAGTCCCTGGAAAAGGACGCTCGCCCGCTCGAGCAACGACACCTGGAGTCCAAAGAAGCACAGTACAAGTCAACCACGACCCAAAAACCACTCGGAGACGCATTCGGGGGACCGCCTACACCAACCACTCGGACGCCGTCAACTCCGGGTCAAATGGAACGCCCACTCCGTCAACACCAACTACAACAGTGAGCGCATGTTCGCTGCGTACGGCCCGGGACGCAAGACGACGGCGAAGACCCCGGCGCTGTAACTCACTTTATAATTCCCTTCTTCTTACCCCTCCCTTTCCTTACTCCCCTTGCGACTATAAAAGGGGACAAAGCGGAGATCGGTGGGGACATCGAGAGAGAACACTCGTGCACACGCACGCAACACACTACAACGCATTACACAGGGACTTGGGACCGCTCTCCCTCTCCCGACTGGTTTGTAACCCCTACTACAGACTAGGACTTGAGAATACCGGCTCACACTGGGCGTAGGGTATTACTCTTCGGAGGTCCAAACCAGTATAACTTCCCGTGTCTCTTGAGCCACCATCCGGTGTCCTGACACGCGATCGTAGAAATATTACTTGCCGGCGGTAGAGAACCCCGACAACTACCTTTTGTTTAATGTTCTCCAGTTCCGTGTTCCTTCTTATTTTCTCCAATGTTTGTGGTCGTTGATGTAATAATGAACAGCTACATGCACCGATCGTTGCAGAAGCTGGAATATTGAAATATATTCTCTTTTCTGAAAAAAAAAGTTCATCTTTTTTTATAGCGCAATAAAAAGCAGCTTGTTTGAACAATGTACGTACTCCGGCTCCCGTGGGCTTACTATTATGGCTGGACCCACTTATTTTGCATGGCTCATCAAGTTGTGAGAATTTCTTTCTTCTTTTCTGGCCCATTTTTGCGGCCTGTATGCAAGCAAGGAGAGCCCACCTTCCCTCCGGTTCCTCCCAGGCGGTGGAGAATTGCCCCCTTGTCCGACACGGTTCCATAAGGACGAGGGCGACCTTATGATTTCTGAATGCCCTTAAAAAGAAATCGCGGCTGAATAAAAAAAAATTCGCGGCCCTCTGCCTCCGCAGTTGTGCACTCCTCTCGAGCCTGCGACTCCAGGGCTCGAATCTCTCGAATCGTATTCGGCCTCGCCCTCCGGCCTCCGCATCTGGACCTGAAGGTACTCCGTCCGTCGCCTCTCCTTCCCATGCTCGTTTGATCTATTCTCCTGTCATGGTCGAATTGATGCTGTGGATGGGGAATCCTGTGATTTCCCATTTGGATCCAGCTGTGAGGATTCATCAAAGTTTGAGATGAGATAAGCAGAGCGGGGAGTGATTTAGGTATAGGAGGGATTGGAAGATGAAAGAGACAGGAGTTCGGGATCAGGAGCACTTGGCAGTCGGAACGAACATAGTTTGTTCTTTATCCTGCAGATCTGTGCGCTTTACAGCTTGGTTTCAAAGTTTCTTTCTGACGCGTACTGTAGGGAGTTGAAAAATCGCAGCTTGCCACACCTGCTACTGATTTTTCTCCCTTTAACTGAGACTGGAAGGCTCCTATTTCTTTATAGAAAACATCTTTCAAACTATATTTGCGTTTGCAGAGCTGGCTTACATGAAAATCGTGCATGCCATAACAGGCAGACTGCAGTATTATTTTTCCCCTATCATGTAACTCATTTGTAATACTCATCTGAGTAATGAGTTTTTTACCTTAAGATTATCAATTTCATGAAATTACCTTTTGTAGTGCTTGATTTTCTTGCATTTACTGAACAGTAGGACAGCTCTTGATTGGTACTAATTGGAGCACGATGAGGAATTCAGAACAATCCCTGCATGTGGCAGTTGCTAAAAGAAAAGTACCAAAAATTTCACTTTGCAATCTTCCGATGGTATGCAATTTCATTTTTTTTTTAAATTAATGACACAATAGTGTGTTTTCTTGGATCAATATGATTATTTGTCATGTAATACAATTATTTGGCTGTTGTTGCTGACCACTTCAGTTATGATGTTATTGTTTTTTACTATAGGATATTTTATCAACTATCTTGTCGCTGTTGCCAATAAATGACGCTATAAGGACAAGTGTGTTGTCAAGAAAATTGAAGTATGTTTGGTGCAGCCACACCAACCTAATTTTTGATAAATGTACAATGAGGAAAACCTATTTCAAGCCCCCCACTGGTTATTATCAAGTTGTCAGGGATAAGGAATTTATTACAAAGGTTGATACGGTCCTGCATCAGCACAGTGGAATGGGGGTTGAGCGTATGGAAATTGTGTTTTGATTGCACAGTAAGCATGCATATCATATTGATAGATGGGTTAACTTTGCAATTGCGTCAAAAACAAAGAAATTAGTTATTAATTTATCAGGTTGGTCCAAGAGTACATTTTTCAGAGAGTTGTCACGTCGCCATCGGATAGTCAGAAAAGAACCATATAATTTGCCTTCAGAATTTTTCAGCCCCAATAATGGTTCGTACTTGCGGTATCTAGATCTTTGGAGTGTGTCTATGCAGCTGCCTTTTGATTTTGAAGGATTTTTGAACCTCAAGAGTCTCACCTTAGTGGATGTGAGTATCACAGACGAAGGTGTTCAGTGTATGCTATCCAAATGCAATCTTCTGGAGTTCTTTGAAATTGCCTATTGTAGAATGGTTACTAGCATAAGAATACTTCATCCATTGGACCGGCTTAAGCATTTGGTAGTGGATCTCTGCCCAAAACTGCAAGAGATTGAGCTGAACTGTAGTCCAACAAAACTCAAGTACACTGGCGCCGTGGTTCCATTGATATTTGCTTCAACATTCAGGCTGGTAAATATTAGTGTTGTGTTCTTGACTTCTCAGTCCGCTCTTTCCTTCATTGTCACTGGTTTCCCCAGTACTTTGCCAAGGCTTGAGACTCTGACCTTACTTTGTTACGAGCATGAGGTTCGTGATATGTTCTCTATGGCCCTATTCCGTGCATATATATAATGCTAAGGCTCAAACTCACCATTCTATTTCTCATTTCTGTTGCAGAGGACTATTGTACCTGAAGGGCCTTTCAAATTTACCTATCTTCGGAATTTGAGGTTGGAATTAGTTTTCTCTGGCTTTGAAGTCAGAAAGACTGATTTCCTTGATTATGCTTATATCCTGAAGATTGCTCCTTTCATGGAATTATTGGAGTTAGCTGTAAGTTTATTTCATTGTGGCTTTTGAATACAGGTTACACAAATGACAATTCAAGCCATGGAAAAAATAACGAGAAAAAAAATTACAAGCATGTCACTCATTTATGTTGCTTGAGCAGTTGGTAATGCTAGGAGTGCATAATGACATGCAGTAGTTTATTTGATTTTTCCTTGAATTGAATGTATGATTCTATCTTGCACAGCATATCTAAAACTTTGGTCAGATTGATTCATCATTATAGTATCCACAAAGGGAAGAATTTTCTAAACTTTTAAAGTTGTTAGTCTCCCATTTGGATTTGGAACATGAGAATGTCCCATGCGTTTGGCTTTGAGTCTGCACACTGTCTGTGGGGCCATGCCTATCCATTACACAAACAATACTACCTTGAGGCCTGTACTGACTCCATGCATGTATTGTTATTTTCCATTAGATGTGGATGGATTGCAGGCCTCGATCGTATTGCAAAGAGGATGGCGAGCTAAGGGTTGGTGCTCCACACCAGCACGCCCATCTCAAGTCTGTTCGTATCAGTGGCTTTTTTGGTCATAAAGACCAAGTGGAGCTAGCACTTCACATCCTTCGCAGTTCCATCGTGCTCGAGAAGATGGAGATTACCCCAAAGCTAGAAATAAGCAATAATCTTGCAATACAAGACTCTTCTTGCTATAAGCAGCATTACGTGGATGGCCATAGAGTCGCCACTGAATTTGTTTGCAAAGCAGATTGTCGCAATGTTGTTAATGTGGTAAGGCCGTAAGGGTGCTGTCTTCTTGGGAGCCCGTCTGAGACAGCCATGGAAGCATGAGCCTCCACAATGGCGAGTTGGGCTGTCTCGCCAAGGTAGAGGACGTGGCTCTTTGCTGGAACCCTCGAAAACTGAGGGCAAAATAGACCTGTCTAGAATGTGTGTGCTGCGACGGTGTCTAATTTGTTAGATGTGCTCAGTTTAGTTTTTGCTAGGATATCAAACAATTGCATTTGTTACTGGTACAACATGACACTAGAAAGAGGCACGCGCTTCACCGCGTGCGGAAGGGACAGTCGAACTATGAACTGGTATAAACATGTCTTGTAATGAAGTTTTGAGTAAACAAACCATGCGTAATCTCATTCAATACTCTCTTATCCCGAAACACCTATGAAAACACAAAATAAGTGTTTCATATTTGTGATGCCGACGGTCAGGAAGTATATCCATATAAACTTTGACAGTTCTGTGACATGAGTTTTACTCAGCACTCCCAGTTTTTAGTAAGAGCACAAAGCAAAATATAGGAGATGTAATGGTTACAAAAATAGTAAGAGCCAATTGCAAAACTACTCCTATTTTTATCTCCAATTGCTTGTTTGCCCTTGATTTTTCATCTTTGCATGGTTGCCCTCATTTTTTGAAGCAGAGTGGTGTCGCTGCCCCTATTCTGTGAAGTCAGTTCACGGTGTGATGTCAGAGCTGCAGAGATTATAATGCCGTGTTCAGATGGTGAGGCAAATTTTTTACATCCTACTTTGACCACTAAATTAGAGGTATTAAATAAAATCAGTTTACAAAATCAATCCGAGACCAGAGCGCGCGACAGATGCCTCCGACGCAGCCAAGCGGCGCGTGCCGGAGCCGCAGAAGGCCACTGCGCAAGCTGCAAACGGCGTCTCCAGAAAGCGGGCGGCCTACACGGTGGGCTCCAGAAAGCGGGCGGCCTACACGGTGGGCGAGCGCGACGTGCGTGCGCCGAGCGCGCCCCGGCGTCGATTCCGGTGGTGGACGGGATCTCGCGGGCGGCGCGGTGCGGGTAATTTTTCTGGTAGCGGATAGAGTGGGGCCCGCGGGCAAGGCCGCAGAGCCACGCGGGGCGAGGGACAGGGAAGGACGCGCGTGGTTCTGCCGGCAGAACAGGGTGTCAACGCTCCCCTACGTTCTTTTTAGCAGTGGAAATGAATGTTTTTTTTTCGAAAGAGTAGAAATGAATGTTGGCGTATATTTTGACTTGCGTTGATAAATACAGTAGGTGTCGTCCTGGGCTTGTGGCTCCGATTTCTAACAGCATGTTCACTTGGCTTATCAGTCACCAGCCAGCAGTACTTTTCTCTCACAACAAATCAGCACCAGACAGTTTGTAAGTCGGACTGCCGGAGAAGCTCGGCCTGCAGCCGGACCAAAAAGCGCCCAACATTGCTCATGCTTTGGCCCTTCACCCCCACCAGCCCACTGGCTAATCGCGTGATCCAGATGATTACCATGATCCTTCGCCCCTACGCCGTTTGATGGCCTGTTGCCTGATCGGAGCCGGCCGGACGCCCCTTGCTGGCTGCTGCCCTATACGAGACGGCGATGATAATGCGAGCCTGCGAGACGGCAATAGCGCGAACCGGCGGACGTCGCGGCGCGGACGGATGGAACAAATTGATCGGATGACATGAGGCGTCGCGCTCGTGGGCCTGGCTCCAGACGGACGAAGATGAGGGCCTCGAGGGCGCGACAGCGTTCGGCGCGGCGGACTTCAGTGCGCAGTGGTTGTTGGGCCTGTTGACTGCCAGTCTGCTGGCCTCGGCTGTGGGCTGTATTCCTTCATAGAAAAGAAATTTGGGGCCGCTGGAATTTGAGGCCTCTTCCGTCGCACGGCTGCACACCTCACGGTAAATCCCCGGTCTCCTTTGCTAGCTGCACACCTCGCGTGGGCTCTTATTTTTTTTATTTTTAAATTTTTTTACGATATTTCAGAAACGACGTCCGGATGACAGATTTTGCAAATCTGTCATCCAACCGCCGAATGGATTGGCGGTTTCTATGTAACCGCCGTATCAAACGGCGGCAAAAAAAAAAAACAAACGCCGAACGATATGGCGCTAAGGATGCTACAGTAACCCGCGGGTACTGTAGCATCCTTACCGCCGTTTCATTCGGTGGTTACTCACTCCCATGTCAAAAAAATCATAACTTTTTCATATGAACTTGAATGGAGCTAAAATTTATACGAAAATTGTAGATCTCGACGAGATCTACAACTTTATAGTTCAAACTTTTTTCATTTGAAATCATCTTAATGTTCAAATAATTCACGCAATGCTCAGATCTAATGAACCAAAAAAATTTCCTTCTCTGAATAGCACATCTTCAAAAAATTATAAATTTTTCATATGAATTCGGTTGGAGATGAGCTTCATACAAAAATTGTAGAGCTCGATGAGATCTACAAATTTGTTATTCAAAATTTTTTCATTGTGAATTATTTTAGTGCTCAAATAATCGAGATAATATTCAGATCTAAAATTCAAATCTAATTTTCATTCTCTTGACAGCACATCTTCAAAAAATTATAACTTTTTCATATGAATTCGGTTGAAGATGAGCTTCATACGAAAATTGTAGAGCTCCATGAGATCTACAAATATGTTATTCAAACTTTTTTCATTGCGAATTATTTTGGTGCTCAAATAATCGAGACAATGTTCAGATCTAAAATTCAAATCTAATTTTCCTTCTCTGGACAGCACATCTTCAAAAAAATTATAACTTTTTCATATGAATTCAGTTAGAGATAAGCTTCATACAAAAATTATAGAGCTTGATGAGATCTACAACTTTGTTGTTCAAACTTTTTTCATTGCGAATTATTTTGATGCTCAAATAATCGAGACAATGTTTAGATCTAAAATTCAAATTTTAGATATGAGCATTGCGTAGATTATTTAAACATTAAGATGATTTTAAATGAAAAAAGTTTGAACTATAAAGTTGTAGATCTCGTCGAGATCTACAATTTTTGTATAAATTTTATCTCCATTCAAGTTCATATGAAAAAGTTATGATTTTTTTGACATGGGAGGTAGTAACCGCCGAATGAAATGGCGGTAAGGATGCTACAGTACTGTAGCATCCTTACCGCCGTATCATTCGGCGGTTGTTTCTTGGCGCCGTTTGATACGGCGGTTACATAGAAACCGCCAATTCATTCGGCGGTTGGATGACAGATTTGCAAAATCTGTTATCCGGACGTCGTTTTTGAAAATTCGTTAAAAAAAATTAAAAATAAAAAAATACGATCACATCGGTGTAGAAAATAGAGTTCACAGTTCAGAAAAAAAAGTGGTAAAAATGGTTATACTCAACATAGCGAAGATAGGTGATCACAAACAAGCCAAGCCAGGAAACCAAACATGGAGTAAAGTCTAGCTTAGCTAATAAAAGTGCTGGTGCACCCAACCAAACACTGTGTAAGCCTGGCTTGGGTTGGCCATAGGCTGCTAGCCAGGCTTAGGCTAGACCAAGCAACCAATCACTACCTAAGTAGTTTCACATTCCGAAGGACATAAATCTCAATATACCATGTAGAGAGGTACGATGGGGGAAACACCACGCACCCAATAGGGGTGACCACTAGCCAATGTGGCTTGGTATACAAGGAACACAATTATGTATGCAAGGCAAGTATACGAACACAAGCTGTACATATGCTTATAAACGAATGCAACAAAGAGGACAACAACATCCGGTAACTAGCAGGGAGACAAACGATAAGCCACTGTGTATCTTCTGGTAAATTCAGCAGCTATATGCTTATAAACGAATGCAACACCAACTGTTTAGAAAATGTCATACGGCAAATTGAATGGGATTGGATAACTTACTGAAGTATCACCTCATTTTTTTCCACAGAAATGGCGCAGCAGTTACTGAAGCAAATTGCCGGTGGACACTGTCTGCCTCCAGGTACATGCTGTTTTTTCTGTTTTCATTTCAATTAGGTACATTTTAGGATTGAGTAAAATGTGCACAAAATAAGGCAAACGATTTAAATCCTTAGTAGTGCTGCACGCGGAAAGAAGAAGAAAAAAACAATTCTCTAGTCTCTACTGATTTCTCCAATCAAGCATTTTACAACTCTCCAGCCGTCATGATTCCATCCAAGAAACTTTCCGTGCTGACAGTCTAGAGAGCAATGCAACCTTAAAAGTAGTACCGTTGGGGGATTGGCCTGTCAAGAAAACGCCTTCACCCGGTTACCTTGTTTCAGGTTCAAGCAAATTACCTTCGCTACTTATCCCCGAAAGGAAATTGCCTTCGCTTATGTTAGACAGAAGTTCATCGTACTCAAATGCGAAGGCAGTCTGTGAGTATCACCCACTCAAGTTCGGTTTCTCTTACCTTCGCTAGGAGATTGGCATTGATTGGCGGCCTGCCGCGCACGGTGCTAAGCAAACACCTAATGGTGATGCGAGGGCATTGCGAGGCCTTGAATTGCCTTCGCCACCATGACCATTTTTGAGGGTGCGAAGGAAATTCTCGGATTTTACTTGTGTATAGTTTGGTTCAGCTTTTTGTACAGGCCTAAGACAGGTTTGGGTGATGGCGACGCATTTCTTCTCTGAGCAGGAGAAGGCGTCGTTCAGCCGAAGGAGCTCAGAGGTGGTGAAGGTGACAGAGGTCATGGGAGGCATGGTGAAGGCAGCGTGGACCAAGTCCAAACCGAGTCAAAGACGGAGTTGTTGGTCTATGCATTCACATTGAGACGTGCGAATGTACTCTAATACCCCTGGAAAATATATGTTGCATAGTCTAGAGGATGATGCCTGATTTCCAGGGGTATAAGGGGATGTAAAATGTGCCTCTTGACCTCCCTATAAAAGGGGACCTCCCACCAACGTGTAAAGGGCTGATTCCCGAGAACACTGTTGATAAGTAATTTACTGTTGCTTGTCTCTGTTCTCTGTCTTGGCTGTTGCTTGGGCTCATTGGTTTCGGCTATATCCCAACAACTGGCGCCCATTGTTTGTGCTGTGCATGAAGACAACCCACGAATACCACCATGCCACCAAGAAGAGCAATAAAACCACCAACCAACACCATCGAAGACACATCCCCAGCCGGCGAAGCCGATCCCCAAGCCATAATTCCACCAAGCACCTTATTATCCATAACCGAAGCCGTCAATGAAGACACGGAAGTCGATGAAGACACTCTCACCACCGAAGAAAAGCTGCGCAGGGTGGAGGACAGGCTCCGCCTTCGCTGACTGGAGCAGCAAAGAGAACTCGAGGCTACTCAGCTTAAGCTACAACAACAAATGCAAGAAGAAGAAGAAGAAGAACAACACCAGCTACTGCAAGTCAGGAAGCAGTTGGAAGAGCTGAGGCAGGCGAAGCAAAGAAGATTGAACTCCACTGGTTCTAGAGCTGCGAAGCTCCGAGAAGAACTCGAGAAAGCCAAGAAACAAGTTGCTCAACTCCAAGCCAAACTCAACGACCCAATTGCCTTCACCAGCGCAGGAACAAATCACATTTCCACATCGAAAACTGGCTTCCAAGTGCTGCACACTCGTCCCATCGACCGTACCTACCCTCTCTCAGAAAGTCTGCAGTTGGCAAGATGGCCGCCTTCATACAAGCCTATCTCTCTACCAAGGTACAATGGCCTCACTGACCCCAAGCAATTTCTCATGAGCTACGAAGCTGCAATAGCTTCGGCAGGGGGAGATGACGTCGTATTGGCAAAGTCTTTCATCATCGTCTGCGAGGGCACCGCAATGAACTGGTACACCAAGCTTCCAGGGTTATCTATCACCAGCTGGTATGATCTGAAAAGAGAGTTGATCAAGAATTTCAGCATAATGGGAGACCAAGCACTCTCATACGCAGAACTAACTCTACACCAACAGCCGAAGGAATCTCTGGAGGACTACTTTCGCAGGTTTGTGGGACTGCGATCTCAAGCTCCTCATATTCCTGACGAAGCCGCCAAATTTGCAGCAATTCAGGGGCTTCAGCCAGGTCCTTTCGCTCAACACATTGCAAGGAAAACACTAGCAACCCTTGGAGATCTGTATGAAGAGTTCAAAAAATATTGTCGGTCCGACAATGACAACCGAATGCGGATCGCCAGAGAAGCCGTCCTAAAGAACCAATATGATTCCCAAAACAAACAACACCACTACAACCAAAACCACTACCAAAGCTACCCATCCCAAACCATCATGAGCGTGGAAAGCCCGCCTTCACTCCAAGACAACAAACCCACTTACCCAGAAAACCAATACCAGAACCAAAGAAATGAGCCCTCCCAAAGGGGTGGAAAAACCGGCAGAGGCCGAGGAAGAGGAAGGGGTCCACCTTCAGGACCAGAGCTATTTTGCCAGTACTATGGCAAAAATCACACCCATGGCACAGAACAGTGCCGAGACATCAAGAAAACCATCGACAAGATGAAGGCAGAAAAAATCCAAGCCACCCAAACGAAGCCATCTTCGGCTTCGCACCCAAACACCTAATCCCAAACACAAACCCAAGCTATCCAGCCTTATTGCCCAGTTTATCCCTCCCTAAACTCAAACTTTGTTCATCCCACAACCGCGATGGCGACACAATTTTCGCCTTCGCCCCAAGCATTCCAGCATTATTACCCACAAAGCATGTACCCACAGTTCTACCCTCAAAACGATCAGCCTATCCCAAACAAAGACATCAAAGTGGAGGAATTACCACCACCACCCCCACCACCTCAAAAACAGCAAGATCACAACCCAGCAAACCCATTGCCCAGTTATGGCCTCATCATGCCTATAACTGGAGGATCCTCACTTGCCTTCGAGACAAAGAAGCAGAGAAAGAGCTACTTTCGCCAGGTCAACAACATCTCAGTTGACGGTCCATACAAGAAATCAGAATGGTCTCACATGCCAATTACCTTCACCGAAGAAGATCTCAAGCTCCACAACTTTCCACACAATGACGCAATGTCGATTGAAGCCAACATTGCTGGCTGGAGAATTGGGAAAGTGCTAGTGGACACAGGCAGCTCTGCGGACATCATCTTGGCAAAAACTCTAAGATCCATGTCTAACATCAACCCAGATAATTTGGAACCATCAGATACACCTTTAGTCGGCTTCGGGGGAAAGCGCACTGCAACATTGGGGAAAATCACACTGCCAGTATCTTTTGGCGACACTTCAAATGCAAGAACAGAGTTCATTACCTTCGACGTCGTTGACATGTTCTTCGACTACAATGTTATCTTCGGCAGAGGAGTCATAAATGCCTTCGACATCATCATAAGGCAAGCTTTCTTATGCATGAAAATGCCAGCTCTCAAAGGGGTCATCACCGTCTATGGTGACCAAACAGAGGCAAGAAGAATTGAGTATGCCAACACCCCAGGCCAGCGAAAGGTTCACGTCCTCGAAGAAAGTGATCCCATTTACCCAGAGGAGAAGCCAATTACTGACAAAAGCAGCAACAGTATGCAAGGCGCTGCAGAAACAAAAGAAATACAATTGCAGCCTGATGTCTTCGACAGGAAAATCATCATCGGCTCAGATCCTGAGCCAGACGAAGAGGAAAGACTCATCGAGTTCTTGAGAAACAACAAAGACGACTTCGTCTGGTCAAGCAAAGATTTGCCAGGTGTTGACAGGAGCACAATTGAACACAAACTCGCAATCAGCCCCAACATGAGGCCGAAGAAGCAGAAACTGAGGAAAATGTGCGAAGAAAAAGTGAGTGCAGTCAAAGCCGAGGTGCAAAGGTTGCTCGATGCAAATGTTATACGCGAAGTTGAATATCCCAAGTGGTTAGCAAACACTGTGCCTGTGAAAAAGAAAAATGGCAAGTGGAGAATGTGTATTGACTTCACTGACCTCAACAAGGCATGTCCAAAAGATGATTTCCCACTCCCAAGAATTGACAAAATCATTGATCAGGCTGCTGCAAGTGAGATGATGTCTCNAAAGTTTGAACTATAAAGTTGTAGATCTCGTCGAGATCTACAATTTTTGTATAAATTTTATCTCCATTCAAATTCATATGAAAAAGTTATGATTTTTTTTGACATGGGAGGTAGTAACCACCGAATGAAACGGCGGTAAGGATGCTACAGTATCCGCTACAGTACCCGCGGTTACTGTAGCATCCGTACCCGTGGGTGTAGTACCCGCGGTTACTGTAGCATCCTTACGGCCGTATCATTCGTCGGTTGTTTCTTGCCGCCGTTGGTAAGGATGCTGCAGTATCCGCTACAGTACCCGCGGTTACTGTAGCATCCTTACCGCCGTATCATTCGGCGGTTGTTTCTTGCCGCCGTTTGATACGGCGGTTACATAGAAACCGCCAATTCATTCGGCGGTTGTTTCTTGCCGCCGTTTGATACGGCGGTTACATAGAAACCGCCAATTCATTCGGCGGTTGGATGACAGATTTGCAAAATTAAAAATAAAAAAAATTCGATCACATCGGTATAGAAAATAGAGTTCACAGTCCAGAAAAAAAAGTGGTAAAAATGGTTATACTCAACATAGCGAAGATAGGTGATCACAAACAAGCCAAGCCAGGAAACCAAACATGGAGTAAAGTCTAGCTTAGCTAATAAAAGTGCTGGTGCACCCAACCAAACACTGTGTAAGCCTGGCTTGGGTTGGCCATAGGCTGCTAGCCAGGCTTAGGCTAGACCAAGCAACCAATCACTACCTAACCTAAGTAGTTTCACATTCCGAAGGACATAAATCTCAATATACCATGTAGAGAGGTACGATGGGGGAAACACCACACACCCAATAGGGGTGACCACTAGCCAATGTGGCTTGGAACACAATTATGTATGCAAGGCAAGTATACGAACACAAGCTGTACATATGCTTATAAACGAATGCAACAAAGAGGACAACAACATCCGGTAACTAGCAGGGAGACAAACGATAAGCCACTGTGTATCTTCTGGTAAATTCAGCAGCTATATGCTTATAAACGAATGCAACACCAACTGTTTAGAAAATGTCATACGGCAAATTGAATGGGATTGGATAACTTACTGAAGTATCACCTCATTTTTTTCCACAGAAATGGCGCAGCAGTTACTGAAGCAAATTGCCGGTGGACACTGTCTGCCTCCAGGTACATGCTGTTTTTTCTGTTTTCATTTCAATTAGGTACATTTTAGGATTGAGTAAAATGTGCACAAAATAAGGCAAACGATTTAAATCCTTAGTAGTGCTGCACGCGGAAAGAAGAAGAAAAAAACAATTCTCTAGTCTCTACTGATTTCTCCAATCAAGCATTTTACAACTCTCCAGCCGTCATGATTCCATCCAAGAAACTTTCCGTGCTGACAGTCTAGAGAGCAATGCAACCTTAAAAGTAGTACCGTTGGGGGATTGGCCTGTCAAGAAAACGCCTTCACCCGGTTACCTTGTTTCAGGTTCAAGCAAATTACCTTCGCTACTTATCCCCGAAAGGAAATTGCCTTCGCTTATGTTAGACAGAAGTTCATCGTACTCAAATGCGAAGGCAGTCTGTGAGTATCACCCACTCAAGTTCGGTTTCTCTTACCTTCGCTAGGAGATTGGCATTGATTGGCGGCCTGCCGCGCACGGTGCTAAGCAAACACCTAATGGTGATGCGAGGGCATTGCGAGGCCTTGAATTGCCTTCGCCACCATGACCATTTTTGAGGGTGCGAAGGAAATTCTCGGATTTTACTTGTGTATAGTTTGGTTCAGCTTTTTGTACAGGCCTAAGACAGGTTTGGGTGATGGCGACGCATTTCTTCTCTGAGCAGGAGAAGGCGTCGTTCAGCCGAAGGAGCTCAGAGGTGGTGAAGGTGACAGAGGTCATGGGAGGCATGGTGAAGGCAGCGTGGACCAAGTCCAAACCGAGTCAAAGACGGAGTTGTTGGTCTATGCATTCACATTGAGACGTGCGAATGTACTCTAATACCCCTGGAAAATATATGTTGCATAGTCTAGAGGATGATGCCTGATTTCCAGGGGTATAAGGGGATGTAAAATGTGCCTCTTGACCTCTCTATAAAAGGGGACCTCCCACCAACGTGTAAAGGGCTGATTCCCGAGAACACTGTTGATAAGTAATTTACTGTTGCTTGTCTCTGTTCTCTGTCTTGGCTGTTGCTTGGGCTCATTGGTTTCGGCTATATCCCAACAACTGGCGCCCATCGTTTGTGCTGTGCATGAAGACAACCCACGAATACCACCATGCCACCAAGAAGAGCAATAAAACCACCAACCAACACCATCGAAGACACATCCCCAGCCGGCGAAGCCGATCCCCAAGCCATAATTCCACCAAGCACCTTATTATCCATAACCGAAGCCGTCAATGAAGACACGGAAGTCGATGAAGACACTCTCACCACCGAAGAAAAGCTGCGCAGGGTGGAGGACAGGCTCCGCCTTCGCTGACTGGAGCAGCAAAGAGAACTCGAGGCTACTCAGCTTAAGCTACAACAATAAATGCAAGAAGAAGAAGAACAACAACAACACCAGCTACTGCAAGTCAGGAAGCAGTTGGAAGAGCTGAGGCAGGCGAAGCAAAGAAGATTGAACTCCACTGGTTCTAGAGCTGCGAAGCTCCGAGAAGAACTCGAGAAAGCCAAGAAACAAGTTGCTCAACTCCAAGCCAAACTCAACGACCCAATTGCCTTCACCAGCGCAGGAACAAATCACATTTCCACATCGAAAACTGGCTTCCAAGTGCTGCACACTCGTCCCATCGACCGTACCTGCCCTCTCTCAGAAAGTCTGCAGTTGGCAAGATGGCCGCCTTCATACAAGCCTATCCCTCTACCAAGGTACAATGGCCTCACTGACCCCAAGCAATTTCTCATGAGCTACGAAACTGCAATAGCTTCGGCAGGGGGAGATGACGTCGTATTGGCAAAGTCTTTCATCATCGTCTGCAATGGCACCGCAATGAACTGGTACACCAAGCTTCCAGGGTTATCTATCACCAGCTGGTATGATCTGAAAAGAGAGTTGATCAAGAATTTCAGCATAATGGGAGACCAAGCACTCTCATACGCAGAACTAACTCTACACCAACAGCCGAAGGAATCTCTGGAGGACTACTTTCGCAGGTTTGTGGGACTGCGATCTCAAGCTCCTCATATTCCTGACGAAGCCGCCAAATTTGCAGCAATTCAGGGGCTTCGGCCAGGTCCTTTCGCTCAACACATTGCAAGGGAAACACCAGCAACCCTTGGAGATCTGTATGAAGAGTTCAAAAAATATTGTCGGTCCGACAATGACAACCGAATGCGGATCGCCAGAGAAGCCGTCCTAAAAAACCAATATGATTCCCAAAACAAACAATACCACTACAACCAAAACCACTACCAAAGCTACCCATCCCAAACCATCATGAGCGTGGAAAGCCCGCCTTCACTCCAAGACAACAAACCCACTTACCCAGAAAACCAATACCAGAACCAAAGAAATGAGCCCTCCCAAAGGGGTGGAAAAACCGGCAGAGGCCGAGGAAGAGGAAGGGGTCCACCTTCAGGACCAGAGCTATTTTGCCAGTACTATGGCAAAAATCACACCCATGGCACAGAACAGTGCCGAGACATCAAGAAAACCATCGACAAGATGAAGGCAGAAAAAATCCAAGCCACCCAAACGAAGCCATCTTCGGCTTCGCACCCAAACACCTAATCCCAAACACAAACCCAAGCTATCCAGCATTATTGCCCAGTTTATCCCTCCCTAAACTCAAACTTTGTTCATCCCACAACCGCGATGGCGACACAATTTTCGCCTTCGCCCCAAGCATTCCAGCATTATTACCCACAAAGCATGTACCACAGTTCTATCCTCAAAACGATCAGCCTATCCCAAACAAAGACATCAAAGTGGAGGAATTACCACCACCACCCCCACCACCTCAAAAACAGCAAGACCACAACCCAGCAAACCCATTGCCCAGTTATGGCCTCATCATGCCTATAACTGGAGGATCCTCACTTGCCTTCGAGACAAAGAAGCAGAGAAAGAGCTACTTTCGCCAGGTCAACAACATCTCAGTTGACGGTCCATACAAGAAATCAGAATGGTCTCACATGCCAATTACCTTCACCGAAGAAGATCTCAAGCTCCACAACTTTCCACACAATGACGCAATGTCGATTGAAGCCAACATTGCTGGCTGGAGAATTGGGAAAGTGCTAGTGGACACAGGCAGCTCTGCGGACATCATCTTGGCAAAAACTCTAAGATCCATGTCTAACATCAACCCAGATAATTTGGAACCATCAGATACACCTTTAGTCGGCTTCGGGGGAAAGCGCACTGCAACATTGGGGAAAATCACACTGCCAGTATCTTTTGGCGACACTTCAAATGCAAGAACAGAGTTCATTACCTTCGACGTCGTTGACATGTTCTTCGACTACAATGTTATCTTCGGCAGATGAGTCATAAATGCCTTCGACATCATCATAAGGCAAGCTTTCTTATGCATGAAAATGCCAGCTCTCAAAGGGGTCATCACCGTCTATGGTGACCAAACAGAGGCAAGAAGAATTGAGTATGCCAACACCCCAGGCCAGCGAAAGGTTCACGTCCTCGAAGAAAGTGATCCCATTTACCCAGAGGAGAAGCCAATTACTGACAAAAGCAGCAACAGTATGCAAGGCGCTGCAGAAACAAAAGAAATACAATTGCAGCCTGATGTCTTCGACAGGAAAATCATCATCGGCTCAGATCCTGAGCCAGACGAAGAGGAAAGACTCATCGAGTTCTTGAGAAACAACAAAGACGACTTCGCCTGGTCAAGCAAAGATTTGCCAGGTGTTGACAGGAGCATAATTGAACACAAACTCGCAATCAGCCCCGACATGAGGCTGAAGAAGCAGAAACTGAGGAAAATGTGCGAAGAAAAAGTGAGTGCAGTCAAAGCCGAGGTGCAAAGGTTGCTCGATGCAAATGTTATACGCGAAGTTGAATATCCCAAGTGGTTAGCAAACACTGTGCCTGTGAAAAAGAAAAATGGCAAGTGGAGAATGTGTATTGACTTCACTGACCTCAACAAGGCATGTCCAAAAGATGATTTCCCACTCCCAAGAATTGACAAAATCATTGATCAGGCTGCTGCAAGTGAGATGATGTCTCTTCTGGATTGCTTCTCCGGATATCATCAGATCTGGATGAAGAAAGAAGACGAAGAAAAAACCAGCTTCATTACTCCTCTTGGCACCTTTTGCTTCGTCAGAATACCCGAGGGGCTTCGCAACGCTGGTACCACTTTCTGCCGCATGTCTAGCACCGTATTCAAAGAAGAACTCTTTAAAACCATACTTGCATATGTTGATGACATCTTGGTCAAAAGCGTCAAAAGACAAGAACATGTCTCTGATTTGGCTGTCGCCTTCGCAAGAATGAGACAGGCCGGTCTAAAGCTCAATCCGGAGAAATGCATCTTCGGAGTAACCAAAGGGAAGATTCTAGGCTGTCTGGTGTCAGCCAATGAAATTGAAGCCAATCCTGACAAGATCAATGCAATTCTCAATATGGAAGAGCCAAAATGCATTAGAGATATAAAGAAACTCTCTGGCAGAATCGCAGCACTTAACAGATTTATTGCAAAGGCCGCCGAACGCAGTCTACCCTTCTTCGCAACTCTCAGAAATGCATCAAAGTTTGAGTGGGGAGAAGAGCAGTCGAAGGCATTCTATGAGTTAAGACAATACTTAATGCAGCTCACGAAGCTGCCAACCCCTGATCCGAAGGCACCCTTGCTGTTATACATCGCAGCCTCGCAATCAGCCGTCAGTGCTGCACCTATTGTGGAGAAGCTGGTCAGAAATATACAGCAGCCTGTGTACTATATCTCAGAGGCACTGGCTGGATCGAAGCTGTTCTACACTGAGATCGAGAAAATGATTTATGCCGTGGTAATGGCATCCAGGAAGCTAAGGCATTATTTTGAAGGCCACACCATCAAAGTGCTCACAGATCAACCCCTAAAAGAGTTATTAAGCAACAAAGAAGACTCGGTAAGAATACGCAAATGGGCTGCAGAGCTATCTAAATATGTGGTCGACTTCGAGCAAAGAACAGCAGTTAAATCACAAGCCCTGGCTGATTTCATAGCCGAGTGGACCCCGCCTTCGGCACAAACTCTGACCAGAGAAGAAAGCTGGCTAGTACACAGTGACGGCGCTTGGGGGGACAAAGGAGTTGGCATCGCAGCGATTGTGCAATCGCCTTCGGGCGTTAAGATGAGATATGCAGCGAACCTAGAGTTCTGCAAAAACAGCGACAGAAGTACGAACAATGTTGCGAATATGAAGCCGTCCTATTGGGGCTCAGAAAGGCGAAGGCGCTGGGGGCTCAGCGCTTCGTTGTAAAAACTGACTCGAAGGTGGTAGCAGACCACATTGAAAAAGAAAGTGTTGCAAAGCAACCCGAGCTGATCAAATACCTAAATACAGTCTAATCAATGGAGAAAAAGTTCAAAGGCTTCACAATAGAATACATTCCAAGGGCAAAAAATGAAGAAGCTGATGTACTGGCCAAGGCAGCAGCAAAGGGGGACAAGTTGCCACCCGATGTCTTCTTCCAGACGCTGACAGTGCCTTCGATCAAAGAACTCGATGAGCAGCCGCACTTGATCAATGCAATAAATTCAGAAGATTGGCGATCTTCCATAATGGTATATCTCAGGGGATACTACGAACCAATTGACGAAGACGACCTCAAAACCATGCAGCAGAGAGCAAGGGCATACCAAATCATCGATAACACCTTGTACAAGAAAGGAGTCGTAGCTCCTTGGCTTCGCTGCGTGTCCATCAGCGAAGGCAGAGAGCTAACTCAAGAGATACACAGTGGCCTATGCGGAACTCACTTTGGAGCGAGGGCAATTGTGGGAAAGGCAATGAGACAAGGGTTTTATTGGCCCTCAGTTATCAGTGATGCAACCAACACAGTCAAGAACTGCGACGAATGTCAAAAATGTGCTACAACCAGAAAATCACCTTCGGAGTTATCACAGCTGATAACCCCTACTTGGCCACTGCAAAGATGGGGCATCGATTTGGTGGGTCCTCTCCCCACAGCTCAAGGAAACCTGAAATATACAATAGTTGCAGTGGAGTATTTCATCAAGTGGATTGAGGCAAGGCCATTGGCAAACATTACAGCGAAGACAATTATCAAATTCTTCTGGCAACAAATAGTTTGCAGATTCGGAGTACCAAGGGAAATAACAGTGGATAATGGAAAATAGTTTGACTGCGACGAATTCAGGCAGTATTGCATGTCCATCGGGACGAAGGCAAGATTCGCATCAGTATACCACCCCCAGTCCAATGGCGCAGTCGAAAGAGCAAATGGCATCATCTTCACTGCCATCAGAAAATGCCTTGCAAATTGTAAGAAAGAAGGCAATTGGATAGAGAAAATGCCGAAGGTAATCTGGGCTCACAACACATCCACTTCAAGAGCAACTCAGTTCACACCATTCAAGCTATTGTATGGCGAAGAAGCAATGTGTCCCGAGGAGATTCTTCATAAGGGGCTTCGCACTCAGTGTGACACCCTTGGTGTCACTAAGGTAATTATAAACCTTTATAAACTTAATTAATCTAATCATATCATGCATCATTCTTAATCCTGTGGTTGTACATATGTGTGTATGTATATGTTTAACCCCAAGTCAACTAGAAAAATAGAATACTAGAGATGTTTAGATGAGAGTTGGAGTGAGAGGTCCTCTTGTCTTTGCCCAAGAAGATGTTTAAATGCTTCTTATGGAACCTTGGATCTGAGGCAAACCTTAGTTCATCAAAATTCCAATCAAAACCAACTTGAAAAGTGTAAATACCGAGATCACAGCAAGTTGCGGTGGCCCGCTTTTGCCACCACCGCAATAATCGATGACCTCTGTTTTGTACACGTGTTTTCCCAGCCCCCTCAGGAAGTTGCGGTGGTCACCCAATTGTGCACCACCGCAACATTCCATAGATCTTTTATCTACAACCAGTATTCGAGCCACCAAAAGTTGCGGTCCTATCCCAAGCAATGACCGCAACAGTCGGTGAGGGTGTGAAACAGTAAAAATCGTCTCTGGATTGAGAGACTGTTGCGGTGCAACCCACGACCAACTGTTGCGGTGCTTAGTACACGCCACCACCGCAACAGTCGGTGGCCCGCGGGATCTGGATTTGAACTTCGTCGGCACAGTGTTCTTGACACCACGGACTGTTGCGGTGCTGGTTTTACCCCTACCACCGCAACAGTCGGTGCCCACCAACCGCCACCCACCCACCGTCCTTCTCAACTGCTCCGGCCACGCGTTCGCCTCTCCGCGCTCCATTTGCGCCTGGTCAGCCTCCCCTGGCCCCGCTGGCGCGCCACGGGCCGCCCAGGTGGCCGGCCCGTCCCCTCACCTCCATGGCCGGGCGAGAAAACGCCGGGGCCGAGCTCATTCTTCCTCACTCGGCCACTCCTCGA
Organism: Alloteropsis semialata; assembly: GCA_004135705.1. Classification (NCBI taxonomy): domain Eukaryota; kingdom Viridiplantae; phylum Streptophyta; class Magnoliopsida; order Poales; family Poaceae; genus Alloteropsis; species Alloteropsis semialata. The sequence goes on along the minus strand of CM014270.1, from coordinate 10,204,112 downwards.
TTTCCAGCGCCCACGGCTCTGCCTCAACGCCCTCTCCCCGCCCAAACCGTCCCCGACCTGTTTCCCCTCTCCTCTCGCCCGTCCCTAGGCCGGAATGCCACCGCCGGCCTTCACTGGAGCTGAGCTCGGGCCTGTCTCGAGGTAGAAGAAGCACAGGACCAAGGGTAAGTAGTTGATAAAGGTAGAGGGTTGTCCATAGAATTCTAGAGCTTGTGTGCAAACCCTGGGTTGAAGGATGGATTGCTTCTTGCTCAAATGTTTGCTAGAGAGAGAGAGTTTGTTTATTGTTTCTTAAATCCTAAGCGTGAGCTAAGATGCAAACCATCTCTGATGGTTAGGTTGTTGTTATGGGGTAAGTAGAGTCGAGTTGAACACTCAATGGCCACAATTATCCCTAACTTTGGGTAGATTAGAGTTAGTAGAGTTAAGGGAGTAAGAAAAGCCATCTTCAAAAGTTCTACTTATCAATCATGCTTGTTAAAGGTGTGAGTTCAATCAATAAGATCCTTACTTAGGGCTAGAAGTCATTTGTTGGCAATTTACCCAATTTAGTGCAATGTTTAAGTCGGCTCCAAGAAGTTGGGCTGGCCAGTTGCCAAACCGGTCTAACCGGTTTCCAAAACCGGTCAGACCGGTTTCTGTGCATGCTGCTTTTCTTAGTGGTTGTGTTCCATGAATGATTGACCAAAGGTTATGAGTGTTGCAATCATTCTGGTAGTTAATAGTTTATGCATTCATACATCTCATGCATACTATTGCATTTCGTGTAGATCACCCCATTGTGGACGGCGTGTACGAGATTGAGGTTGAGCCCGAGAGTGACACCGCCGTTGCCGAGTTGAACGTGACTGCTGCTCAAGACCCGGATCAAATTCCGGAAGGGCCCAAGACCACCGGTGATCAAGAAGGCAAGCCCCGGAGCATAACCACTGTGACACTAACTCTCTTTGCTTGTGCCTTTATTTTGTGCATTTAAGTTTCGAGGAGTTGATTGAAACCTTAGTTGCATAATCCCTAGGTACCTATGTCCTCATACTAGTATGTGTAGGTCGTATAGTATGCTATGCTTAATTAGGACCGGTAGAAGCCGAGTGATTATTTGGTCACTCGCGAGACATAGGTTTTTACTTTATATCAGTTATGAGAATCGGCAAGCGGGGCTTGTGCGATATTCATGTTTGGTTGAATGTCCCGCTTGCGCAGAAAAATGGTGGGCTAAGGCTTTGAGTGTGTGGCCTTGTTGGTCAAGCTTTTGAAGGTACTAATCGTATGCCGGGAAATATGGTAAACTGGTAAACCTAGTACTTGATTCAAACTGACGTCTGATGGGTTTTATCACTCCCTTGGGCGAGGGGTTGATGGCGAGTGTAGCAGTGGCCGTAGCATAGGTTTGCCTGGGGCACCTGGGGTCCGTTGGGGCGTGCACTCGGGCGGAGTGGTCCCCGATGGCAGATGGCAGGGAGAGATGGGAAAGGTTGCCTCGTGAGGTCCTGGGTGTCTCTCACGGGTCGTGCGATTAGGTTGTCCCATGCATGATTAAAATCAACTCGAGTTGTCCGTCCTTCGCGGTTACATGAAGCTGCTTGATCGCTCGTTGCACATCAAGGTTCTTGGACCAATTAAGTGGAGAAGTGGATAAATGAGAAATATGAGCAATATGTTAATCAATTGTTTGTCCAACTTGATTGTGGCAGGATAGATTGGCAAACCTAGTAATGGTTAGATACATTTTAAAACTGGGCTAAAATATTGAAAATAGGAACAACTGGTAGATGCTTTTGGCAAAACAAACCCCAGAGCCAAAAAGCCTCGCATGGTCTAGGTGATATCCTTGTCGGGTAAGTCTTGCTGAGTAATTAGTACTCAGCCTTGCTTGTGGCTTAATTTTGTTGCAGATGATGTTATTGGCTACGATCCAGTTGCTGCTTTGACTTGGCCGTGCACTTTGCCCGACGGCTGGGTTGTGGAGCGGGTGCCGTCCGAGTCCGGCTCGGGCCGCGGTGAGTAGATGTTAAGCGAGGGTTCCGCTTAATGTCTTTTGTATCGACGTATAGACTTCCGCTGTAAATAACTTTGGTTTGTAATAACTAAAATCTATGAACTATATTTGTATAATTATCTATGTGAACCGTGTGATGTAAAATATGCGATGAGTTGTACTGCCTGAGCCCACCTTCGAGTGGGACTGCTGCTATTTTGTTTCGGTCGAGAGAAAAATGTGGTGTAATCGGGAAGGTATCCGACGGATTGCACGATTAACTCGGCTTAGGGGCGTGGCGCACTGCTGTGATAGTGGTCCCATGCTCTTAAGCCGGATTAATTGGGACGGTCTGCCACACTCAGCAGGAAGCACCAAAAGATAGCGAAGCTATAGATAAAGATCTCACAGAAATTTACAGGCTGCAAGCAACGAAGAACATTTCCAAGTATCAGGAAGAAACCAGGAAATGACGTGACAAGAAAGTGGTAAGAAAAGACATAAAGATAGACGACTGGGTGCTAAGGAAGAACCCAAATATGCCTTCGGGGAAGCTGCAAAACAAATGAGAAGGCCCATTCCTAGTCATTAAGAGTAACAGACCAGGATCATATCACCTAGGTGATGGCGAAGGCAATGAGCTGCCGTATTCATGGAATGCGGACAGCTTGCGAAGGTACTACCTGTGAACACCATGTAACAATTGGCTTCGTAATCTATAAACGAAGTCAATTGATAGAATAGATTTTCATTTTTTCCTTCAAAAAAGCCCGTACTCTTTTCCTCACAGGGGAACCCTTACCAAGGGCTGAGGTTTTTAATGAGGCGGTGCTAATTGTAACTCGTGTCAAATATATGAACGAGCTATTCCCCAAAGAAGTTGCATCGAAAGCGATTGGCTTCGACCAAATCGTCAGTATTCGATAAAACAAGTAGAACTGAACTGACCCTACCAGGGGTAAGGCCAGTTCAGATCTAAATTGCTTACTCTAAGGAGTAAAAGGGGCTTCGGCTCAAATCATTTTCCATATACAATGCTTACTCCAACAAGTAAAAGGGGCTTCAGCTCAGATCAAACCTTGTATAATAATGCTTACTCTAAAAAGAGTAAAAGGGGCTTCGGCTCAAACAACTCTCAAAATTAAAAACGCTAAATGGAGCATGAACTCCAAAGAGTAAACCCGGAAACAATTCCCCATCTAAACGCCAAGAATTGCCATTTGAGCGCGTCGAACAAAAACACAAGCTCAATTCGGGGGAGGAGGCGTCTCTCTCAAAAACGAAGGCAAACCGAGTTTGATCTTTTTCATTCAAACAAATCAAACTTATACACACGAACAGTTCTTTACACATCATAAACAAATTCATCTTCGCATGAATAAACACAAGCTCGCTTCGGGGGGAGGAGGCGTTTCTCTCAAAAACGACGACAAATCGAGTACATATTTATTCATGCGAAGATATAATTACATCACGAGCTCCACACATTTACGCCAAGCATTCTCAAAACATTTCAAACACATCCATAAAACGGCTCGCCAGATCTCCTAAAACGAGGAGCGTTGTAAATGCAAGCAAAGTCCTTAACATCGGGTCCAACATCCAACGGCTCCATCTTTGGAACGCCCAGGGAAATAGTTTCGGCATTTCTCCTAGCAGCGAGCTCAACTCGATCTGAGCCGTGAGCAACAAATGCCGTGAAAAAATCAAAAACACTGAATTTCGTACGATGATAAAAACTCGTGACAATACTCCAAAAAATCTTGATGGCTTGAATTTGGATAAAGTCGTTGAAACTCCTTCCATGTGAAGCCAGAAATACAAAGCGGCCCATCACGCATGGCCAGCGGAGTAAGTGCAAGCATTTCATCGCCCTGAATATGCACAAATGTACAAGTTCAAAAGAACTGCCCGCTCAATAAGTCCCAAACTCTAATTACAATTCAAAAGGTCCTTAAACCTGTGGATCGACTCTGGGGGCCCCTTGGTCACCCTGTCCTTGCGAAGAAGAAGCACCGGCTTCGTCGGCAGAAGCACCGGTAGCAGCAGAACTTGTTTCCGCACCAGCTTCGGCAGCTTCTTTGATAGCGGCTTCCCTCGCGGCTGCTTTGGCTTCGGCCTTCTGCTTCTTCAGCTCCTTTGACTGAGAATACAGAAGCTACCAAATAAAATAATAGAAAATTAAAAACAAAAATGAAACAAAGTAGACCATGATGGCAATTAACGAAGTACCTTCTCAAGCCGGTCACGGACAATGTTCTGAGTCACTTGACGACCACTGGCAACCCAGAAATATCTCAAGAAGAGCGCCTTCGCAACTAACAGCTGCTGCGGAAAATAATCAGTGTCGGCAGGATCTCTGGGAGCCGGATACAGATAGCCTTTCCGAACCAAGGCACTATAGTGATCACAGCCGTTGTCTGAGAGAATCTTCAGCAGGTTGCTTGAACACAGGTTGACAGCGAAGTCACTGACAACTTCCATGACATTTGGAAGCGAAGCAAATTCATTGTCAATCCAATTGAAAAGCTTGTCCAAGCTATACTCTTTGCTGGGAAAAGGAGCAGGCTCCGCTCCAAACTGTCGCAGGGCCTCCTTGTATAGGCGATACAGCTTTAGGCCACGCTCCCAGGCAACATCAACTACACTTTCATTTTCCTTGCGAAGCGAAAGATTCGTAGTTTGCAGCGACAAGGCCTCATGCTCAAAATTTTCGCTGCGAGACCGATATGTATCGACATCGCCCGAAAGTTTTTCCTTGGCGTCATTGAGTGTATTCACCTCACCTTTTAGGATGGAAATCAACTCAGTATCTTCAACAATTTTCTCGCGAAGGCCCTTTAGGGTGTCATCCTTGTCAACAATTTTAGCCTCCAAGGCAGAAACCTTCTCCTTAAGCAGGTTGGCTTCGCCAGCCTGAGTTTCCAAAGCAGCAACATTGTCCTTTAAAGATTTGTTCTCACTAATAATGGACTCCCGGTCCTGGCGAAACAAATTCTTTTCTTTTTCAATATCCTCCTTGATCCTGTCAATAGTTGCTTGGATCTGGAGAAGCTCAGCCTTTTTCCTTCGCAATTTCTCCAGCTCCGTGCGCTCAGCAGCAACCAAGTTGAGGTTCGGAACTTGAGTATGCAGTTCATTGATAGCTACAACTACCTGCGAGAGAAAACAATCACCTCGATCAATACTATGAGCTTGGCAGCTTGAAGCCAAGTTAGTAAAAAACAGAAAGCGAAGGCATGGAATTCACACCTTTAATTCCGCAGCCAAAATGTTAGAACTGATACTCTCAGGATCCGAGGTTCGCACAAGACGTTCATACTCTACAAAAAATAATGTCAACTTTATTATCTTCACAAAAAATAGCTAAAGCAAAAAAAACTAGCTATAACCCCGATCAAATAAGACACCTTCCCAATCAAAGTCTCGAAGAGGCCCACCTTCGCGCACGCGAGACGGCCCATCTCCCTCGCCACCTAATAAACAAGTCTCCATCGCATTAGCATCAAACAGCAGAGCAAACAACATCGCTAAAGGAAAAAACGAAGAAACATCACTAGTACCTTCGGCAAAAGAAGGAATACTCCCACCCATATCAACATCCATATAAGATTGAGAAGCAGCAGCCCTCTCAGCGGCTTCGAAAGTTTCAGCTTCGGCAACCTCTTTCCCCTTAGCCTGGGTATCCACATCAACCGTCCCGGCAGCATGGGCCAAAACCTCCAAAGAGTCTCTGGCAGGAGGGGCAGAAGCCAATGCAGGCGATGGAGGGCTAACCGGCGGAGTGTCCACAGGGGCTTCGGCTGTAGGCTTTTCAACGTTGGTTTCGACATGAACCTCCTCTGGCACATCACCAATAATGGGAGCACCCCGAATGGGGGTGTCCTCAAACATACTAATATCAATGCCATCGTCGAATGGATTCGGAACCCGAATATCCTCAGATGTTTCAGCAGCGCCTTCACAAGTAATATTGATATCAATCACGGGATTCTCCGTTAGGTACCTCGCTAGCAAAGGAAGACTTGAGCCCTGAAAGTAATTGCCAAAGAGTGCAACCTCACCTAAAAAAATGTCATCTCCGCTTCGGGGGGCTGAGCTCGCAAAGCCAGTGACAGGCGAAGCCGTCAACTGCGAAGGAGCCGGAGCCGCCGCTGGTACCCGAGGAGGACGAGGTGGAAGACCACCGCGCGAAGCCGAAGAGGTGGCCCTGGTAGCCGGAGCCACGATGGACACAGGAACGGCAGCAATCGGCACATCTTGACGACGACGCTTCTCGGCAGACTCGTGAGAGCTGCTGCTGCCACGCTTGGCCGGAACGATGGAGGAAATCGCCTTCGCGACTGTTTTCTTGCCCCGGCCGCCTCCACGTCCAGTTCGCCCTCCCCCGCGAGGAGCACGCGAAGGAGCAGAGTCATCTTCATCCTGTTCCTTCGCCTTCGATTTCCCTCTTTTATCCTTCTCCTTTTTCTCCTTCTTCTTCTCCTTAGTAGAGATGGGGACCTCTCGAGCACCGTAAGAAATCTTCAGTTCCTCAAAAACTCTATTGAATCTAACAGGAACAAATTTGTCTTCGCAACTGCGATGCTCCTTGGAGTTATACGTCCCAAGAATGTCATTGGCTCGTTGCTCCACAGTAGCAACAAAATCCGCTGCAGTCATGCCTTCGGGAAGCTTCGCACCAAAATAAGGGAAAGAAACCTTGATGTGTTCCCTAAAAGCTCTCCACTCAACCTTATAGGGCGCCCAACCGGCAGACAGGAAATAAACTCCACAAGCAAGATCTGCAGCGATACCTTCTTCAATCAGATCATGGCTGCAAAATGTTTGCAAAGCAATTTGAAAAGCCTTCCAACACTCGGAGAATCCAGGGCTTTCCGCGTTAAAAACTGGGCAGGAAACAAACTTTAGCCAATCAATCTGGCTGTGCAGAGGGTAAGAAATAGACTTGGTCCCATCCTCTAGAATAGTCTCCTCCGAAGGTACCCTTACATAAAACCAATACCGTTGCCAGTCTTTGGTCCACTTGTTTCTCTGAGCGAAGGAAGTCTCAACCTTCGCAAAATGAGACCCTCGGCGGCGATCAGTGAAAGTACCACAGCCGAAATCTGGAGTGAACAACTCGCCTTCGACCTCAGATGATTTGCTCTGATTGTGCCCCTCGTATAGCCGAAGAAACCCATCAACAGTAACCGCCGAGTCATGTGTCTTCACAGCCCAAAAGAAGCGAAGAAGGTGACTAATTGCATTCGGTGTCAGATGATGTAATTGCAGACCATAAGGAGCAATCATCTTCGCAATGATATTATCAATGGGCATCTTCAGGCCCGCAATAAAAAATCTGTGAAAACCACAGCTTTGTCTTCGCGAGGATCAAGGGTAGTATCAGTACCGGGAGCACGGCCCCACCCCACGGGGAAATATCCTTTTTCCTCATAGAACTTGATGTCACGTTCGCCAACCTTGGACTTGCCGAAGACAAGTGTCTTCGCCTTCTTCTTGGGATCTACTAGATCCTCCACGTCAACCTCCACATCATCAAGATCCTCCTCATCGCCACCATCGTCATCTTCGGCGCGTTCATCGCCAGAAGCTTCCTCAACAGCTGGAGTCTCATCTTCTATCTGTTGTGCAAGCTGATCAGCTTCATTATCATCCATCAGACGACGAGGAGAAACTCCCGTTCGTTGGGCATCGGGGCTGCCTTCACCAGCCATGTCAATAAGTACAGCAGTTTGCTTAGTGCGCGCCGCTGCAGAAATAACAACAATTCTCAATACCTAAACGAAGAAAACCAGCAACAACAATAGTATCAAAAAATACAGAGAGATAACCTTACTTGTACAAGTGGGTATCACGAGGAGAAGCCAACACGAACGCGAAAGCGGTTATCAGGCTATGATCGGAGCAGACGAAGAAGATGCAACAGCAGAAAGCGATTGATAGCGAAAGCGAAGAAAGGTAAAAAGGGGGACCCCTTCGGTCCTATTTATAGGTCAGTAAAAAAGTGACCGTTACCGCGGCTCGGAAATCGAAAAGGCCCGGAAAAATCCAAAAAATAATACAAATAAAAATAAATAATAAAGTGAAAAATCAGAAAAAATACGAGATGCGAAGCCAAATAAGGAGCGAAGACAACGACTCGGGACTTACTCCAACAAGAGGAGGCGTTTCTTTGGAACAGGCGAAGGCAATCCTGAATTTTCGAGGACATCGGCCTGTTGGAGAAAGCCCTCGTCCGCGAGGGGCTACTGTTGGAGGATTGACCTGTCAAGGAAACGCCTTCACCCGGTTACCTTGTTTCAGGTTCAAGCAAATTACCTTCGCTACTTATCTCCGAAAGGAAATTGCCTTCGCTTATGTTAGACAGAAGTTCACCGTACTCACATGCGAAGGCAGTCTGTGAGCATCACCCACTCAAGTTCGGTTTCTCTTACCTTCGCTAGGAGATTGGCATTGATTGGCGGCCTGCCGCGCACGGTGCTAAGCAAACACCTAATGGTGATGCGAGGGCATTGCGAGGCCTTGAATTGCCTTCGCCACCATGACCATTTTTGAGGGTGCGAAGGCAATTCTCGGATTTTACTTGTGTATAGTTTGGTTCAGCTTTTTGTACAGGCCTAAGACAGGTTTGGGTGATGGCGACGCATTTCTTCTCTGAGCAGGAGAAGGCGCCGTTCAGCCGAAGGAGCTCAGAGGTGGTGAAGGTGACAGAGGTCATAGGAGGCATGGTGAAGGCAGCGTGGACCAAGTCCAAACCGAGTCAAAGACGGAGTTGTTGGTCTATGCATTCACATTGAGACGTGCGAATGTACTCTAATACCCTTGGAAAATATATGTTGCATAGTCTAGAGGATGATGCCTGATTTTCAGGGGTATAAAGGGATGTAAAATGTGCCTCTTGACCTCCCTATAAAAGGGGACCTCCCACCAACGTGTAAAGGGCTGATTCCCGAGAACACTGTTGATAAGTAATTTACTGTTGCTTGTCTCTGTTCTCTGTCTTGGCTGTTGCTTGAGCTCATTGGCTTCGGCTATATCCCAACAAGTACCCCTTGTAGCAGACTGCTAAATTCAACAAACAACAAGTACCCCTTGTAGCAGACTGCTAAATTCAACAAAGGAACATAGCTTACTAGATGGGATAGTGACAGGATTTCAGAAAACTACAGAAATGCTATTTCAGTTACCAATCCATGGAATCAACACTCTGAACAACTAGTAATAAATATATAAAATATTAAACCTAAGAAACATTGATTTGCCAGTGCAACTATGGACTCCCTTGTTGACTTATTTTGCTCAGTGACCTTGAATTCAAGATCTTCACACATGAAGTAATCCTCTGTTTTATATTTAAGAAATTGTTTGTAATGCATGGCACAGATTTGAGAAATTGTTTGTATGCCTCCAGGTGAATTCCTAGCAGAGGAAGTAGAGGCTGCACAATCACATGGCACATGGCACAAACGCTTAGTACTAATCCAAGTTTCTTTATTACTGACTGTAACAGGTGAGGAAATTGTGGCTTTACTCTTTCTACTGTCAGCTGATCTCTCACAAGAAACTTTACTCTTCATGAGAAATTTTGACTTTTACAATTTGTTTCCATTGTTTAAGTAGTTCTAGTTGTAAATGTTTCATTGCTGGAAAAATTGGTTCTATAGCATCAAAAGACCGCAACATTCAGAAAATAACATTGAAAGTTTGTCAATCCGTAAAATAGCATTGAAAGATTAAACCGTTACCGGAAATTGCCATTCTGCCACGTTTGCAACTCACGTCGTCCGCCCATCCGTTAGACGCGTGCTAGACAACTTCCTCCACTCCACGAACGGCCATGGCAGCTTCCGGGCCTCGCCGCGCCCCAAGCAGAAAGCCTTAGATGCGGCCGGCACCGCTCTGCGGCAAGCCGGCAACATCGTGATGCTGGCGCCAGTGTCTGCACCCTCGCCCTCCCATTGAGGTCGCTCCCCCCAGTGGCCTTCCCTGTCATGCTTCTGCGGCTGCAGCTGGCACCGTAGATGAGCGCATGAGCAATCGATGACGGAAACGCCATGCAGCAGCAATCCAATGACCAACGCCAAGCTCCAGCTCGTTGCAATTTGGGCTTCCTTCTTACTATCTCTCTGTGCACCGGCACATGCTCCATCAAATCCACCAGCCAGAGCAGCAAGAATATCATTATACATACATCTACAAACAGCGCCACTAAATTGTTCGACGGAATGCCGCACCAGGCGCTCGGACTCTACCCGCAAAAGCTCGCCAGCCTCTAGCCATGTTAATGCAGGTGCTCCACTGCTCATGCAGGAGACACCGAGAGAAGAGTGAATGAGGCCCAGACTGACTGGTTGGACGAAAGAGAGGAAGGAATGCCACGGCACAGGGACTTGCCGGCAATGGCGCACACCGGACACGAACGGCGAGCACAGCCTGCGAGTGGAGGCGCAAACGTGACGCCAGCCTCGCGCGGTGATGCTGCACATCAGTGCGCGTTGTGGCCTGTTCTTTTCTCTCTTTTTTTTAATAAAACGGAGTGGCCTGTTCAGCACCTGGCGGAAACTGCCATGGCTGTTCTCAGGTGGAGGATATGGTGGAGCACGCGCTTGGACAGATGGAAGGACATTCACGGCGAATTCACGGCAAATGTCACAGAATGGTAGTTTAGGGTAACAGATCACTCTTTCAATGCTATTTTACGGAATGATGAACTTTCAATGGTATTTTTCGAATCTTGCGATCTTTCGATGCTATAGAACCAATTTTCCCATGATTGCTAGATAAACACTGCAATTTGTTTTCATACTAGAATGTGTCAATGTTTGATGCTAAATTCAGATCTACTGATCCAGACATAGGATGACCGGCCGGCCTGTCGGCCGGCTTTCTAATGTAATTATCAGCTGCTAGAATCAAAGTGGCAAGATAGGGCACATAACTTCACATGACCATACTAACAGAAACAGACTGCGTTCAAATTTCAGAACAGTGGGACATTAGGATCAAGATGGTTCGCGGATTTAATTGACCAAACTTCCGAGGGGAAAACCAATAATAAAAGTAGCCAGTAGTGTGATCGAAGTACCTGGGACACTTGAACGGGATACTACTTTGATAGGGCATCAACTTGCTCTTTGGTTGGAACCTGAAAGAAGAAAAAACCAACAGGCTTAAAACTGACGGTAATAGAGTGATGATTGGGCATAACTGAAACATATTACAGGAATAACAATACACAGACAAGCAAGAAATTTGTACTATTCTGAATCAATCAACAACAAAATAGTTTCCTAGTTTTGGAGGAACACTTTTGGCACATTTTTAAACTAAAATGGAGCAAGTGATTTATAGGCAGGCATATACCTTTCCTGTCAAAAGAAGCCAAAGGAGAACCTCAGGCAAAGATTCACCACCCTTAACTGCCGCCGGGAGCACTTCTTGGCACTCTGGAATGGAGACATTCTTTGAAAAAAAAAAGGCTCTGAATAGAAAATAAGTGGTTATTAGCAATTGAATGATGTGATTCTTTTCATCACTTTGAAGTTTATATATGTTAACGCTGAAACTAGATTACATTCAACATCAATGATGACTGATAAGGAGTGATGTGTGTCCAGCCATTCAGATTTGGTAAAAACAAATCAGCCCCAATACTATCAGAGAAACAATAAATGCAGTCACCAAGCTAAAAGAAATTGCCTTAGCAAATTCTGCTAAATTCTTGTGCATAGTAAATTCTTAGAAAATTTATTACTTGCGCATCTTCTATGGATTATTGTGCAATACTTAATTATGGAACTTTGTTAATATTTTGACATGGAATGGACATGAACCAATAGTACACTGTGCTAACATAGCATCATTAAGTGGATGAACATAAGATCACCTCCTCTGGGTTAAGTAGTGATGTTTCCCAAAGCATTCCAACCATCCCTCTCATTCCACCAAGGACCTACAAGAACATATTTTCAGGAATTTCACATAGTAACAAGTTAGTATAAGTTCTAGAAAAGCAACAGAGGTATCCATAGACTTTTGATGGTGATATATCCATACCATATCCACAGTTATGTTTCTGCAATGTACCTTTCCATGCTCTGATTTAGCTTCTTTAAAACAATCTGTAACAATACAATAGAGTAAGATACGTTTTCTCCTAAAATCTGATAACAGCAGAGATAAACAGGTCTTCATATTTTATAAAGACAAGTTGTTAGAGGAATCAGCTGCCAAGTAGGTTTTCTTGAAATTATTGTAATTTTTCTGATTGCAGATAGGTGAAAACTTGCATCTGAAAGAAAAGGGAATAAACTTGATGTGTAATAGATCCTACTTTCAGAATAGAAATGGTTTTCATGTTCCACCACACGGTTGAGAATAAAGTGTATTGGACACAGTCACACAGAATTAAGCAAAATCTCACAGAAACAGATGAACTAAGAGAAAAGGGTTGACACTTTTGGCTATAAGAACAGAAGATAAAGCTTATTTGATTGTTGACAAACAACTTGCATGTTAAATCTTGAGCAGCTACTTAGTCCACAGGGAAAATATAAGTAAACATGTTATCTCCACAAGGGAAACACTAAAAAGAATTCAACACAAGTTGTAGCATCTTATCAGTGAACAAGTCTTCCAAAATTATTTCCTAAAGTATCTTGATAAATATTCCATTAGAAGATTCCAACGCACCTGAACAGGCTCCCTTTTATTCTCTGTCCAAATCGGAGTAGATCTTTGTTGGAAACAATGCTGCTTTTGAAGATTGGCGTTGCGGCAAATGGCGCACTACTGCAGTAGCAACATCCACAGGCAAGTACAAAAATAGGGGCACAGCTATCCAAGCCCCATGAAGTGGACCACATACCACTCACTGGAGACCAGTGCAACCCTCCTACTAGACTGCAGAACGAAGTACTGAACTTTGAACTGATATAGGTACAGTACTAGACAAATTTTAGTATAGGTGGAATATAAATGTACTGGCGCAGGTAGCAAAACATGCCATACACAATTCACTGTTCTGTTAAAACAAAAAGACAGAAAAAAAAATGATCAAACACCATATGCTCAGGCAGCTGAAGTACTTGATATGGTGCTGAATATCATATCAAGCTGCAGATGCTGAATATCACATATCAGCATATGATGACATATTGCACGTAGACGAAGACCTAGAGCGGAAGTGTAAAAAACAAAACATCCTCCTTGCATTAATTCTATGTCATCTGAGACACAATTGCTCAGTCAGCCTTATGTCGCTATGTATATCACCATGTTGAGGCCTTGCGCTCCCCTGCAATTATAGTGAAGTATGTTGTAATATGAGGCCCAATAAGAGCTGCTGGGTATGCCATTGGGCTGCAGCCCATTGGACCCATATTACATATAGGAAAGTCTATGTGGTGTGGAAAGATAGCATTGGGGTTTAGTCCCACATTGCCTATCTATGGTGGTGGGAACCAACTTATAAGGGAAGCCCTTGTGGGGATATTGAAGCAATGAAGATAACAAGAGAGAACACACGCGCGCGCTCACGTTTCGTGTATTTTTTGCGTGACTTGTGCCTTGCAGGGGGCGGTTCCTGGATATTTGGCGGATCGAACGTGGGCTGTTACGCGCTCCTCTCTCGTCCGGTTGACTCTCGTCCGGTTGACGAGAGGAGTACGCCACAACTCGCAACCTTTCTCCAATTCCTCTGTTCGCCCGGTCGTCCACGTACTCGAACATGTGGCGGCTCCGTTGGTTCACGTCGAGAGATACCAGGGCTCGAACATGTGGCGGCTCCGTTGGTTCACGTCGAGAGATACCAGGGGGCGGTTCCTGGATATTTGGCGGATCGAACGTGGGCTGTTACGTGCTCCTCTCTCGATATAAGGAGACGTCCCTCTGTGTACTCGAACATGTGGCGGCTCCGTTGGTTCACATCGAGAGATACTAGGGGGCGGTTCCTGGATATTTGGCGGATCGAACGTGGGCTGTTACGCGCTCCTCTCTCGTCCGGTTGACGAGAGGAGTACGCCACAACTCGCAACCTTTCTCCAATTCCTCTGTGCGCGCCGTTGTCCACGTACTCGAACATGTGGCGGCTCCGTTGGTTCACGTCGAGAGATAACGTCGAGAGATACCAGGGGGCCGGTTCCTGGATATTTGGCGGATCGAACGTGGGTTGTTGCGTGCTCCTCTCTCGATATAAGGAGACGTCCCTCTGTGCGTGCCGTCGTCCACGTACGGTTGACGAGAGGAGTACGCCACAACTCGCAACCTTTCTCCAATTCCTCTGTGCGCGCCGTTGTCCACGTACTCGAACATGTGGCGGCTCCGTTGGTTCACGTCGAGAGATAACGTCGAGAGATACCAGGGGGCCGGTTCCTGGATATTTGGCGGATCGAACGTGGGTTGTTGCGTGCTCCTCTCTCGATATAAGGAGACGTCCCTCTGTGCGTGCCGTCGTCCACGTACTCGAACATGTGGCGGCTCCGTTGGTTCACGTCGAGAGATACCAGGGGGCCGGTTCCTGGATATTTGGCGGATCGAACGTCGGTTCCTGGATATTTGGCGGATATAAGGAGACGTCCCTCTGTGCGCGCCGTCGTCCACGTACTCGAACATGTGGCGGCTCCGTTGGTTCACGTCGAGATATAACGTCGAGAGATACCAGGGGGGCGGTTCCTGGATATTTGGCGGATCGAACGTCGGTTCCTGGATATTTGGCGGATCGAACGTGGGCTGTTACGCGCTCCTCTCTCGTCCGGTTGACGAGAGGAGTACGCCACAACTCGCAACCTTTCTCCAATTCCTCTGTGCGCGCCGTCGTCCACGTACTCGAACATGTGGCGGCTCTGTTGGTTCACGTCGAGAGATAACGTCGAGAGATACCAGGGGGCCGGTTCCTGGATATTTGGCGGATCGAACGTGGGCTGTTACGCGCTCCTCTCTCGATATAAGGAGACGTCCCTCTGTGCGCGCCGTCGTCCACATACTCGAACATGTGGCGGCTCCGTTGGTTCACGTCGAGAGATACCAGGGGCTGGTTCCTGGATATTTGGCGGATCGAACGTGGGCTGTTACGCGCTCCTCTGTCGATATAAGGAGACGTCCGGTTGACGAGAGGAGTACGCCACCGGTTCCTGGATATTGGCGGATCGAACGTGGGCTATTACGCGCTCCTCTCTCGATATAAGGAGACGTCTGTTTGATGAGAGGAGTACGCCACAACTCGCAACCTTTCTCCAATTCCTCTGTGTGCCGTTCCTCCGTCCGCCATACAGCGGATCAAGGAAGAGCGTCTCCGAACCACGCCGGTGATCTGAAGACCTGCAGGGGTGCTGGCGATCAGGTTTCTGGGAAGAAACGCCTATGCGCGCCGTCGTCCGAGCTACTGTCGTTCCTCCGTCCGCCATACAGCGGATCAAGGAAGAGCGTCTCCGAACCACGCCGGTGATCTGAAGACCTGCACGGGTGCCGGCGATCAGGTTTCTGGGAAGAAACGCGCTCCTCTCTCGATATAAGGAGACGTCCGGTTGATGAGAGGAGTACGCCACAACTCGCAACCTTTCTCCAATTCCTCTGTGCGCGCCATCGTCCGAGCTACTGCCGTTCCTCCGTCCGCCGTACAGCGGATCAAGGAAGAGCGTCTTCGAACCACGCCGGTGATCCGAAGACCTGCACGGGTGCCGGCGATCAGGTTTCTGGGAAGCGTCCTCGCGCCCGCTTGTCGCTGCTTCCTCTTCGTCGACTTCGTCTACGTCTACTTCGACTCCGTCCAGGCGCGCCGACACCAGCAGTCCTGGCATGGGTCCCACAATGTGGTGGCGCCTGTCAGTGCTCCCCGCGCACAGCCCCGGGGATCAGTGGAGCTCGCCACGGAGGAGTTGTCGTGAAGGAGTTGCACGGAGAAAGAAGATGATGGCGAGAGGTTGAAGACGATCCTTACATGTAGGTCCCACATGTCGCTGGCTGGAGAGGGATGAGATGGCTAACATAATGAGGGCAGGGGCAGCATGGTCATTTTTCATGGCCGATCCACGCTGGAATGATGAGATGGCGCGCCACATCAGCAAAAATGTAGACTCCGACGTAACGCGATGGCAAATATATAGGAACTTTTGTAAAGATGGCTTTTGAAGGAGCGGCATTTGTAAGAAAGACAAATCGGCGCCACCTCCATATGTCCTGCTGCGTGGATTTGTCTGACGTGCTGAAGGGAAGTCAACGGTGATTTTCCACTTGCTGGATACCATCCATTGCCCATCCGACGGCTTCTAAGCTATCAAATTTTTCAGTGCACAAACACTTAAATCAGTAGACCATCTACTGTTATCAGCCCAGATAAAATCTAAATCGGGAGTGAGACAAAAAAAACTGAGTAGACATTGCACTAAATAATTGAATAATCAGATCTAAAAAATAATTGAAGAATTTTGAGCAGTTCCATAATCCTAATAACCTCCATAAAACAATGATCAAAATAACCAAAGTAAATCCCACCAAAACAACAGCTACATTAGATGGTTTTGTACATGTATCAATAGAGTTTTCTTGCCTACAAGAATCTTTACAAGTAGCATATACTACCTCCGTAACGAAATATTTAACGCCATTGATATTTTAGTACGACTTTGACCATATGTCTTATTCAAAATATTATGTGTATGCAATTTATTTTGTTTGTGATTTGCTTTATTATTATATTTATTAAGTATGACTTATTATTTATTTATGCATAACTTTTTTGAATAAGACGAATGGTTAAATGTTTTAGAAAAAATCGAGAGTGACTAATATTTTGATACAGAGGGAGTAATAACTAATAAGTTTGAAATCTTAAGAGCAACGAAATCTTCACAGGTCATCAATTAGTTGTGAAATTAAACTATACATATCTAACATAAACCTATCTTTTTTTTTTGCAAAAAGACTAACATAAACTTATCTGATGCTCCAATCTTTTGTCCTTGGGTGGATATTGTTTTGGTTCTTCGGATCCACTATTTAAAATAATTATGTGGAATGCTTTTTAATTTTGCAATTATGAAGTGAAATGTCTCTATTAGAACATCTCTAAAAGTGACTAAAAATAGACTCTCAAAAACCTGATTTTGGAATCTCGCTAAAAATTATTAGAAGAAGAGAAAACACTTTCATCTAACTGTTCTCAAAAAATGACTCCCAAAAATATTTGATTGCTGCCACTTCATCTATTTGTGGCCCACGCTTGATTTTTTTTTCATATGAATAGTAACAGCGGCTCAATAGTAGATTCAGTTCTTTTTGTAGGATTAAGAGTGTAGAAAGGTGTAAATTTACCCCAAGATAGGGCCACTGTTGGGAGCGCCAAAAGAATTGTGGCCTGATTTGGTTTGGACACTGCTGGAGCTTTCATTTTTACCTTTTTTCTCCAAAACTAGTTGTTGAACACTCTCAGAGATGCTCTTAGATGTTTTTGCTCCGAACTAGGCTAAGTTGTTGACCATTGAAAATTTTGGAGTGCTTGGATGGGCAGCTGATGGTATCCAGGAGGGTGAAAGTCAACGATGACTTCCCTTCGGCACGTCGGACAATCTGTACCACTAAGGCCCTGTTTAGTTCCCACCTTAAACTTCACTATTCATCAAACTTCACTATTCATCAAAGGGAATCTTACATGCATGGAGTATTAAACGTGTGTTAATGACAAAACCCATTCCATAACCCCCGGTAACTTTGCGAGACGAATCTAATGAGCCTAATTTGGCCATGATTAGACAACGTCGTGCTACAGTAAACAATCTCTAATGATAAATTAATTAGGCTTAATAGATTCGTCTCGCGATTTTCTGTCCATCCGTGTAATTAATTTTATAATTAAATCATGTTTAGTCTTCCTAATCTTAGATTTAGAATTGCAACAGTAAAATTCGCAAACTTTTTTCCCGAAGCCCTAATGGCCGCAGGTCGCGGCACACAAAGCCACAAACACGTCATCTTCATCTTTCTCCTGCTTTTCCGGTTTTCCCCATCCTGCCCAAACATCAATTAGTGTGTGTTTGTTATTCGTATTAGTCGTATAAACTAGTGTTTGGTTTCGTATGAGTGGGTACAAAATACAGCCTCATTCTGGTCCATGAATATGTCCGATTTGACCGTTTTCATTCATGTAGCCTCGTAGATGCATTGCATCTGTTTTGGGCCCACTTGTCTATCTCACATCTAGAGTCACTTGCATTCACCAATGCAGTCAATCAAACATGTTCTCACATATCACTACATGCTTGAACATTTTTACATAAAACGTTGAACTCGTTTAACCAAAATATTTTGAATTCGTTTCCATGCACTGAAGACACGACACATGAGCGCCAGGGTGGGCGTTCGGTCTAACCGAACCGATCGGTTCGGTTCCTCGGTCTTTTACAAAGTTTGGTTTTCAGAAAACAGAGACCGATCGGTCTTTTGAAAAACTAAAGACCGAGACATTTCGGTCTCGGTTAGTTCGGTTCGGTCTCGGTTACGACCGAACTAACCGATCACTGCAGAAACCAGTGCAAAGAGTCAAATAATAACAGAACTAATTGAAAATTTTGGCAGCATTTTGCCTCTTCCAAGTCACAAATCACAAGAAATACAACAATTAACAGATAGTGGTTCAAATATCCATAACAGAAATAACACAGATCATAATCTGTCACATACATAGTCCATAATCTGTCACATACATAGTCCAGAACAAATATAAAATGGTCCATAATCAGCCACATACATAGTTCCATAACAGAAATAACATAAGGCCACAAGCAATACTCAAATGGTTCAACATAGTAGATGTAGAACAGAGCCAAGCAACCACAAAGCAAAAGTTCGGTCAGTTCGGTTAACCGAGCCCAAAGACCGAACTAATCGTAAAAACATCGGTTATCTAGGGTCAAGGACCGAACTACTGACCGAATATTTCGGTCCGGTCTTTTCGGTCTCGGTCCCGGTCGTTTCGGTTCGGTCTTCGGTCCTCAGTTAATTATGCCCAGTCCTCTTAGCGCCCCATGCCACTGCCAGCCAGCAGCCACCGTCTCGGCTCCGCCTCCTCCGCCTCCTCCCCGTCGCCCATGGCCGACGAAACCCTCGTGCCCTCATCTGCCTCCTCGGTAGAACCCTAAACCCTAGTCTACCTCCATTTCGGAATCCCAGTCGGATCCTCCCCTCCCCCGTTATGGGACGTAGCCGCGATGCCCGCTTCGTCTCCTCCGGCATCAAGCTCCCGTCCGCCTCCGCCTCCACCTCGGCACCGTCCCCGTCCCCAGCGCCAGCGCTCCTCTCCGCAGCACTCCCGTTCGCCCACGTCGGCCGCGCCATCGACGCTGCCGCGCGCCGCCTGGGCGCCTGCCTCCCCCGGGTCCTGGCCGCGCGGGCCGACACGGCGCCGCCCCCGCCGGTGCGGCGGCACGGGAAGGACTCGGGAGGGGGCGCCGAGGAGCGGGTGCTGATCAGCGAGGTCGCAGTGCGGGGCAAGGACGGGGAGCCCCTGGAGCGGCCCGAGCTGGAGGCCGCCGCCGCCGCGGCTCTGCGCGCGTGCCGCCCCAACGCCGCGCTCACCGTGCGGGAGGTGCAGGAGGACGTGCACCGCGTCGTGGAGAGCGGGCTGTTCCGGTCGTGCATGCCCGTCGCCGTCGACACCCGCGACGGCATTCGCCTCGTCTTCGAGGTCCCTGGTTTATCCACTTGTTCCTCCCACTTTCCTTCCACTGGCTTATATCTGGAACTGATGGATGCACAATTCCGGTTGTTTTGTGGTTTGTTTAGGTGGAGCCGAACCAGGATTTCAATGGGTTGGTCTGCGAGGGCGCAAACATGCTGCCTTCCAAGTTCCTGGAAGATGCATTTCGTGATCGTCATGGTAAATGTGTTAGTTTCTCAAACAATGTTTAAGTTACTGCTATTTGTCGATGTGGTATCGTAATGAGAGTTTTTGGTGTTACAATGTGCAGGAAAAATCATTAACATTAGACATCTGGATCAAGTGATAAAGTCTGTTAACGGATGGTATCAGGAGCGCGGTCTAACTGGACTGGTAGGTAATCTGAACTTATGTTTCTCTGTCACTTTTTTTCCCTTTCTTCTTGTCGTTTTATGGTACTTGGTAGTGTATCATGATACATTTAATATCATTGGCTAAACCAGGTGCCTAATGTGTGCAACTGAGCATAAAACAAAGGATTCATTTGTTATGCATTGCATATAGAAATTAGGAGGATCCTCAATGCTACATTGCTAAATGATAAATCACACAGAGTCTTTGATTTGGGTCCAGGTTTCATACGCTGAGATACTTTCTGGAGGAATTTTGAGGCTGCAAGTTTCAGAAGCTGAGGTTAATAACATTAACATCCGCTTTCTAGATAGGAAAACGTGAGGGCCTATCTTTACTATGAGGTTTTCTTCATCCAGTACTGTTCCAAACCGCGTAATTTTCTAATTTTCTTATCTTTTCCACCCTTCCTTTCCGTGTTGTCATAGTGGTGAACCAACTGTTGGAAAGACACAGCCAGAGACCATTCTTCGACAACTTACCAGCAAGAAAGGGCAGGTTAGAGCATTTTCAGAAGTTATCTTTCTCAATTGCTCTATTTATGTTTTATATGCTTCAGGCTGACCATTGATGATATGTTGAAATGCAAATATTATCTTTCAGTTATGTTCTTTTAGATGTTGGCATATTGCATTAAATGCTAATTTTCCCACTTCACATTTTTTGTTTTGGAATTCATACTCTGTGTTACATTGTTGATGCGCTGAAATCGCTACACAAAGGCTAATACCAAAATCATCAGCTTTTGTTGCAATATAAGCATATAATATTTGTTGGAGATTTGAATATGTAGAACTCAGTCCTTATTTCTTCGTTCTTCATCACATAAATTCCGTCATTTTTCAGAGTAATATTTGAACTTGGCTGGGTGGTTTTGATTTAAAACATTATGAAAGGAGCACTGCAGCATCCAGAACTATATATTAAAAATCATCTATTCATCTATAAAAATATCACATTAGCAATAATATGTTGATTTTNTTTCTTACCTTTTTAGTCGTGTCCTGTTGTCTTATGCAGCGACATTAATCTAATAATATTGTCAGTTTAAACTTTACAGTATTGTCAAAACTTTGTATTGAGCGTATCTGTTTAAACTACTAATGGTCAAAACAGGCTTACAATAGGGCACAAGTCAAAAGGGATGTTGAAACAATACTTACCATGGGAATTATGGAGGATGTTACAATAATTCCTCAGCCAGTTGGAGGTGAAGCTAACATTAAGTTCTCTCATTAACTTTGAAGCTGATCCATTCTCTTCTTAAGTTCTAGTGCTCATGTGCTTTGTAACTATCTGCAGATTCAAATAAAGTTGACCTTGTCATGAATCTTGTTGAACGCCCTTCGGGTGGTTTCTCTGCTGGTGGTGGCATTTCAAGTGGGTGAGTACAAATAGTGCTTGGTAAATTGAACTGAGTAAGATTGCATAAAAGGGTGTAGCCAACCCCTGCATTCTTTAAGGAATTCTGTTTTCAATCACCATGCTGAACTGTTGATGCGCTGTTTTTTTCCCTTATAACCTCCAAGCGTAGCACATGCGCGAAATATAGTTGAACTGTTATTCCTCAATGCTTGTTGTATGACATGCTGTTTTTCTGCAGGATAACCAATGGACCCCTTTCTGGACTTATTGGCAGGTCAGTATGTTATTATTTCACAGGTTTAAGATGTATATATACAGCCACTGTGTTTCTGTCTCTAGTGCTATAAAGCTATTATTTCTTCTTGTTACTTCCTACTCTTGACATAGGCTCAACATTATCATGGTTCTTCAAATAGTCCCAGAGACACAATTTTTTCTTGCTGAATATTAGTTGGGCGGCCCTGCACTTAATACTAGGACCTGTTTTGAAAGGGTGTATTGTGATCCAAATCCTTAGGACTAAATTCAAATTTGAACGAAGTCCTGAAAATTCCTGGAGTTATGCTTAACATTACCAAGAAGCTTCACATCTGCGTTCTTATAATGTTTCTAGGGCTGAAATGAAAATTCACCATTATGAACGGACCTATATGTTTATCATGTCCAGCAACCACAACATTTGGAGCACCTTAGGCTATAAGCTTATCCTCCAAAGAGCAAGCAGGACATTAGGGACCGATATAGCTAATATTTCGTATTGTAGAATATGTTAATTATTGGAGATGAACTCATGTGTAGTTCATTAGATAGCTGATGTTTGATTCCAACGTGTCGCTGATCTTCTTGTTTTACCATCAGATGTGTATAACTTCAAATCCCAGACCAGCCGTTTACTAGTTGGCTACTGTCTCTTAGGTCACTGGTCATATCTTTTATCCATGTTGATTTTGTACTAAACCCTGCCTTAACGGGCTTGTATGAGTCTCTTAGTTCTTGGACTCTTTTATCTTATTAAAATAGTGATGCTCAGCTCTCCTGCATGTTCGAGATTTTTTTTTTATTTTTTTGGCTCCTACCTCTTTAGATATATCAAAGATGCACATAGTCTAAAATTTTCTCATTTGAATGCAGCTTTGCGTATTCACACCGAAACGTTTTTGGGAGGAACAAAAAACTGAATCTTTCACTGGAAAGGGGGCAGATTGATTCAATTTTTAGATTGAACTTTACTGACCCTTGGATTGATGGCGACAACAAGAGAACCTCTAGAACTGTTATGGTTCAGGTATTTAGCTTTGACAGGACATCACTTTCCATTTCAACTACTTAGCACCATACATTTGTTTATAGTTATTTTTCGTGCCAGAATTCTAGGACTCCTGGAACACTTGTCCATGGTGGTGATCATCCTGACCATGGGCCTATAACGATTGGACGTGTTACTGCCGGTGTGGAATATAGCCGGCCATTCCGACCCAAGTGGAGTGGGACGCTTGGCTTAATTTTGCAGGTAAATATTCTGCGGCTTATCGATTTAGGACTAGCCACATGGTATATGGTGCTGACCTTTTGTGTCTGCACAGCACGCTGGTGCCCGTGATGACAAAGGCAATCCTATCATCAGGGATTTCTATAACAGCCAATTAACTGCCAGGTCTCCATTCTCATTGTCCTTTTTCCTTCTTGGTTTTCACATTAAATATCCTATATGTCCTGGCACACAATCAATATAACTATCGAGTTAAGATTTCTACCTGATGATCTCATTGCATTGCAGTGGAAATGCTTATGATGATACACTGCTTGCTAAGTTTGAAAGTATCTACACAGATTCTGGGGACCATAGCTCTACAATGGTTGGCATTAATGCTTATCCCTCCTGCAACTTGGCAATTTTTGTTGTCATTAATGCTTATTCCTTCCCCAACTTGGCAATTTTTGTAGCCATAATCGCTTTTCTCCTGCTATCGTTGTTGCTTGTAGTTTGTTTTCAATGTTGAGCAAGGTCTCCCTGTTCTTCCTGAGTGGCTAAGCTTCAACAGAGTGACTGCACGTTTGAGGCAGGGCTATGAAATTGGTCCTGCTCGGCTTCTTCTAAGGTTTGTTTTTATCAAATTCTTGTTCTGGGCTTGTAGCAAAAGCTATCATGAACCAAATGCCCTGCATATTAATTTGCACTGGTAGTTTGTTTCCTGTTCTGTTACCTTCTATATAATTTTTTGTTTGATGTAGTGCTTCTGGAGGTCACGTGGAGGGAAATTTTCCACCTCATGAAGCATTTGCGATTGGCGGGACAAATAGTGTAAGAGGATACGAGGAAGGTGCTGTTGGTTCTGGACGTTCTTATGCTGTAGGTAGTGGAGAGGTGTCGTGCCGCATGGTAGGCTTCTTCCTTCTCCTGAACCTTGCCTTTTGTCTTGTTAAATTGACTCCGCACGGAAGTATGTGACACTAGTGTGACAAAATCCAGGCACAATGGTATGTTAAGTTGCCACATATTACCGTGTTGGCAACAAGGGTATACGTATCTACATAATTAACCAAAGAAAAGACTTGTAACCATTTGTAGGTGCCGGACCCAGGAATTGGGTCCAAAATACGCTGTACAAAACACAGTAATCCTGGACCACCTATATGAACATCTAGAAACGAATATTTTAGCAGAACAATACCAATATGCATTTATTATAACATTATTTCTATGAGGGCTCAACATGAAAGTATAGTGAGCAGCCCAGTTAATTATGTCTCTTACCCTGTTACCCAGCCTTATATTGTTTTTGCTCAAATGAGGAGTCTTCTATGGATGGGCCACCACCCAGCTTAACTTTGCCTGCTTCATTACTTTTTCACTGCTGTACTTTCATATGGGGCCCAAGTAGCAGTATTGTTATTGAATATTGATGGATGTTTACTGTTTTAATAGAATATTTGCTGTGAGGTATAACAGGTCTATGGTCCTTTCTTTTTCTTCCTCTTTTTGCACAGAGAATCTGGAGGACTGTTGTCATGTCTGAAATTCTGAATTAGATTGGCAGCTTGCACAGTTTAAGTGCTGTCTGCAAATGCCATCATATGTGTTTGAAGAAATTCATACTAGTGCACATTATACTTTGTGATCTCTTAAATGAAGAAATCAATGTCTTAACTCTTAAGTCATCGCTGTGATTACCACAGTGCAGTGGCAAAGGCCACCGGCTGGAGAGCTCCCACCCAGGGTTCAATCCCTGGGTGCTGCACAATTTGTGGAAAATAAAAAAAATCCCCTCGCCGGTCCCGTGTGCCAAAGCACTGGTCAAGAGACGGCCCAGGTCGGCCTGAGGACCGTGTATGGCCCAGGCAGGAGTCTCACGGGTTACGTTTCCCAGTGTCAGGGCGGGGCTGGGGTTCGGGGATTTTCTTGGCCTGTGTGAGAAGGCCTTCTTCTTACATGAAATGCCCGGGGGGCGGCTTGCCCCTCGCAGGTCGAGTTTTTGATTACTTACTGTACTTGCTCTGCATGCAGTTTGGGCCACTGGAAGGTGTTGTCTTTGGCGACTATGGTAGTGATCTCAGTTCTGGTCCTAAAGTTCCTGGTAATTTACATTCTACTCACATTTTACCCACCATAATAGTTATATATTTTTGTAGGATACATTTGACTGAATGAAAGTCTAATACAGCTGGGGATCTTTTACTTGTGCCATCATCGATACATATAAGCATTTTTTCCCTGTTAAACAGTATGCACAGTTCTTACTTGGATCATCTGTGGTGATTGGCTGTTCAGGTGACCCAGCGGGAGCTCGTGGGAAACCAGGTAGCGGGTATGGCTACGGTGTTGGCGTTCGTGTGGACTCCCCACTGGGACCTCTGCGGCTTGAATATGCCTTCAATGATAAACAAGCAAGGAGATTTCACTTTGGTGTTGGCTACAGAAATTAACATGTATATTCGGCACTTTCGACTGCTTCCTTCTGAGCATTTTTGGCTGGTAGGAGGGTGGTCCATGCCTTCCCATTTTTTGGTGATGTCAACGCAAGTTTTAGAGAGCTTTCTTTAGATCAGATTTCCTTTTTGTAACATATAGTTCCTTGCTCCTGTTAGCATTCTTGTGGTAGAGAACTGATGACCCCAGCTGGTAGCCTGGTAGACTCATCTGCCTCAGGTATCTGGAATTCTGAAAGGTCTGGCGGTGAAACAGAAGATGCGAAGAACGAGGGATGAATATGCTGTTAATAGCATTGCGCTTTCCTTACGTGTTTATGCATGTGTTTATGTGCTTTAACACTTGATCTGAGTAGTTGATTTATTTGTTTTATCACATGGATGGCAGATGGTATATATGCGGACAATACAAAAGGTTTCTTGGTGGTAGCGCATTGTTTTTCTGTAATGTACATGCACGTGGGTCTGACTCTGACAACAAATTTGACTGTTACATTCTGGGCAAACGCAATTCGTATCGTCAGTTTGTTGATCATTATAACCATTGCTGGATACAAATCCATGAAATGGTCAGGAAACACAAACCTAAAAAATTAACTTAAAGACCTACAAACTCATTTTTACATAATGCTGTCCAATACTCCAATCGGCATTGCGTATATTAATATATACGGGTTCAGATCAAGGTTTTTACCACTGAACTAGCGTTTGCTTGCAGAATGGGAGTATCCTCCGCCACCGCTCCAAAATCTGGTAATGATGTTGCTGCAATCGAAGGTGGAGTTTCCATCGGGTTCCATCTTCCGGCGAGGGGCGGCGGGCCGCCGGCGCCCTAGGTTTCGGCCGCTGGCGAGGGCGGTGGCGCCCTAGGTTTCGGCCGCCGGCGAGGGCGGTGGCGCCCTAGGTTTGGGCCGCCGGCGACGGCGCGGGACAGTGGCAGTAGTGCATCACGCGAAAAGACGCGAGGGAAGAAGAAAGGTCCAGTGTCGTGGGGATCTCTTTTTTTTCACGAACCGGTAAGCGGTGTAAAGAGTGACAATGGTGGGTAATTTCACCCTAAGTCCATGAAGATGTTTGTAAAAAAGGTTTTTGGAGCACCCCTTGAAGAGCTCCAAGAAAAACCTGGAGTTGGCCCCAAACTCCAGGTTTTTTTTGGAGTTGAAGTTCGTGGAGCTAGACGTGTTTGGCATAGAAAAACTTGAAGTTGACAGAACGGAGCTATTTTCCTGGAATTAGAGCTGTGCCAAACACGCCCTTACACAGGAGCGGCCAGTGAAAGGTACACAGAGCTCAGGGGTCAAATGAGCGGCCGTCTCCTCAAATACGCTCGCTAGCCGTCTCCGCCAGTTGGTTGAGCGGAGCGGCCGAGCCTAACCAACGCCCACCGGCGAGGTGCCGCGCCGCCTAGGAGACACAGAAGCTCCGGCAAGCTATCGACCCTTCTCAGGCAGCCATTGCCACCACCCGGAGCCCCAACCCCAGTCGGTCTCGGCCATGTGCATCGCGGCGTGGGCATGGGACTGCCGCCCTCCGCATCGCCTACTCCTGCTCTTCAACCGCGACGAGTATCACTCCAGGTGCCCGCCCCCGTCCAGCTCTGCCGCCGCTTCTTATCCTCTATGTTCTATGCATGATGCATCTATCTGCCTAAGCCGATGTGCCCGTAAATTGGCTCAGGCCGACGCAGCCGGCGCAGTGGTGGGCGCCGGGGGAGGACAGCAGGGAGATTCTCGGAGGCAGGGACGAGCTCGGCGGGGGCACGTGGATGGGTTGCACGAGGGACGGGAGGCTCGCCTTCCTCACCAACGTGCGGGAACCGGACTCGCTGATCGGTGCCGAGACCAGAGGCCAGCTCCCCGTCAGGTTTCTGCAGGTTCGACCCTGTCGGTTTTGTGATTGGTTATTGTTTCAATTGATGGCATGATATGATGGAGAGGGCTAAGCTTCAATTACTGTGTGATTGTGCTCTATATATGCTGCAACTGCAAGTAAATGAGAACCTCTTAAATCTTAAAACCTTCTGTTGTGGTAGGTAACCATGGTCTCACTATGTGCAGACAAGATCATTGTTCAAAAGAAAAAATGTAGAGGCATGGCTGTCTTGACTGTTACTCACAGTCTGGTCTCAGCATTCGTCTTTGGTACTCAAAGAAACTAGTTTTGCCTCTGTAAAATGATTAGAATTAGCTACTGAGTAGCCCATCTTGTGCTGTCTTGTATGCAATGAAACCTTTCCTGTTCAGCTTATTAAGTTTTCCCCTAAAGCGTCCCTGTTAATATTTTTGAAGAAAGCCTTGCTTGACGGTTGCTTTATTTTGATGTAGGGAAGCCATGGTCCATTGGAGTACGCTACAGAAATCGCAAAGGAAGCAGATCAGTACAACGGTTTTAACCTTATATTGGCTGATGTGAACTCAGGAATCATGGTTTACATCTCTAATAGACCTGGAGGTGATCCTGTGATTCAAACAGTTTCTCCTGGGCTTCATGTGCTTTCGAATGCTGCAATCGATTCCCCTTGGCCAAAGGTAAGATGCACAGGCATTTTCTACGGATTTTTTTTTTGCGAGTGATTTTCTATGGATATTATTTTAGGACTGTGATTACTTGTTGAAGTTCTAAAACATTTGAGAGCTGAGATTCAGGTTCTTTACACAAGCTATATTTCCACAATGCTTGTCTAGGTGTGGTTGTAATCACAACATCCATAGGTCTATTTGATCCCCCATCAGTCTATTAAGCGAACTGCCCATTAATTTTGCAAGTTGCAGTGAAATGCAGAATGCTCATATATCGTGCAATTTTCTGTGACATACTAGCTGAGCTTTTCTTGTCATTCTATTGTTTCCTTATACAATTTCCTTTGTTGATTGTTGGGTTATTTTATCAATTAATTCTGATAAGCTATTCTGTGATGTTACAAGTGCATGTTTGTCTTCTTTATTTACAATTACAAGAATGTGTGAGAAATTACTATTCAGTAATGGAACTTGTACTGTTATGTTATCTTTTTTTTTTGAGGGCGTACTATTATGTTATCTTTGCTGTTGACATTTGCATATGGCAAGTTTCTTCTACCATGTACTATCTGAAATATCTATTGTAGCTGAATGATTGATCTATGTGTTTGTTGTCTTCGCTTTATCTGAAGCTGATTGAGTAAATAATTTGGTCAATTTGGTTGTATAGTTTACTTACTGGATTGGTTTAGTAATCTTGGTGTTCACAAGTAAATGTAAAACTATGGGCTTCATGATAGTTTCATCATGTGATAACCTGGTTCTGTTTTCATATGCGCTACTAAAAGAAGAGATGAGCTAGTACAAATAATCCACAAGTTCATTCAAAAACTATACCCTTTATTATACTCCATACTATTAGCTATTACATACGGATACCATTCTTTTTTGCTCATCTAAGTGATTTTGGATTAAATTTCTTCCAATAATTTAAGGCCAAACAACTTTTGGACACGTTTACTTGTGGAATCCATTTCTCACCCTGCAGGCACTGCGTTTAGGACAGAGTTTCAAAAAATATCTGGAAATACATGATGATGTAGAAGCCTCTTTAAAACAGATGGTAGAAGAGTTGATGATGGATACCATCAAGCCTGATAGATATATGGTTCCTGATACTGGAGTTGACCCTGAATGGGAATACAAGCTAAGCTCTATTTTCATTGACACTGCGAAAGGACAGGTAAAACACATGACATTCTGTATTTCAATAGCTATATACGTGCCTTTTCATAATTCCTTACAGGAACAGATTATAGCCATCTTTGTGCTTTGGTTTCAGGAACAATATGGAACACGAAGCATGGTGGCACTAGCAGTGAAATTAGACGGTGGGGTGATATTTTACGAGAGGTACTTGGAGAGCAGCTCGTGGAAGGAGAATATCGTACAGTTCCAGATGGAGAACGCACAATAGGACTTGAGAGGAACTCCAGAATAATGGCAGTGACTGATCGATCGCTTATTCTTTTTTGTAGCAAAGAAAAAGATCGCTTATAGTTTTGCTCTTGCTTTTATCTCTGTAGAGCATAGCTAAGGCCTATAAGAGCGCAAATATATTTATTAGGTGGCTACTATTTGATGGCCCTTTTAGATGTATAGCAATGTTTATCCGAATGCAGCATAGAAAGTTGATTTATGCGTTTACTATGACTCCCTGCCATTGTATAGTTCTGAAATGGTGAATGACATCGTTTCTTTACTGGCTCTAAAAAATGCTGAAATTACAATGCGTAAAGATTGTTTATGAGTATATATGACCTTCGATCTGGGCAGAGGACGGTTAAGTTTTTTTTTTCTTTTTGGGTTGACCGCTACGTGTGGAGATCTCTGTGTGCATAATACACTCTTTTCTTTCCTTTTTTTTTGCATCAATACAATGGCTTCTGACTTCTGAGTGGTTAAACGCGGTTGGCTCTACATAAAAATCTTTTTGAGTAATGTTTTTTTTTTGCGAGGATTATTTGAACATTTTCGTTTATCCAAAGTGAGATTACAAAATCAAATGGCCGACTCCCCCTCCAGAGAGCTAAATCCCACTCCAAATCCAGTCTCAAAACAGATCCCTAGAAATGTTGATCACTTTTGGATTTGCAAGCCGTATGTGGAGCAAAACTTGACGTGGCTGACAATCAAAAGCTTCAAAAGGTCGACAGTATCTTGTATGAAACGTTAATGTTCTTTTTGCTCGTGGGAAGAAAGTGTAGCTTGTGTACTTTTGAAGCTTTCATTATCGACCAACGGAGTATCAGTACAAATTTTCAATTGTTTCAGTTACCACGAATCGTCTTGACAACTAATTTGGCTTTTACACCCTGGGGAAGTGCAGTTTCCCCCCTCTGATACATTAACCATTGTTCCTGCTTTCGTTCTGATGTTTTTGAGTGGTGCCTACT
Source organism: Alloteropsis semialata (assembly GCA_004135705.1). Taxonomy (NCBI): domain Eukaryota; kingdom Viridiplantae; phylum Streptophyta; class Magnoliopsida; order Poales; family Poaceae; genus Alloteropsis; species Alloteropsis semialata. The sequence continues at coordinate 10,173,863 of CM014270.1, read as the reverse complement.
GCTTCTAAACACATTGTCATATGATTGATGCATCTTACAGGAACACACGCTCCCCTGCCAGAAATCAGGATCTACTGACAAGATCGCTTCAGAATTCAGATGATGCTGTGACGCTGTGGAGTGCTTGCGGCGCTACATATGTGATGCTACAAGCTTATCTCCTTTGGTAGGCTGATCTCCAAGAAGTACAAGCTGTCATCAATCAATAAAAAAAAAGAAAGAAAACAATTAGGTTTGTAACGTAACAGCATGAAGTCCAGTAAAAAGGCATGTCAAATTCAGCACTATCGCGATCCTACATGAATACACTACGAAGGCCCCAGTCTGCACTCTACGAATGTGAATACTAACGATGGCTGCATAAACTTACACCAGTATTAAACATATTCTCAGTCTTTATCTATACCATTGCAGGAAGCTCAACCTTTAGATATGATAGATCTATGGCATTGGTGGGCATGGGCATTTTTTTCTTTCTGCGCCCTAACGCTAACAACATGAGTTTAGTATCCTACTCATACCGATAAGCCTGTAACTTGTGAATAATCAATAAACACCCTACAAGCATAGGTACTAGTTCATATTCTCATATTGTATCGCAGGTGTTCTGAAAAAACACATTATCACACGGAAAGTCTCTTGCCAAAAGCAAATCCATACTAGTCACTACGAGAACATGTTTATTCAATTCGAAGAATCAACAAACCTTGCAGACATGCAGGCCATGCCCACAAAGACTGCTTTGACAGCTTGCTTCTGGCCACAATAGTCAAACGAAAGAGGCAGCATTTCATGCAGAGTGAGGAAAGCCATAACGCCACCAACTGCAGAGACGCACAGGAAGTCAAAAGAGTAGTCAATATCAAAATTAGTATTTGGTTTATTCAGACAAACTAACCAGATCCAAGTAGGCCTTCAAGAATGTCAGGATTCAAGCTGCTTGGAAACAAGAAAGCTGCAGTAAAATTATATCAGCGCTTAATAGGGTTGCAGAGTAAAACAGAACAGAAAGATGTTAGTATAGTTTCCAGGTGCAGAACGTCATTTCAAAGGAGGGTTCATGAAAAATCATACCTACAGCAATTACTCCTAGTGGCTCGGCCAAACCAGATCCTGCTGCCATAATAAATGCCTGCAATTTGCTGTGACAAAAATAAACAACACAGACAGATATATCATCTGCATAAAAATGAAAGGTCCAACAAATACAGGAATGGTTATAATATTGTGACTTATGAGCAACCATAACAAAATGGAAATGCTAGCTAGCATCTGCCTTCTTTCCAACAAACAACCACTTTGGATTTTGTTGTGTATTTCAGCACCTATAGTAAGTTTAAAGTTCTCAACTCATACATCATGCAATGATACAACAACAAAGCCTTTCATACATCATGCAATGATATACCAGACAAATTCAAGATATGGATTTGAACTGCCGACATTTTTTTTAGAGGAACCTGTCTGTCAATCATGTATATTCAACACTGGATTCATTTCTAAACTCCACCCACCATGAATATTTACAGGAGAGAACAGGTACCTCTTGGTAGCAAAATAGATTGGAAGAGCTACAGCAACCCCCTGAAAAGGTAACAAAGTGGTGAGTAGTTAGTATATTGAACTGAATGAAACTCAAAACTGATCCAAAGTAAATATACAAATATACGGAAGGAAAAAAAACATAAATGGTACCATTAATATGGCATGTATCCCAAGTTATAATTTATTATATGATTTCTATGTGCATTGCATATATTCTCTCCATGGAATGAAAAAAGAATTCCAAGGTGCTATTTTACATTTTTTTTAAAGAAAAAAACACTGTACTCTGCTAATGCTGTTTGCAAACCCTCTTCTTTAGATTGATCTTGCGAGACTACATGATTCTGGCAAACTGAAAGAGATGGGTAAAAGGAATATAATTTGATTACTGCTGGCACCTAGCAACATTTAAGAGGTTGGCTTATGATACGCATTTCATAGAACTTAAAAATCATCATGAACCCTTTTGTCATGCTATTCATTAATTTGCACATACAAAGGTACCATAAATTGGGCTTCCATTTTTTAAGCTTTGGAATAAACAAATTTTGTGGCACTTAAATCTTTGGGCAAAAGCATCCAAGCATTGTCATTGGTGGCAATAATTCAATATCAAATTATAGATGGCAATTCACATTAACAAGAAAGGATAACTGGTTTTTTCTGTACCTCTGGTATGTTATGTAAAGCAATAGCAAAAGCCAAGTTCAGACCCACGTGAAGACCCTGCGGTTTTTAGAGCGACAAAAAGCAATCAATTGAAGCACAAAACCAATCACGCTAAAAATAAAATTTTAAAACACAGCATGAGGTGTCGGGCAGAGGCGCAAAGCCTACACAGAACTAACAAAGCTAGGCACAAGTAACTCTGACAGTGTTATATTAGAATTAAATAGAGGGTACATGGAATCCCACTTTTTTGCCACTGTGAACCAAAAATGGAACATGGAAAAAGACAAGCAAGCATCAAAGGAACCAAGACTGAGATTCTGGAAGTAGCCTATAGGCTATAACGAGTGCAGTAACTTCAACATATTCATATAATGTTCAGTTGCTCATAAAGGTACTGTCCTTCAAAGATACAGGTTTAGGACATTGAATATGACAGACTACAAATTTGCAAGGATAGACGATGGTACGAAATTGCAACAGATACACATACTAGAATGGGTGATTAAAATAACAGATGATGGTGAGTTGATCCTCAGTAAGTACCAAAAACCACAGAAAATCAGGGACCAATAGAAATGCAGGAACGCTTAGCCACAGCACTATTGACAAAATTGACTTAGGCCAAACTGTTTAATTGATTAATGAGGCCAAACTGTTTAATTGATTAATTGACTTAGGGCAAACTGTTTAATTGATTAATTAGACTAACCAAAATTGACACAATCTAAAACATTCTAGTAATGTGTTATGGGTAGAAAGTACTGTTCACGCCGTGAACAGTAATAGGTCTTGGATATTAGGAAATATTAGATTAGATTGGTTTGTTATTTCCTTAAATTTAGAGATAGGATTAGTTAATAGGATAAGATCAGTTAGAGATAGAATTAGGATTAGATTGGATCTTTGCTTAGGCGTTAAGTAAACCTCTCTATATAAAGAGAGGAGATGTATCAATTTAATCAAGCAAGAAATTAGAAGGAAAACCCTTCCTCTTGCTCGGCCGTGGGCAGAGGCCCTCGGCCGGCAATTCCTCTCTTTCAGCCCTCAATTCTCCCAACCCCAATCCCCAGAATTAGTCATGTCGTATAACTGAAAGTTCCAGCAAACATTTGAATCCGAATAGCACTGAAAAACAGAATGTATCACTAGTTAAACTGTTTAAGAACCAATTAGTTGGACAAGCTACAGGAACAAATAGCTGTGCTTCAGTTATCAAATGGATGGTTAGTCATTGAGATAGTTCAACTAAGGCTAACTATACAAACTAAGACATTCTAACATCTAAATAACAGGAACGGCACCACATAAATGTTGTTTCAGTAATTCGACAGACGGTTAGTGATTTGAGCTGTTATACTGGCATAATTATACTAAGGGGGTGTTTAGATGCACCCATTATGCATAAAGTTTATGCATTGGGCCGCGTGCACAGAGAGAAGAAATGAACTGACACGGTTCTCAAGGTATAAACTTTATGCAAAATGTGTGCATCTAAACACGCCCTAAGGTAATATGTACCTTCACAGACCCAAGAAATACAGCCATTCCCTCTGGAAAATTGTGCAAGCTAATTCCTGCAACCAGAATATTTGCCAATCAAATGACTGTAGCTTTAAGGAAGCAAAGGTGCACAAGATATGGCAACAAGATACACAGGACATGAAACAGCCCAAATACTTATGTTATCAGACTTCTGGGAGTGCATGAATAAGGGCACTATATAATTCAGAAGTATTTTAAGTTTCTTACCAACAGCAGTGATAATACCACTGAATAACACTTGTCGGCGATGTTTTCTCATCATATCTTTACCCGTCCCACCATCATCAGCCTGTTTTCCTCAAGCCAAACAAAGAGGACTAAATTTGGTTCAGCTTTCGTGTTAGCAAGGAGACAAGATATGGTGCTCCAAAAAAATAATTAAGAGATGTTTATTCCAACCTTTTTCTCACTTGGATCAGCCTTAGGTGAAAAGTCTGGCTCTGGAATAAACTTGATGATGAAACCAAAGAAAAGAACTCCTGCAAAAAACTGAAGGTTTGCTCCTTGTTATCAGAGACAGATCAGCATCACATGAGCATGTATTCTAGGATTGTAGGCAAGACATGACTCACCCAGAGGTTGCCCTTCAAGAAGCCAATAGAATTCAGTGCATTGTGTGCCAAGTCTAGAAAGGAGATGCTCAGCATAAGTCCAGCAGCAAAACCCTGTAGTCAGTTTGAGCAACATATAGAGCATTAGCATCTAAACAACATACTCAAAGACATAGTGAAGTTACTCGGGTGATTTTTCACCTGTAGAAGCCCGAGCATTTTAAGGTTAGGGGCAGGATTCAGAACTACAAACAGCGCACCTGAAACAGAGAATTCAAACTTAGCTGAACTGGGTGAAGTTGCTAAAAAAAAAACTCCACTGTACAGTGTACACAAGGAGTCACCATCACGATTTGACCGACAAAACTGAGGCTGGGCATCTTGAGGTGGCTCACCAAATTAATCAACATTAAGTGCAATGTGGATCAGGTTTTAGATATATGTATGGTTTAACCAAGCAACACCATTCCTAATTTAAGCAGCTACTGCGAGTGCGTCACTTAGCTAAAATGCTCTTCAATTTCCCGAATCCACAGGGGTTTGCTTGATATACACCGGAATTTGCCAGAACAGCCAGTTACTCGCCCACAGCATGTCAGCATCTACAGTACAGGCTAGAACCCATGGAAGCGAGAAACCCCTGCGAACGCGGGCGGGAGCTCGAACCCTAGCCACCGCAACGAGCTACTCCCCACGGCGGCAAGCAAGCGGAAAGTCAGCGACGGAGGATAGGCGGGAATCCGTACCGATGGCGGTGCTGAGGCCGCCGACGAACGAGAGCCCGAGCGCCATGTAGAACACGTGCCGCTCCATTCGCCCCACGCGCAGCTCCCTCCCCCTCCTCCTTCGCTAGGGTTTGGGCCTTGGGGGATCAAGCCCGAAGCGGGGAAGAGAAGGGGAGGCAGGACTGAGGAGGGCGAGCTCGGCGTGCGCGATGGCTTGACTTCAACTGAAAATTGTTGGAGGGGCCTTTATGCTGCAGTCACGAGTCGCAAGAACAGGACATGTGGGGAATTTTATTTCTCAAAGAAAAAGTGGGGGAATTTTTAACTTTTTCCCAACCCCTCTCGTTGGCGTCGCATATTTGGAAATTTCGCCTAAAAAGAGTGTGGTTTTTTTTTTTCTGGCTTTGCTGCGAATGTCGAATCTAGCAGCAGGTTCGGCAAAAAGGGACAAGGAGCCGGCTTTGATGATCCCAACGCCCAAAGAACGAGGCTCTATTGGGCGATCGCTCGCTGCAACCAATCCCCAGCGAGCGGTGGGTCCCATCTTATCTCTTCCCCTTTCTTATCCTTATCGTTTCCCCGTCTTTCCCGTCGAGCGGTGCCTCCCTTCCAGCACCAGCGAACGGTCGCCGTTTCTTCTCTCTTTCAGCCGTCCGCGTCCAGCTTCTTCCTCCGACCCCATCTTCGTTCCCGCGCCCGGCGTCTTCATCCCCCGCCTTCCATCACCGGCCACCGCCCTGTCGCCCACCACCCACCGCCGCGGCGCGGTAGGGTCTCGTCGGAGCTCCGCCGCCGCTGCCGCGGCCGCGGAGCTCCGGCGACACCCTACCGCGCCGCGGCGGCCTCCTTCTTCCCCTCCCCCTCCCCCACCACCGCTACCTTCTCCAAATCCGGCGAGCTCGGCTGCCGCCATCCTCGCCAACTCCGGCGAGCTCCCCCGCCCCGACCTGGCCCGACCGCCCCTACCACCGCCAGGGCCCTAAGCCGCCCGACCACCATCCCCACCGCCTGGCCTACCTGCCTCCCCCGGCCGGCCCCTTCTATAGCCGCCGGAGTTTGAGAAGAAGAGGATGGTGACCGGCCGGCCCCTTCGCCCTCGCCGCCCTTTCGCCCTCGCCGCCGGGCCGCACCGCCCACCTCCCGCCGCACCCTCGCCGTCGAATCGCCCCTGGCCACCATGGATTTGAAGCAGTGTGCGTCCGGCGCTAAGCCGAGGGAGGAAGACGAGTGACCAGAAGACCGGGCGTCGGGCTCATGGGTTATGGGGCCCACCACGTGGTGGCTCTCCGCCATCCTGCGAGCGACGCGTGTCCGCTCGTGCGTCCAATAATATTTTCGCCCAAAGAACGAGAGAGCTATGCTTCGAAATGCGAATCCTATGAGAATTATGGAGGGATTTTTTTTTACATTAACGACGATTATTTGCAACAGCAGTGACGGAGATTAGGCGAGATTCCATGTGTTATCATCTTGTTTTATAAGACTACTAGTTGCTACTACTTAATTAAAAGGGCACTTGATTTGATGGGTACGATGCAGATCTGTGCTCAACTCCAAGCCGGTAGTGCTGTCAATCTGTCATATTTATATCAGTTTCCTAATCTGAAGAGCCGCCCGAGTTGACACGTCATGAGCAGTGATCAACATATGAGGCATGAATCATGAGGAAATGCAACTGCTCCAAGGACGGTGTCACGGCGATGACCTTTTGATTCTGAAATGCCGCATGGTTGGATCAAAATACTATATCACTTGGAACAAAGCATCATTTTCTATATATATATTTTAAGCCAAAGAATTCAAGGAAGCAGCTAACCCATTAGCCAGCCACGTCAGCACGAATCCAACGATAAGCAACAGTGGAAATGTGGGATCACAAATCAAATAAAAATCATAATATTAGCATCGATGCACAATTACAGAACAAACCCTTGACAACCCACACGATCACAAACAAACAAACAAACATACACACACTTAATTAACCAATCGTAAAAATAAAAAAGAAACAAATAATAAAATCAATCGTTGAGATGAACCAAACACGAACGGCATCGCGACGTTCCCGCCCAGCGCCTCGCTCAGTGGAGGTAGTAGGCGAGGAAGGAGGCGAGGAGCGCCCCGGCGACGGGCACGGCGGAGGCGGCGGCGGCGCTGGCGGAGGGCCCCGCGGCCCCGCCCGCGCCGACCGCGCCGGTGGGGGCCTCGGAGGGCGCCTCCAAGGTCGAGGCCAGCACGGCGGTGGCCGAGGCGGCGGCGACGAGCGCGGCGCAGAGGACCTTCTTCATCTCCATTGCTTGCTGGACGCTGATCTCGCTTGCTTGATTGCTTTGCCCGCCGGAACGAACGAACCAACTAGTCCTCCTCCTCGCCTCGCGCTCTGGTGGTGTTATTAGTTTTTTTATTGGGTGGAATTGGGAGACTGCTCGCTCGATGATCGGCGTGAGAGATCTCTCAATTGCTTCTGCCGCCTCGGAATGGGGCGCCGCTTTATAGGAGCTCCCCGGCGCCAGCGCGAGCGGCCGCGAGCGAAGCCAGGGCGGTGGTTGGTTCGCAGGCGGGCCGTGTCCCTTGTGGAATGCCCGGAATAGGGTGGCGCGCGCGGTTAGCGGCGGCGAGGGTAATTAGCTGGTTGGTTTGGGACGACGATTCGCTATTGTGTGATGCCAAACGGAAACTGTTTGGAGCGTGGGGAGCTGCTCTGCGGTGGCCGCTGGGAGACTGGAGAGGGAGATGCGTGCTTGATCGCCGCTGGGAGACTGGAGAGGGAGATGCGTGCTTGATCGATCGGCAAGTTGTGACCGTGCCGCTGACACGGGGGCCCAACAACCGGCGGACCCACGTGTCAGTGGTGGAACATTAATTGTACGCTCACGGCCACGGCCTCACAGGCGGACAGGCCCACGAATCAATCAACTGGATGCGCATTGCGTACAGTAGCTGCTCATTACTCAATGAAGACGCTTCATGTGGGACGAGCTTCTCATCTCAGTGTAATTGTCAGCCAAGGCATCCATCACAGACAACTCTAGCAGAAGCTCAGCACAAAACAACCAAACCAGTTGACAGATGGTACAGATTCGGGACTTTGGAGTCCAGCTAAGCTTTCCTCCTGCCAATGGCGATAAACATATAAACCTACTGTACTAGCCAGAGGGAGAAGACACCCATCGAGCTGACATGCTAAAACCAGATGTTCAGCACAAGGACAAGAACGCTGGCAGCGGCATCACTTGCGCATCTTAGCCCTCTTGCTCTCCAGCCTCTGCCGTGCCTGCTCAAACTCCTCTTCCGTGGGCTCCGAGCTGCTCGCCTTGGGGTCGCACTTGGACATGATGGATGAGAGGATGGAGTTGAACTGGTTCTTCCGTTCTGCCCTCCGCTGCGATATGGCCAGGATCAGATCATTCTCCTCGTTTTTCTTCTTTTTCCTGCCATGAAGTTCAGTAATCAGTTTTAAGCAAATGGTAACTAATGCAACTCCTAAGTGCACCAAATGATTGGTGAAGTGTTCTGTGAGGGAAAACTTACTTCACTCTCCTCTCTAATGGATTTGTTGGTGGCTCCATCTCAGAGATCTTTTTAGACCATTTCTCATATGCTTTAGTTGATTTCAGCTCACCTGGTATAGAAAGGAAATGGTGAATGATTTTAGGAAGATTTCAGTTAACAGGTACAGAACTAAACATGCATAAACAGAGTAATCAGCTGGCACTATTGTATGAATGAAACAGAGTGAAATCAACCTATGATAACAAAAAAAAAACACAGAGCATCTACCACCAAGTGTTTACCTTCAGCAATTGCCTCATCAATTATATCCTTGAAGCGGTGGGAATCAAGTTTTGGTTCTGAGCAAATCATTGAGCAGAAAAGCCTGCATAGAAGGGAACCGTGTCAAGAAAGATAATTAAACCAAGTTGTTTGGCACCCGTTCACAACCTTGGAGTAAATGTTTGATGAAGCATGAAAGGGAATCAGTTAACAGAAATCACCTGTTCATGTTGCCCTTGTATTTTGTGTATAGATCCTTCAGGTCCTTTTTCTCAGAATCTGACCCTCTGTACTTAGCTTCAAATTCTTCAATGTCAGCCTCAGTGACCTGGAAAAATGGTTAAAAGATTGATTTGCCAACCATTGCAAGTGCATAGACAACATTAGCCTGTGATTGACTTAGATGAAACATACCTTCTTGTACATTGTTCTGAAGTACTCTTGAAGATTGTCTGCAGCTTCTCCAACCAGTGCCTATGGACAGAAAAGGTTCAGAAGATATTGCCTCAACTAAACGGTAGAAAGTACTAGAAAAGAGGTGCTCACATCATCATCAGCAATGCCGATCTCATCATATAATGCCCTCTTCTCTGCATCCCCAAGGATGGAAATCACCTTCTGCAGCTGCTGAAATTTCTCTTTGGCTTCCTGGCATCACATAGCATCCGCTTGAGAAACAAGCCACCAAATTACTCTAGAACAATATCCATGGTTTAGGGTTGATATCCTACCTCATCCCCAGGATTCTTATCTGGGTGAAGACGAAGAGCTAATTTGTAATATGCCTTCTTTATTTCTTGTTGTGAAGCAGTCTTCTCAACCCCTAGGATCTTCAAACAAGGAAAAGAAACGATACAACAAAATTTTAACTTCTGATCTGACGAGAGAACAATGACAAATTGGTTTGTGACAATAATCCCTACATATACAATTATAGCAGTTCATGGTTTATCCCATTTGAGGTCGTTGACACAGACTCTACATTTGCAAATACATCTTAAACAGGTACCAAGAGTCCCCAGCAATTAAAATTTGGTACCTTTCCACTATAATCAATATAATTCAATAATTCATTATATTTTTAACTGCATTTTTATGCGTAGTTTGTAAGTGCAATCAAGTAGTGAGCACCAATTAACAACAGGT
>CM014270.1:10109515-10149131 GCA_004135705.1 Alloteropsis semialata | reverse complement strand
CCGACGCCGCCTGCGCGCCCAGGGCCGACGCCGCCTTCGAGCCTCCCGAGGCCGCCGCCCCATCACTGCTCGATGCTGCCGATGCGCCGAGGGGAAACACCATGGCCTGATTCAGCCCGCGCCGCTCCAAGTCCCCACCCGGATCCACCCCATCCTCATCCATTTGCCGCCGCCGCCGGCTCTAGGGACCGGTCGCCGCCGCCTCCGACGGCTCTAGGGTTAGTGGTTCGGGAGAGAGAGATGGGGAGAGACGCGTTTGCGAGAGAGAGAGCGGTCGCGAGTCGCTAGTGGGGAACGGTTCGCGTGTGGAAGGCTCGTGAAGGACTGAGTTCAGGGGTAATTTTGTTCATGTAAAAACTGATAGTTTTTTTATGAGAGGGGTGAACGGAACCGACGGTGGTGTCATTCTAGGAACCAAAGTTGAAACTGGGTCAAATAAGTAACGTAAATTTTTGGTAGAGCCAGAAGGGAACGAGTGATTTTAACAGGAATTGTCACGAAGGAAAAGGCCACCACGCGGCTCTTCTTCCCCGTCAAGAAAGAAAAAGAAACTCCCTTCCAAAAATCAAGCAGCAACCAGCAGCACTCACAAGGGAATCCACAGCCGCATCCATCTCATCCGTCCATCAGCTCACGCCCCAGCGATCGGACGGCTCCTACCCCTCCTCACCCACACCACTCCACGCCACCAACCGCAAATAATTCGAAACGCCAGGGGCAGGGCGGTAACTTCCCCCGCCTCCGCCTTTTTTATCTGGCTCCCCAACCTTCCCCTGGCCCGACGACGCCCCCATTCCGAAGCTCCTCCTCGCGATTCCAATCCCCGCACGCCTCCTCCGCCTCCGCGTCCGCCTCGCGCAGGGTTAGGGTTTGCTCTGCTCCCCATCTCGTGGTTGCTTTTTGTACCTGTTAGATTTGGTAGGGAAGGCTTGATCTGTGTCCTGCGGTGGCCGATTTGGCGTCCCATGATCGATCTGCGCGGTTTTCTTCTGATTTTTTTTTGGGGTGTTGATTCGTCGGGTGCGGGAATTCCACGGGCGTCGAATCGCGAAGGGGACGGCCGCTTGCAGGGTTTGTGGGTTGATTTGGTCTTGAGTTGGTGGTTTCTCCTGTTCAGGCGGAAATCCATTTCGCTTGGGGAAATGAAAACGCGTTCTTCTTTTTTTATTTTTAAATTGTTTTATTAAGGATGTTTCTCATGGCAAAATGATTAGACTTACCTATATTTTTTGTCTGGTTTTTTAAACTTGGTATGGATGTAAAATTTATACTTGTGATTCAAGTGTTTTATTCCGTGGAAATTCGTATATATTTAGTTGTAAGCGCTGGATTAGTTAAATTATTTTGCAGATTTGGTGCTTGTTCTCGATTTACATCCTCATGGAAATTTTGTATTTTTATATACCCTGAGTCGTTTAGGAATGAATGTTGGCTTGATTTGTATGGCGTATCATGTTTGGAGAGAGTGATTTCTGCGGTGCTCTCCCTGCAAATTAGGATCTTATTTCATCGAGTACCACATCTGCATGACTGATGTTTGCTAAAGTAAGAAATGGTGTGGTCATTTACCTTGATTGTTTAATGTGCAGCTTATAGCAGTCATGGAACACAAGGAGTCGGGCTGCCAGCAACCGGAGGGCCCAATCCTATGCATCAATAACTGCGGCTTCTTTGGCAGTGCGGCCACTATGAACATGTGCTCAAAGTGCCACAAAGAGATGATAACGAAGCAGGAGCAGGCCCAGCTGGCTGCCTCTTCCATTGATAGCATTGTCAATGGTGGTGACGGTGGGAAAGGGCCTGTCATAGCTGCAACCACAGAGGTGGTGGTTGCTCAAGTTGAGGAGAAGACGATTGTTCTTCAGCCTCAACTTGTAGCTGAAACCAGCGAGGCTGCTGCCGCAATCCCCAAGGCCAAGGAAGGCCTGAATAGGTGTGCAACCTGTAGGAAGCGGGTTGGCCTGACGGGATTCAACTGCCGATGTGGTAACATGTACTGTGCGGTGCACCGCTACTCTGACAAACATGACTGCCAGTTTGACTATCGGACTGCAGCTAGGGATGCGATTGCCAAGGCCAATCCTGTGGTGAAGGCGGAGAAGCTGGACAAGATTTGAGGGGGCAATGGGGAGCGGAATGGGTTGTGATCTGCAAGATTCGATCATGCATCTTTGCTGGTTTATCATTGAACTTCCCATTCTTGTTTGCTGCCACATCTGAATCGCTCAACACTGTGATGCACATGCATCCTGGCAGCTGCAAGAATTCGTCCCCAGTCGAGTCCAGAATGGTTTGCGTGTTGGCTATGTTGTGTAAGGTTATTCAGTTATTCATGGTGGTTTCGGTCAGTATTGTGGCATTCCCATTTAGGTAGCTCTGTAATGTACTATTGTCTCATGCTTGTCAAATTCCAATCAGTAATAGTAATCAGCAAGGCCTGCCATATTTCCTCCCAAGTTTATTTTTTTGTTCTGTTGCTTTTTTTTTAAATATTCCCTCCGCACCTTTTGCATCCAACCAAACGTGCTTTTGCATTCAATTCATGTGCTGTGTCATCAGGTGGTTCTCAGGCCAGTTCTCTGTTATATCCTTCAATGTTCAAGTATTTGGTATTATGGATCAAACCATATGAAATGATGTTCACATCATTAGCTACTGACCAATCAACTGTTCTTGCTTTGGGCTATCTGAAGAGCAAGCAACCTGCTTGCGTTTCTTCAGCTGTTTAAGCGGAGTTGAGGATGCTATGTAGTGGGATTGTTGTGGATGATCACCACATGTCAAGATCACGTTTGTTGGAGAACTGTGAGTATCATGTTTGTGGAAGAACACATTTCACAACCATGCCTGTTGGAGAGCTGTGATTTTGTTTTAAGTGTGCAGCTTGATTGCTGGGTATGCTGATTCTGCGTTACAACAAAAGTCACACAAACACAGTTACTTGGTGATTTCTTTAATTCATCTGAAAAATCCTGACACAAAACGACTTGCTTGCATGGGAACATTTCACAATTCATATCCTTCCATCTCTTTCTAGTCTGTACAAGTGGGGACATGCAGCTCTCCTCTTTTACATGTGATTGGAAGGAAGCCTAATTTGGTTTGTATGATTGTCAGTAGCAAAGAATTGGAACAGGTCTAAACAACTTGTTTTGTATGATTGTCACTTGCAAAGAAGATAATAATTCGTACCAAAAAAATTCTTCTTCAGGGGACGAATATTTTTGCTCCTAAATTTGTGGGTGGGTCTCTTTAGACATGATGGGAACATTGAGCAACTCTTCTGCCGGGTGTTGAGCTGCGGTGGATTAAAGAATGAAGGCAATGATAGAGAAGGCTGATCGCCTCGAGATTCCTTGGTTGTTTATTATGGAGAATGGATAGGATCTCAGCTTTGTCGTCCTCCCCTCCCCATAGCCGGAGATGTATTTTATGGCACTAGCTGTTGTTACCTGCTCTGATCAGTTTACTATAGAACTGGCCATTAGAGTATGCAACAGCATGATGAAAACAGTTGCAGAGCTCAGAACTGAAGTCTCAACCCTGGGGATTGTCTAGTTGCAAATCAGACACCCAATGGCACTTTTCCCCCACCCAGCCAAGTCTGATAGCAACCCGGATTCAGGGCAAACAGCAGAGCGCGCTTCAGCACGAAACATTTAGTGGCAGCTTGAGTTACGGATATACATGAAGTGAACGATATAGTGATGCCTAGGTAAACTCATGGATGGTGTCTTCATCTATGAAAAGTTTACATAATCTTAAATAACTTTCTCACTGAAGAAATGGTCGAAGATATGTTGTAGTATAGTAAGTGAATGTATATAACACATGAAACAACTCATTTCTTCTTAAATTGCATGTTCTAAACTATAGTGTATGACAAGAAAGAGGCCGTGTGTTATTCAGTATTATTTCTACTCGAAGCGTAAATTTGGGGACTCAGGCCCCAATGTTGAAGTAAACCGTGTAGAATTCATCTCTCAAGCTGTACAGTGGCTCCAGGAGGAAGTTCCTCCTCACGCCCTTTGCCACAAAGCTGATCGGATGGTACTGTCTCAGTGGGGCAGTCTTTACAAAGCTCGCTGCCTGCTCGAATATCCCACCAATGCTCTGAAGAGAACTCTTGCAGCTGACCTGAATCTTCGTCCCCGCAGAGTAATCTGTGCCTGTCACCAAGAAGCACCCTGGTTTGGTCCCGAGCTCGAGGGAAACTGAGTTAGGATTTCCATCTAGCCCAGGTACTATGTTGAAGAGGGAATCTGAGCCCTTCTGCGCAGATAGGGTGAGGTTGTTAGTGATCACAGTTCCTGGCAAGTCAAATGGTTCGATCAGCACATAAGCTCCCTTCATAGTTGTGCTGTAGATGCTATGCAGCTCCGTTGAGTCCTGAGGGTGCGCCCTGAATGTTGCATGGATGGCGGTGTCAGTGCCATCAACTTCAGGTCGCTCTTGCATTGTTAGAGAGCCATTTGCGCTTGAGAGGACAAATGTTTTCCCATTGGATACTTGTGTGAAGGTTACCAGCTGTGAGTTGTACACTGGAGGGACAGCGGTGATCCAATCTGAAATTGTACTGCTATTGCCAGCTTTTGCATCCCAATCACCGGTGGATAGGCCAGCAAGAACAAATGGCCCAAATAGGACTGCTTGAAGGGATGCATACTCTGGCCGGTCATCTGAAGGGATAGTTAGCAATTAATATCTGGATCAACATTCTCGCTATACAAAAATATCAATATTAGCACACATGGTAGCAAAATCCATCATTTCTACTAGCGTACTGTGTGTTTTTATTACATCCACTGGTTATCATGGTGAAACATAGTGTGAGCCAAGTAAAAGTTAGCCAATTTGTCCATCAATCTTAGATTACGTAACAGCATAAATTTCATCAATTACCTTTAATTGCTTCAGTTCTTAAACTGACTGGAAAGCGTAGTGATAAGTGATCCTCTGAGTTCCACTGTTTGGTGACTGAAAGGAAAGATCCTGTCCATAGAATAAGATCACATAATGAAGTGGCCTTACAAAATCAATGATAATTTGAATGCTAAACACAATGGAATGATCTGACCTGGAGATAATGACCCCAAATCTTTGTCATTTAAAGTTGCTCCTGCACCATCAGAAAATGTCCATGATGGAATTCTAATACTCAATTTGGCAGACTGACTTTTTGTCTGAACAGATAAAAACAAATCAGCTGACTGCAGATTCTTTTATCTGAATTCACGTATATAGAGAGTTGAAATTAACTACCTCTGCATAAATGGAGAGTGAAATTTGAAGATACAGGTCATTAGAGCTGGGATTTTTTATTTTCTGTGTAACAGTAAGCCCAGCTGCTTTCCAGTTGAAAGTGCTTGGTATGTACTGAATGATGTTGAGTGCAGGCGTATCTCCTTTCTCCTCAAAGTAAATAGAATCTCCGAGTTTTGAAAAGGATTCTATACCTGCATATGGAAATCGTAGTATTTTGAAACAAACAGTCCGCTCAAGAATAATTGCAGCCCCAACTTTCACATTTTGAGACATAAAGCAAAAAGGTTAACAGTGAAGGGGTTAGACACTGCCTTAAGCTTACAGAATCTAAATAAGAGACAAACAGCTGACTGAAATCAAGCACAATAATTGTTCGAGAAATCAAGCACAATACTGCTGCGGATTATTCACATCAAAGCAGCAAAATAGACGTCGGCAATTTTTATATTACCTGTCCCATAACAACACCAGAAAGAATCGTACTTTGTTCCCCAACCATGATAACTCACAGCCTTAGAGTGTCCAGGGGCCTGGGGTAGCATGTAAATCATCACACCAGGATCTGTCCCCCTTTGAATGCTTAAAACACCATTTATCAGTGCTCTTTCGTAATAATCTGCATATGCTATTTCCTTCGTCCATCTGAATAGGTTGCGAGAAATCTGCACATGGGTTTTCATATGACACATTTCTAAACAACAAAAAAAATATTTAGGATGGTTTGATAATTAACAACCTTAAGCATATTGTAGGTGGTGCAAGATTCCTCATTCTCAGTACTCAGAGTCTCAGCTAAATGTTTTGGGTCGGTCCTGATAATAAATTAAGAGAATAAGTTCGTTTCCAAAATATAGCTGTTGATATGAGGTAAAATAATTAGGCATCTACAAGCTATATTACCAGAATTCGCCGGCAGATGTGCCACCAGTTGCATAGCTATGAGAAGAATTTATTGTATCCATAAAGAATGTCGAAATTTGCTGTTTCAAAAATGAGGCTTGTGGTCAGCTACACCCAAATGGCAGAATAAATGACAAAAGATCTTTACAAAAAAAAAAAGATAAATAAGACAGAAGCGGGTACTACTTCAGATGCATACTCATAGACAAAAGGCTAAAATGGACATAACAGAAAGAAGCACATAAATCTAAACAGCAATGCTACACACGTATATTGTCCAGAGTATTTCCAAAATTTTTAGTTAGCTACCCCAACTTTCTTGGGACTGAAAGGCTTTGTTGCTGCTGCTGCTGTTGTTGTGTTTCCAAAATTTGACCAACAGTTTAGCTTTTGATCCATTTGGAATTTAACTAACAACAGAAAGAGTCCACTTGTTTCCTTAACCCAATAAACATACTTATATGGGAATTTGGAAGTGAAATAGTCCACCTGTTTCCCCTTTTGAACAGCAGTCGGTATTATCATCTAAACCGATAACAGCATGCACCTATGTCTACATCCCATACAGATTCCTCAATGTCTATGAAAATGGAATACTTCACCTCTCTAGTAATAAGATTTGCAATACATTTTACCTTGTAAAGAGGATCTCCTGTAACTTCATACCTCATCTGTGCACCAATGACAACCGGAATGTGTGTATTGGAATGAAAGCCTGAAATACTGTCAGCCTGAAATGAAACACACACAAGGCTATCACTCAAATGAAAATCCGAGAAAAAGTAATTCTAGTCCATCGAATTGAGTCATGTAATAGAAACCCAATTGAAGTTTTAACAGATGTATACACTGTACATGGTAATACAAGTTCAATAGCGACATATTTTAAAGCTGTTCAATGTATAGACATTTAGGGACTGCTGGATGATAAACAAAACTGAGTTAGGAGTCACAATTCTTAATGTAGTTAAAACAGAACTGGTTAAGTTCTATTTAGTCATTTATTATAATCTAAACATAATCCTAGTTGTCACCAAATAGCTGAAGATCCACAACTAGGAAACCAGATCAGTGTTCAGCAGACCTGAACCGCAAGCAGCCCAAGAAAGCATGGCTTATCGAAGAGATGAGCCAGTGTCAAATGCTTCAGATCATTCTGCTCAATTAAGAAAAAAAGAAGCAATCAGCTAGACATAACTGTATGAATCGACGCTACACTTGTAACAAACTGCAAATCACCGTTATTGTGTAGAGCTGATAGAGCACGTCATTCATCCCACCAGTCTCCTCATTGAGTGACTCCCAGTGCCTCTCAATGCTGTATTTCTGTATGACATTCTTCACCCGGTCACTGAAATAATTAGCCATATTTACCACCATGTCAAGAGCCTTGGAGTTCCCAGCCAACGTGTACTGATCAAGAAGGCCTTGCATAATCTGCAAACAAAAAATTACACCAAATCAACTTGCTAACGATCATTGATATACTTATCAATAAAAGCAGAAACTGAAACCCTCCTTGCACCTTGTGGATTGTGTAGTAAGGAGCCCAGACAGGCTTGATGGACTCAACCCAATCGAAGAATTCCGACGGGAAGGCTGACAGGTACCCTGTGCCCATCTTCTTCTGGCAATCGTAGAGCGCATCGACGACAGACGACATTTTTGCGTTAAGAGTATCATTGTGTGTGCTAGCCCACATCTTTGCAGCAGCACTCAGGTAATGCCCTGTAAAGAACAGCAGTAGGACCCTGAAATTCAGTCTAGCTGTGCAATTTTCTGGGTTAATGCTCCAAAATCGAAATCAAAATTAGATGCGGTGGCGCACCGACGAAGTGTCCCCGGAGCTGGACGTCAGGACCCTCCCACCCGCCATAGGGCGTTCCCGGCGCCGCCAGGCCGACCTGCTTGCGGAAGCTCCAGACGAGGCGGTCGACGTCGAGGAGGAGCAGGTACTCCAGGTTGGTCTGTTGGGCTTGCCAGTATAGGCTGCCGGGCTCAAGCCGCACGTCGTGGAGGGAGGCCTCGGAGAGGAACGCCCCTGCCGCGACCCCGGGCCGGGGCGCGCCGGCGGTGGCGCCCCGGAGCTTGCGGTAGAGCATGAGCCAGTCGAACGCCTCCTCGCGCCGCAGCGCCCGCCGCGGCATGAGCGACATCCAGGTGGACTCGTCGGTGGGGGTGAGGTGCTGCTCGTGGCCATGCTCATGGCCGTGGCCGTGGTGGCCGGGCTCGGACACCGGCGCCCGCGGCGCGGACCGCAGTTGCGCCGCCCCGCGCTCCGTGTGCGACGTCAGCCCCGGGAACGCGTTCGTGCAGGTCTTCCCCTCTGCGCCGTGCCAGGCGGCGGCGGCGGCTAAGATCACCACCGCCCCCAGCGCCGCCGCCACTGGCACGCCCGGCCCTCGCGCCATCGCCCCTTTCTTGCCAAGAACCACTCGTTACCTGTCCTCAGTTGACCGACATCCACCGCATAAGCGAAAGCCTCCAAAAACCCAAAACCTGCAACATCCGAAAAAAGAAAAAACGAGGAGGAGCATCACGAAATGGTGAGAGCGCATCAACGACCGGCGATTCAACCAAGAATTGCGCGGAAAGAAATTCACAAGAGGGGGAGGATTGAAGAAGACGACCTTGTCTCGATTCCCACTGGCAGGGAGACGAATTCGACCCACTACACGGCAGTGAGACTGTGAGAGTGATGGAGGAGGAGAAATCTGTTCCTTTTTCGCGGCGGACGGATCAACAGAGGAGGAGCTGGCGACAAATGCGCATCGCGGAGAGAGAGACGGTTTTATAGCCGAGGATTCTTGGACCCCAAGAGCAGCAAGGCGAAGCCATCATCATCCACCCTTCTACCCGTTCCGACACACCATGGCCGTCGCTCGCAGCTTGCTTGCACGCTAACGCCGGTCCGCCGCGACGCCGACCGTGACGGCAGCAAGTGGCGCGTCGGCATCACGTCGAAGAGGTAAAGCTTCTCTGTCCCTTTCCGACCCAGGGGCAGTGATGGGCAAGCGGCAACATGGCCGCGGAGCTCGCAACCGAAACCGGAGAGCGGATGCGTCAGGTTACACCCAACTCACTGGATTGATCACTGGATGGATCACTGGATTGAGCTGACGACTGGAACTGAACACTCACCCATGCTGCTGCCGTTTGCAGGGCATGGCAAACCTGTCAGAATGTAAGATGGACGAGTAGCATGCAGAGTGATCGACTGTGCTCTCAGTGTCACATGATCGAGCGTGCCAGCATGTTGCCCATCATGAATCCATAATCCATACATCTGATGGGCTTCGTATTTGCTTTCGAGGCGAGAACCATGCCCACCTCTCAAGAACAGAGCATGCTCCGTAGAATCTATGCTGAAATCACAACCAGATAAATGTCATAGACGATGTGTTCTACGACAAGTGGTTTTGGTACCACATCGATTTCAACATAGAAGTGCCCTGTTCATAGCAATGAGGTATGCGTGCTACTGCGCTTATATGGGTGAGTATGTTTCGTGTGTATGTGAGTGTATGTCGTACGTATTTTTTAAAAAGAGTCTTTGAACCTTTATAAAGCATAAATTTAAAAACAACAAGATTTTTGGGCGAAAATTGAAGTTGAGGTCAGCCCAAGTCTGCAGATTCCAACCCCAATCATTGCCGATCCGGGCCCAAATGCAGCCCACTTCACCCTAGCTCGCGCCGCCGCCTCGGCATCGGGCCCACCTTATCCGACCGCCACGTACCCACACGCCGGGCGGACACCCGCACCACTCCGTTCTCCCTGCTCTCCGGGCCCCACACGTCAGCCTCCGTACAATCCGCCGCCGAATCAGATCGGAGAGCGAAAGCAAAGCCACGGCGCCGTCCCTCCCCGTCCCGGCCAGTCGCCCACCGTTTCTTCTTCTTCCTCCTCCTCTTCGGTTGCGCCGCGCACAAGGAATCCGTGCAGCTCCTAATCGGGCCGTGCAGCCCCACGCGATCCAGCTCCCACCCGTGGCTGCGCCCGCCGCCTTCCTCGCGCCGCCGCGGATCCAGAGAGGTCATTCCTGGCGGGGGTCCTCTCGCTCGTGTCGTGTCGCGCGCCCCCGGTTCCGTCGCGGCACCCGGCGTGGATCTTGGACCGGATTGTCCCGATACCCCCCGCAGCGAAAGGAGTGTGTCGGGCTGGTATTCGTAATTCAGCGGGTTCCGTGGTGGGTTCGCGGTTTCCTGGCGTCTCCTCCTTCTCCTCGTTGTCGTCGCCGAGTTCATCCCCAAGGTGCGACCTTCTGGACTCGTTGTATTTTCGATGACACGTTCTGTGCGCGCTGGAGGAGTGCATCTGAGCGCCTGCATTGCATCTTCGCGACGTTTGTTTTGTTAGTGAGCTTAATCGGTTTTGTGATAGATCTACCTCAATTAGACGCGTTCATCCGTGGAAAAGTCGTTGTTTTTGTTGCCCTGGGTGTCTAAGCTGTTGCTGCTATACTTGTATGCGATTAAATGATGCTACATTATCCTGAATTTCTGGGAGGCTACATGCCTTCAAGTGAGCTGTAAAATTGTCTTCTCCAGGAAATGTAGCACGGGCCGACTAGTTCTGCAATTCTGATATGCCTTCGTTAAATTTAGCCATCACCACATCTGTTCAAATATGGCAGAAGCATTTTCGGTAGTTGAAATGGGTAGATACAAGCAAACATGTTTCAAATTATCAAATAAACAAGACTCCCATATACACAAATTTTTTTTCTTCTCATATCTAGGAGATTGAATTGCTTAAACTGTATCATGGTCAGGTCATCTGCCTCTTAAGAAATATTCGAATTCATGTTTATGGTTGGTTCAGTAGTTAGTATTCTTTAAGGGTTGATTTGTTAGTCCAATTTCAAAACTCACTACTCTAGTTTGTCCCTTGGGAGTTCTTTACTTAGCTCCAAGTTGGACTTTTTTTTTTGTGCGTGTCATCCTTGCGCAGGGGCCATGCTAATCTTCTCTGTATCGTTCCAATTTTATCGGATGTCTCCGAAGAGACGCTCCAAGTTGGACTTTGCTTAGCTCACTGGTCTACATAGCTGTTGAATGCTTATTTTGTGTCACTATGCCCTATCCCAAATTCAAGATTTGTGTTGTGCCCATATCTGCTTTGAAATATTCTTGCTCCAAGTTATACAAATTAGTGAACCTCTACTCTGATATGCTGCTGACCATCTTCTATGCTTCTGAATGACCATTTTCTTCTATGGAGTGTTCCTGAAACACTGAATATTCTACGGCATGTTTAACCTGTGCTCTTGTTAATTTGTGTTGCAGGCATATCTCAGTGCCCGTGATTTTAATTTATAAAATTAAGGCCTAAAGAATCAGCTTTACTAAACCAGTGGTTGGATATGGTATCAGTTAATCTTGGGTTAGTACATTATGTACTGGACCACATATATGGGACTCTTCTTCATCGCACCAAATTAGGAACACCATTTTTCTCAAAAGGATGGGGAGGTACCAAACTTGATTTGCTAGAAAGGATGGTGAAACAGTTGTTCCCTGAGGCACATAGCCAAAACTGGCCACCAACTGCTGTGCAGCCAATGTGGAAAACAGTTTGGGAGACAAACAATTCTTGTCTGCGAGAGGGTCTTTTCAGGACTACATGTGATGAGCGACTAATCGACGCATTGCCCCCTGAGAGTCACAATGCAAGAGTTGCTTTTCTTACTCCTAAAAACATTGCACCAGAGAAGATGGCATGCGTGGTCCATCTTGCAGGTACATGATCTTGTAGTTTCATTATATTTGTCCCCTAATACTAAGCATAGGTTAGCAAAGACATTTCCTGATATGAATGTTTGGCTTGTATGCATTTCTTTCTTCTTCGCTGGTAGAATGCTATATGAATGCATTAGTCTGCTGGCTTTCTAGTGCTGCTAAGTGCTAACTGTCACATTCCACTTTGACAGCTTCCCTATCCTTTTTAAGATAAAAAACTTTTCTTGCTTCCAAGTGCCAAAATTGAACAAGGACTAGTCTCTTTTTACCGTTAGTTTTGTATTAATCGAAGAATATAATCACAAGGTTCATACCTGGGAAGTCTCTTCTATCATTTTTCCCTATAAAAATATGCCTTTGCTCTCATCTAATGAATAAGTCTAAATTATATGAAATAATATAGGCACTGGTGATCACACATTTGAGCGCAGGCTTCGGCTCGGTGGACCTCTTCTGAAGAACAATATTGCAACTATGGTTCTTGAGAGGTGAGAGTTGCCTTCA
Source organism: Alloteropsis semialata (assembly GCA_004135705.1). Lineage (NCBI taxonomy): Eukaryota > Viridiplantae > Streptophyta > Magnoliopsida > Poales > Poaceae > Alloteropsis > Alloteropsis semialata. The sequence continues at coordinate 10,136,721 of CM014270.1, read as the reverse complement.
TTCTTTGGTATAATACTTTTCTCCACTGTTCTTCAAGACCTGATATCTCATGAACCACAGCCCCTATTATGGACATCGACGTCCTAGCATGCAGCGTGGTGCAAAGCTCCAGTGTGTGAGTGACTTGTTACTCTTAGGGAAGGCCACAATTGATGAAGCTCGCAGTCTCCTGTACTGGCTGCAGACTGAGGCTGGTTATGGCAAGATGGGCATATGTGGGCTCAGCATGGGTATGTGATACTTGATTTTGGTCATGACTGAATGTAGTGAGTCTTAAAAATAGTGTAGTAGCCTATTTTTCAAAGCCATCTGATTCTTATAATTTTCGGGTTGCCTTGTACATTCTTCTCAAGAGGGTTCTTTTCTGATGACACAGGTGGTGTCCATGCTGCAATGGTGGGATCCCTGCATCCTACACCAATTGCCACACTGCCATTTCTCGCTCCACACTCTGCCGTTGTACCTTTCTGTGAAGGGGTCTACAAATATGCCACGGCTTGGGATGTGTTGAGAGAAGATGCAGCAGCATTAACTCAAGACGTAACATCTTTGACAGAAGATGCAGCACAGAAAACTGGGATCACTATTGAGCAAGTCAGAGAGAGGTTACGGTCAGTGTTGTCTTTGACTGACGTCACTCGATTTCCAGTCCCAAAGAACCCGCAGGCTGTCATCTTTGTTGGTGCAACGGTTAGTGTTTCTCTTCTAGCTTTTTTATGACCTTGTTTACATTGATCTATCATCTCTGGAAACATGATAGTTTTCCTGCCGGAGTTTCTTATTTTGTTTCACGATTTGGACAGAGTAACCATGGTCAGATTTGGACAGAGTTGACTGACTACTTTACTACTATTACTGTGGAAGGACATCTGAATTAACTCAAAATATATCTTCAACTTGCACTGTTTACAGGCTTACAGCAATTTACCTTTGCTTTCTTGTGCAATGTTCAGAAATTGAAACATACATTGGTTGCAGATAGTTTACTTTACTCGAACGCTATTTCTTTTGAAGATTTGTTAAATTACCTCCTTATTTCAGAAAATTAGATTCCTTACTTGAGAATGCTGATTCCTTTGGAGCTTTCTTCTAATATGAATATGTTCTCTTTATAGGATGATGGTTATATTCCCAGACATTCAGTCATGGAGCTCCAGAAGGCATGGCCGGGCTCAGAAGTCCGGTGGGTAACTGGAGGCCACGTTTCCTCCTTTTTCCTCCACAACGACGCGTTTCGCAAAGCCATTGTCGATGCCCTTGACAGATTGTAACACCAGAGGGAAGCCATCCTTGTGATGCCAGTTTTATGTTGTGTGACTATTCTGAACTTGGGGTTGCGACACCAGCTGAACCCATAACCGCGCATGCCATGATAGGTACCACCCTGTACCGAAGGGTTTTGGTAAATGACAATTTGTTGTAACTTGCTCTTTTTCGCATGAGATCGGAGGGAGGCTGGTTGTACATCACATATCATGTAACACCCCATTATTTTGCAATAGTTCTGCCATAATTTATTTTCTCACCATTTCTCAGTCTTGTGTCTGACATGTCAATAGTGGCTGAATCAGCTTGGCAGTTTCAGTGGTTATTCCTTTCCTATTTCATACTGCTGAATCAGCTCCTATTTATCTTTTATGCAGTTACATATATATAAATACTCCTAGTGCTAATGTCAAGTAGTCGAGAAATGGGTCATCTGAATTCCTGATCACCTCTATGCTTGTGTCTGAAACTACCCAATGCCTGTCCGTGAGGCTGTCCTGATCTATGGTAAACCGTCCCTACTTTGGTAGGGTGGTCCGTGGCTGGACCCGGGCGCCGGGGTGATCGCCGCCACCGGTTCATGGCGCGGCCGCGTGTGCCAGAGCTCGCTGAGCGCGCGGAGGCGGTGGGAGTAGTCGGCGATGGCGAGGAAGCACCGCGCCGCCTGCCGCGCCGTCAGGATCTGCGGCAGTCGGTGCAGCGCCTGCAGCCTCAGCGCGTCCGCCTGCGATGCAAAACCCATTATTCACGCGTTCACCAACCAATCATTGAGCAGGCAGGAATGTACTAGCTTGTTTGCTTGCCTGTCGGACGAAGGCTTCGAGGGAGGCGAGCTTGCCGATGGCGAGGGACATGGTGGCCATGTAGCCGGGCACGTCGGAGTAGGGGCAGAGCAGCGCCGCCGCGTCGGAGGAGACGGCCTCCGAGACGGAGCGGTGCATCGCCTGCAGCTCGTGGTCCAGCGCCGCCTCTACGTCCCTCGCCCACTGCTGCACGCCGCAGACGCCCATCGCCTGCTGTTCCGTCAGGGGCTCCGCGTGCCGGCCGGCTACCTGCGAAGCGTGCATGTAGTTAGTTATAGATAAATTCGCCTCCCGACGAGAAAAAAATTTAAAAAATTACTTCAGAGTTGCTAGCACCACACTGACTGATATGAACCAAAATTTCGACAAATCAACTATGAACAGCATGTGATCTGTTCGAGCTCGTTTCTTGCCATCCTCCCACCCCATCCTCTTGCGTTGTGCGACTCTTGTCGCCGCCACCCATTTCCTCCGCTAACTCATAGATCCTCGGCATCCCTGTCCTGTCTTGCCCAACCGACCTCCTCTACCATCTTGGCGACGGTATCATTGCCCCCGCGTCCACCTCTTTAGCCAGACTAACCTATAACCCCGACCTTTCCTCTAAGCCCAACAATGGAGAGGAGCATTCACCAAAGCCCAACAAACTCCCAAAGCCTGAATTCTAACCCTCAAACCCCGAGTCCCAGCATATCGTCGGAAATAGAGGAGTAGGCACTACCTTATATCGGCAAGAGGTGGAAGAAGAAAAAAATTGGGCATGGGGAGGAAGTAAACACTCCAGTGTATAACATATAACTTTTTTTCAAAATTATAGTATCAACAAAAATACTAAATAAATTTATTTCAATTCATGACAGATTCAATAAAACTATTTTGATATTGTAGATGTCTATGGTCCCTATAAACTTGGCTAAAGTTATAGAAATTTGATTTAGAATAAACCTAAATAAACTATAATCTAAAATGTGGACGAAATATGGATATAATAATATATGATCATATATATCATATATGGTATACTATATATTCCTAGAAAAAAAGTGTGTGCCTCTGAGTCGCCTTACATCGTGTGAGATGATCTCCACCTACACACCAAGACTTGGTGACACGGACTTCCCGTACACCACAGGGTTGGTCGTTCACGTGATCGAGTACATGTTGACAAAACTGAGAGATTTTATTTTGGGAGCTTGTGTTTCCAATTTCGATTCCAACCGATCCATCTAGAAGCCGAAATAGAGGCTTTACATGGGTTAATTAAGCACGTCCTTTGCATTGTTGTAGGTAACTTAACCATCCCCGTCTCTATCTCCTATCTAACCTATCTACTACATACACCCTGTTGCAGTTGCAAAAAGTAACAGACACATAGCAGCACAGTAGTAGATGGATGCTAGTACTATATAAGCAAAGTCTAAGACAATTCCAAAGGCCTAACTGTTCCATCAACTGGGACCTCTGACCTACCTAATCAGCTAGCTAATCCATCATCTACATCTGTCTGATTATCATGGACAATGCTAGTACCTAATGTCTCTGCCCATTGTCATTACCATATAGTTACCTGAATCCCTAATTTTTTTTATGCATTTATGTGTTTCATAACATATACAATAATTGTCCTGCATCAACATGTACCGGATCATTTGATGCTTATAGTCACTCATGAGTCGTGAGTCGTGACACATGCATGCTTGTACATGGCCATGGCCAGGAACAAGAAGGCAAGAAGCTTTGTGCATGTGTGTGGGTCAAAATTAAGTCACGGAATGTACTTATGCTACATAATTATTTTTTGTGGACTTGATTTCAGTACATCGATCATCAACAAAAAAAAAGGAGTAGTTGGCAGGAGTACGCGAGTAGAGAGCCTGTGAGCTCATGCTTACAGAAATTTTGAGCTCAGCAGTTTAGTGTTGTTGCTGACAAAGTGTTGTTCCCACATTTAGTGTATACGTTCTAAAACACGTGTTTTTTCAGTGATAGTGTGACACTCTACTATACGTCCACTTCTATATAAGATGTATTTTTAGAAGTATAGATTTATCACATTTTGGTTAGATATAAAGATTTTTGCTGTTCTCTTGATGTCGATCTTTTACTCTTCAGCTATCTACTCCCTCCATTCCAAATTATAGTTTATTGTTATTTTTTAATGCATATTTAACTATTTGTCTTATTCAAAAAATACATTAATATTATTTATTTTATTACTATTTGTTTTATTATCAAAACTACTAGAGGTATGACTTGTATTTCTATTTATTTGCATTATTTTTTTTTAAATAAGACAAATGGTTCAAATTGTATTTTAAAAGCCAACGATGAATTATAATTTGGAACGGAGGTAACTACTCTCAATTTAATGAGGTAATAATACTGAGGCAGTTAAAGTTGGAGAGCTGACCTTGATGAGCTCCGAGGGGCGGAAGCCGCCGATCCAGAGGAAGCAGCGTTCGGCGGCGGAGACCCACGCCCCGGACACGAGGTGGAACGCGTCGGCCCTCGCCACCGCGGCCTTGAGCTCGGCCAGCACGCCGTGGTGCGCCGCGGCGGCGTCCACCAGCTGCCGCAGCTGCGCGTCCGCCGCCGGCACCGCCGCGGCGTGCTCCGCGTCCAGCGCCGCCCGCAGGTGCCGCATCATCTTGCCGTGCTCCTCCTGCCACCGCGCGTGCTCCATGTCGAACCATGCCGCCTCTGCGAATTATCACAACAATAACATTATTCCGCAACATCACTTGCAATATACTCTTTTTATCACGACTTTGACCACTTATCTTATTCAAAATATTATGTGTATATTATTTATTTTGTTTATAATTTATTTATTATTATATGTACTCTAAGTGCGACTTATTTTTTGCAAATTTGCGTATTTTTTTAAATAAGATGAAAAATCAAATGTTTTAGAAAAAATCAACTACGACAAATATTTCAATATGCGGAGACGGGACTTGAGCATGTAAATGTGCAATGTGCAATGCACGTGGTAAGATCAGTTTAATTGCATGCCTGGGCTTAGTCCGCCATTGCCACCAGCAAGAGCTGCACCACCAAACACTGCTCCCTGGATGGTTTGTGTTTGTCAACATGCACAAAACAATCTCAGTTAGTCCCTAGTAGCTAGTAATGGACCAACAGTTATTCTCAAGCTTCTGTTTTTTTTTTCATAAATGCAGATTCTAGTAAGATAACTAATGTTATATTAACTCTAAAATTAGTGCAAACAAGAATAAAGATAGCTGTTATATGATATATATACCTGTTCTTTACGTAAGCTAGAAAAACATCATGAGAACTGGAGAATTATGTGTATTTATTTTGAAAAAAAATTCATGACAACTATTATGTGTTTTTATTTTAGAAAACAAATGGACAACTAGGAGGGAGTGGCTGCTTTTTATTAAGGTAAAAAAATATGCACCTAAATTCATCTTGGTGAGGACTGACACTTAGCTAGATGGTCTGGACATCCACATCCTGCATACCTGACTTCTGGACCTGTGCAACTCTTGTTCGAGGTGGGATAGCCTAATCCTGCTTGTCTCTAGGTTCTGAATGTAAGCCTACAGATTGAGACAATATAGACAAATAAAAAGGAGCGTCAATAATCATATATATATATATATATCCAGACCGTCAAGAATCGAAATGACATGTTCAGGCATGGCATAGAAAACTGAAACGGGAATCAGTGTTAGCTTCTTCATTCCATTTGTTTGACACTATTGCACGCCACTTTTCCATCATTCTCTCTCGCCAAAGTACTGTGGCAGCTAGCTGAGCCCACATGTCAGTGACGCAAGCAATTTATTTCCCGCATTTTCTTTGGTTTTGTTGGGACTTGGGGCCCACTACTTTATGTATTGGTTAGATATATATGGAATGACGAAATATACTACCTTCTTTCTGAGCCTGCTCTTCCTCGCGGCCTCCCGGTTCTGAGCGAGCCTCCTCAGCGTCTTGGCGTCCGGCGTTCTGGGGCCCTTCTGTTGTTGGTTCGAGGTCGACGGCGTCCCGCTGCCCATGGCGGCGGCGCCACCGCCGCTCCCTGCTTCTCTCTGACGAGGACGACACATATGCATGGATGTCAATGCAAGCACGCACAGGCTAAGGCATTTCTCAATCAAACTGCATGCTATCAAAGCGAATCGTGCACGTATATGCATGCAATAGGCATTTCGCAATCGATCAGCAGTGCTTTATTATATTTATGAACTCGCACAGTCGTACTTGTGCACGTCTGAACTAACCTTGACGGCTGCCGGCTTTGCTGGAGGGACGTTGGATGGCGGCGGCGGCGGCCGCTTCGAAGGGCCGGCGCCGGCGTTCGGCGCCGTGTTGGTAGTCCCCATGGATCCCTGCTAGAAAACTCGTCAGAACTTCAGAAAGCACGCAAGCTAAGATCAATTAGGGTAGGATCGAATCGAGAAGATCGAGAGATCCATATATATCTTATTGCATTATGTGGTCTTCGATGATCATCGTGGGCTCGTGGCCAGAATGATGAGGGTTTTATGTCAACAGAAAAATTAAGGACCACCATGTAAGATACAAGAGTAGTCGTATTCAAGCAGATGCGTGTATACCTTTGGTGCAGGCTCGACGACGTGCATTGGCTGAGAAGGAAAGATGTTGAGAGTCTCTGCACAATGTGAGCACACGCATGAACACTCTGCATAAAAGAAGAGAGAACAACTGGAATGTGCATGTGTGCATATGTACGGTGATGTGTGTGTTAAGTGCCCAACAAATATATGTCACAAACATTATTCTAGAAGCAGTAGTTAACACAACAGATCTATATAGAAGGACTCATCAGTATGAACAAAGGACGAAAATGAATAATGTACATGATATGGTTGTTGGACATTTGAGAAGCGGCAAGGGGAGAGAGCTATTCAGCCAATGAGCAATCACATCTCTGCCTAACTGCCTTGTTTGAGCAGAAAATGACCTAGAATGAACACATACAAGAGCAGGTGTTTGTTACATGTCACTCTCCCTTGAATTAGCAGGGATTCTTTTTTCCCTTTCTGAAATAGGCTTTTTGTCAGACATAACAGTCTTTGCAAACAAAAAAGTAGGAGAAACGATTTTGAGAGGTTTGATAGATAGGAGAAACGATTTTGAGAGGTTTGATAGCCATTGTCGCGCATCTTTTGAATGGTGATGCTTGTATAAAATGTCTAATCAGGTTAGATGCATGACTGGATGACACGTTTTAATTTAGTGTTTTGCCATGTAACTAATAAGAACCCATGAATGAATTGAAGCAACAAATAAAGTTTATCTGATAGGGAAAAAGTTTATTCTCTATGGCCCATTACATCTATATATGCATAAGATTCACTATTGATTGTGACATATTACGAAAAGAAAACCCAGAGTTTTGTGTGGCTTACGAGGTTGTTGATCTTGAAGAATTGTTGTTTGATCCTGGCTGTTGAGGTAGAGGAAGAGGGCTTGATCGAATTCTGCCATGTCGTATCCTCCTCCAGTTTCCTTTCTGCTGCACTTGCACAAATTAATACACGCAAAATTACAAAATTGATAGCAATCGTCAATATGATTGGGTTAGTTACTAGTTCATATTTTAAGATTTTATAAAAAAGAACCGTGTACTCCACCTAAGGGGATAATAAAATGAGGACGATGTCTGACCAAGCTATATATCGGATGCTGAACAAATTAAATCCACTAGAAATGCTTCCAAGGACCCCATTAAAGAGTTTACGCAAGCTAGCATGCGTTTCCAAAACCAATTCATCTTGTGGGAAAAGCTAATTAGTAAGAAAGGAAGATCGATCAGTAATAAACCCAAGACCTGGCAGTCATATATTTCTTAGAGGATTACCATTATTTCATATTTATTTTGAAATAAAAAAGCTTCTAATAGTATGCGTTGGTTACACCATCACATTCTCTAAACATACGTCATGAGTAGTGAATATTACATATGCAAGTACAGACACTTTAAAGCATGAACCATTTTCAAATTAAATCAAGGTGCCCAAACTTCATTCATATAATCTCCAGAAGTATAAAGCCAGAGATACAAGTGATTCTTTATGTTTTGCAAATCATGCCTGCGTAGCTAGCTAATCACAGGAAAATAACTTTGAAACCTTAGCAAAAGCACAGGCCGAGCAAAAGGAGAAAACTGATGAAAATCAGATAAAATAAGGGCCATAAGGCTTGAAGAAGAAAGATTCATGTGCTTCAGAAGAGGAAAGACAAACAAGAAAATAGAGCAAACTTCAATTCTATCGATTTGCAAGAAAAATAGTGCAAGACTTAATTCTAGAAATCCAAGTGTGTTAGGGTTTACATGATGCCGCCATGGGCGGAGGAGGAAGCAGCTTGGACCATCATCCCTGTGTTAGGATAAGGAGCCTGCTCATGTGGCTGATGCCATGGCCTATCCCCCATGCATGCAATCGCTTGTTTCTGCCAGCAACCCGCATCCACAAGCCAGCTACCTCTGCAGAGGTAGCTTCTTGATCACCTAAATCCGCCCTCTCGGACTTTCTGCCAATTGAATTGATGAAGCTGGAAGATGGTTCAAAAATGAGCTTCAATTCTTCAAATCCGACCCCGATCTGCGAAAAGATGATCCGTAGACGCGCGTCGCCGCTGTTCTTCTTCTTTCTCCTTCCTCACTTATTCCCTCTTCTTCCAGGCCGGCTATGTCTTCTATGGCTTCTTCTGACCGGAAGCTAGCAAAAGTAGGACTTGTAGCCTGGTTGAGGTGGAGTGCTTGTACAAGAAATATAAGGGAGTGGTTAGAAACCATGGAAAAAGCTAGGCACAATAATTGGACTTTTTTAAAAAAAGGTAGAATACGATGGTGTCGTTGGATCGAGTCCTGTAGGATGACTGGTTTAGCTCGGAGCAGTTAGTTTTATACTAATTTGCTATGATGGTTGATCTCATGTGTTCATCTTAATTTGATCCAAGTCAATTTTAACAAACAAACAAAATGGGCCATGGGGTCATCAAGGTTCATGCCGGAGAGACATGACATGATACCGATGCCAACTATACTATTATTAAGTTCCGGGATTTTGGCAGGATTTATATGGAGAATCAATTTGGGTCCTGGAAATTAACATGAAGTTTTGGTTTGGACCATCTAACAGTGCATCGGTTACGGGGTTATGTTTGACGTGTGCAAGGATTTGATGTTTCTTTGGATTATATATGCATGGGACACTTTGTGTATAACAAGCTACGTGATGTGTGATCGATCAAAGTTTTAATAGCAAAAAGGCGACCATGATATTCTAGCTAGCAACAAAGGTCACTACTGGAAAAAACTTTTAACCTGTGTGCTACAACCCGTCAGAAAAATACCATATAACAGTCAGAGACATATATTCTGTCGGTCAACCGACAGGCTAATCAAGTCTATCATTCAGTACCAGGCTACAAGAAAAAAAGGTTTCTTAATCAGAAAAACACCTATAGAAAAAAAAACACCTAGAGAATTCCCAAAGCTTCTCAGGAAAAGTTAGACCCCATGACAAGGTAAATTGAAGAAAATGATATATCAATATAAAAGAAGCACACTTTTAGTTGATTAATATATTTTCTTGATATCTCTTTTGAGATAATGGATAGAGCAAGTTCCGGCTTCAAACTCTTCCAATAAAAGAAATCAGTCCAAAATTATTACAAAGATACAACAGAAGCTACCACAATCCAAACCAATTGCATAACACACAATACCTTGAGGTAAAAAACGAATAATGTACCACGATGGAATAAATCATTTATCATTTAATTTTCTCTGTAATAATAAACAAACTCCCGACACTTATCAACACTTTGTCTGATGTTCGTTTAGCATCCAAAAACAGCGTTTGCATTTTGATTACTCTCTGCCCAGCACCTGCCTGCATCATCTGTTAGGTTACGAACCTGCCGGGCATTGCATCCAGCTAGCCGCCACGTACCTCCATGCAGCGTGCAAATGATGCAATAAGTTTGCAGCCGTTGACTATGCCTCTCGCGCGCGCATTTGTATGATCTATGCGTTGCATCTTCACCGGCCCTAAATAAAATGAGAGAAAAATAAAGACGCTGAAAAATTAATATATCATCAAGAGATCTGTTGGAACAATAATATATAGTTGATGATTACAGGGACAAGGAAAAGCATCTTACAGAGTAGGAAGAAGAGGGTATCTTTTCCTATTAGTGTTCTTTGTTTTTGTGCACATTATATGGTCTTTTGGTGTAGCACAACAGTATTGTTTTTTCGTGTATAGCATATAGCAATATTGCATTAAAATACATATAGTCCAGTTTAGCTATGTCTTGATATGTGAAAAATAAAATCCACAACATCAAATTAATTAGTTTCGTTAAATTCACTACGAAATATATCTTGATAGTGAATTTATTTAGTACAATAAGTACTATTATATTTCTCCGTAAATTTGGCTAAAATTAGAGAAAATCTGATTTAGAATAAAACCGAACGACTATAATTTAAAACAGAAGGGTAAATACAATACATTGGTTAGGAAATTATCATGGTCTGTATTTGGCGAAAAGGTATATGAATGCCGCAGCATAAAACGCGTGTTTGAATCTCTGCAGGGGTTCGGGAGAAATTACACAGCCACATAGCCAGGTCGCCAGCCGAATCAATTTGATTGACGCCGTTGGAGACTTTTGCACGAATAAAACAGCGGCGTCCTTTGTGCGTGTGCCTGACGAGTTTACGCCGTGGGGCCCACAGAATTGATTGACAAGGATCGTACACGAAGCTGCCGCCCCGTGAGCCGTACGGCCGACACGCCTGAGATCGATCTGGTGACAGAGGAGGAGGAGCTATTAGCTAGTGACATCATGCTGATGCGCGGTTAACTACGCTATACGGAAGATGCTAGATTAATGCATCCATCCTATGGCCTAATTAAGCTCGGAGAAAAAGAGTCTTGGAATCACGGTTTGCTCATTTGTTTTTGTTTTGGCACATATAATATGTGTAAATCTGTATATGATTGTTATCATGAAAACATTTCTTGGCAATATATATTTCTTTGTTTGTTTTTGTTTTGACATTATATACATTTGATGGATATTCACATTTGTCCTCCGAAAGCCGCAGTAGTAATATGTCATTTGTCATTGCACATTCTTTTACTTTGTTTTCACGCTTTAATCCATGCATGTGTTGCTCGCGTGCACTCTCACGTCACATGACTAGGGTAGATAATTAAGATCAACTTGACGTAATTAACAACGTATGTGGCCGTCTCAGCCTGACAGCCCTGTTCACTTGATACGCGAGAGGTGAGTTGCTGAAAGTGAAGGGACAGCAGATCAATGTGCATGAACACATCCATGAGAGACAGGGAGTCAGAGATCACGAACTAAAGAAAAAACGGATTCAAATTAAAGGTCAACGAGAAGGAAATGGAAGCATGGTTTCAGATTACAAAAATAATGGAATGGAATAAACTGTATGGTTACGTTAATGTTAGTGATGATGTCGTCGAGGTCGTCTAAAAGAAAGGTAGGGAAGCAGCACGGCTATTGTCAGAAGTTGACCGGATTGCAAGGTGATACCAAAAGTCAACTGTGTGACAATAGAAGCAAAAACAAGCGTAATTTCATTTTAACGTTCATGTTTAGAGCATATCCAGCAGATTACTTATTGTGATGGAACCATCTAATTTGAACCGGTTTAATTGCGTCGGATCATCGTTTTACAGATAATCACGGCTTACGCACTTCAAACGACATAAATCCGGTAATCCATCAGATGTCCTTAGGACACCTGGTTCGACCACCTACCTCTAGCACAATTCACATACATAGAATTACATCACATAGGAGCACAACAGACAACGTTACAAACACATAAAACTATGCAAAGGATAAGAGTTATTACCAACTGTAAGAAGCAAACTTAAATGCAGGTCAGTTGTACTCCCTATGTTTTTAACAGATGTCGTATTAGGTTTGTTCTAAGTCAAAATTATATATTTTTGATCAAATTTATCAAAAATATAATAATATTTATCATATAAATAATATGTACTATTAAAATATATAGTATGGTGGATTCAAAGAATCAAATTTGGTATTGTAGATGTTGTTATATTTTTCTAGAAATTTGGTCAAAGTCGAACAACTTTGACTTAGGACAAAGCTAATACGACATGTAAAAAAACCGAAGGGAGTATTAAGAAGTTCCATGAAAGTTTAATAGTAGGTCTTAACAAGGACAATTATGAGATGATACAACCTTAAAAAGTCGAAAGGTATAATAAGAAACACGTTGGTTTCAGCAACGTGCATCTTCTTCTGGAACTCCACCTTTTGTTCTTTAGGTTTCTGTTGACGTCTCTACAGCATTGGCAAGACTTACATGTCTACACAAATATATACATATTGACACACAAGGACATGCATGACTTTCAGGATCTGGATAGGTAAACTTTTTGCATAAAAGCTTGACTATGGTGAGTCCTTATTTCACTTTTTAGCCTATATCGTAGTTACCTATAAACTAGATTAGCAGATATGCTAAATAAACATGTAAATTATGCAAGCCTTAGATTTCATAAGCATAATCCACATTCTCTTATTACTATGATGCCTATCAGCGATCAAGCGATATTCATACCGAGAAGTGTGGCGATCCAGATCAATTTTTCATCCCTGCAGAGAAAAACCTAGCCACACGCGATGTGTGGACACCGGGTGGTCCACACATAGCAGCCGTTCACAACGACCACCTCGAGACCTCAACTGTCCCCGCTGAAACCTAGGGACACAACCCCACACCGGCCCCATGTCTGGCATGACCCGACGTGTGAGTTTGCGGCTACGCCCCCGCCACCTACCTCGACTAAAAGAGCGAGCCACAGTTCAAGCTTTGGAGCAACCAGAGTTACATAGGCTTACCGGACCCATTAAACCAGCATATGCATAGTATGTTCAAAACTTGATTCCAGGTAAACAACAATAATTTCTTATACGACCGAGTTGATTTGGCGGATCGAGACTCCTTTCTTTGACACGTCACCCTCACACCCGGTCTCCACTTCATCACTTTAGCAACAACAGTAACAGTTGTAGCACAAAAGCCTGAGCTTATTGATGCTATGATGGAATTGTTAGGAAACTAAACATGACTAAGCTTCACTAAAACATAGGGTAAACAATAAAGTTGTCCTTAATCAAGGAATATTCATGGAACCAACATTTCACATAACTCCTAAACGTAATGCGTGCAATACAATAAAGTACACGAAGTAATACTTAAAATAGGATTTAGATGCTTCGGTGCTTGCCTTGGCCAGTGATAGAGTTAGTCTTGATGTTGTAGTAGCTTTGAACTCGACTCCATCATCGACACGTCGTCTGGTGCAAGTTCGACGAAGTCGATCTCCAGGGCTTCTTCTTATAAGATGATATGGTGCATTGGATTAGAGCGCATGCAAAACCTTAAAGAAAAGGCTACACAAATTTCCAGCCGGCCAAAGCTGCAAGCCAACACTAATCTATACCTGAAAACCCCTAAACATACTTTCCCCTAATTATTTCTAAAAGAGTAAAATACACGACCAGTCCTCGAACTTGTCAGGGTGTGTCATTCCGGTCCCTAAACTTATAAAACCAGAAATATGGGTCCTTAAACTTGTCAGAGTGTGTCATTCCGGTCCATGCAATAGTTAAAAATGGTTTTGAGCCATGCCATATTTGTTTTAGTTTTAGAAAACCAACAAACACTATATATGGTTTTTAAACCATAAAAAAATCTATAAGCCTCCAAAAATTTCATAAAAGATAGTACAGATACATTAGAGCACGGGAAGCCTAAACAAAATAATTGAAGCTCATGAAAGTATTTTTGGAAGCTTCTAAAAATTAGATTTAAATCTAGAAGAATGGGAAAATATATTTTTCACGAGATATTCTCATCAGCTCCAATTATTTTATTTAGTCTCCCCTTACTCCGGTGTATCTCTAGTATATTTTTTTTGGAATTTTTGGAGACTTAGAGATATTTTATCGTTTAAAAACTTTATTTAAATTTTTAGATATGTTTTTGAACTAAAAACATAGTTCAAAACCACTTTTAATTGTTGTATAGACTAGGATGACACGCTCTGGCAAGTTGGAGGACCCGGATTTGTGGTTTTATAAGTTTAGAGACCATGATAACAAACCTGTACAAGTTTAAGGACCCAGATACCTGGTTTTATAAGTTTAGGAACCGGGATGACACTTCCTAAAAACCTATTCTATTAACATTTAACACAAACCCTTGGAAGATCTTTATTTCAAAAAAAAAACCCTGGAAGATCTCCCCTCTCGACCCGTGATCCTCCTTTTTCTCTTCGTACTGACGTGTGGGCCTGCTCTTCCTCTCCCTGTGTTACTCACGGGAGGGGGTGTTCAAAATCAGGCCTCCGGCCTTGACCATGCCGGGACGGCGCTGTCCGGCGGCGAGCTCCCCCGTGGCCAAAACACCCTGGTTCGACAGCGCGCACTCATTGGTGGGTTTAACCACTAGAACCTAGGGCTAAACGGCGACTGGCGACGCATGCGGCGAAAGGCGACGGCGAGTCGCGGCGGCGGCCCTGGGACTCAAGGCTCCGACGGCTCCCCGACCAAGGCAACGATGGATAAAGCATCCATGTGACAAGGCGAAGCTGCGGCGCTACCCAGCTCGTACGGGGATGGCCCCTAAGCTCTAGGCGCAGGACGCGGCCATGGCACGGTGAGTACGGCGGCAAAACCGGCGTTCCGGCCAAACTGGCCAGGCGCGAGGGCAAAGAGCGGCTTGAACAGCTGCGCGGCAACTCAGGAATCTTGGAAGAACAGTGGAACGGCGACGGGATGGGCGGCAAGGTGGAGCTCACCGTGGTGGTCGGAGATAACGGACGGTGGCGCCATGCGGGACTGGACAGAGGGGTTACCAGCGTTCGGATGTTCGATTGAGCCTCAATGACTATGGAGGGTGATGTTACAGAACCGAAGTTGCAAGAAATTGATCGCTGGTTGGGTGAGGGTCTTGGAATTTTGGATCGGCGCAGTAGAGCCTTGTTCTTGCTGTGTAGAGGCAGAAGGGAGAAAAGAGAGACCGGCAACTCAAGCTTTGATTATGGGTGTACGACGTCGGTGAGAGGTGCCAGCAGCAGCTTGAGCTGGCCATGCAAGAAGGTGCGTGCTGCATCGAGGTTGAATGGTGATCTTAGAGCAGCGGGCGTCGGCACGGCAAGCAAGCAGGCGAGCAACTGATGCCTTAGTTCTTCTCTGGTCAGATGCAGCACGTGTATGTGTTTTGAACCTGCACATTTGATCATTGAATTTCTTCCAAATCTGAACACCAACTTGCAGTACATCACTACTAACCTTTGTAGCTGACATATGGGACTACAGATTGTAGTTGGTAGTTTAGTTTAGAGATCAGAGGTTTGAGAAATATTCACTTGTGAACCTGATCAAAACATAAGCTTTGTAAGCTTGCAGTTTCTGAACTCTTGAATTTCCTTCAAACCTGATGACTTCAGTCCAAATTTTCTCCAAATTTCAAATGTACATTTTCTTCGCTCTACAATAAAGTTGTATATTGTATATAGAGCTTTAAATCCCACATGCACACTATGGCCTAATACTCAAAGAATCAAGAGTTATGAAGCTCTCATCTCTGCAATAACACTGAACTTGCTGTATTCATTCAGATTTCAGTTAACAGCTGAATTCATTCAAAACCGCCGAGATTGAGTCAAATGTTCTCCAAATTCTGACTTAAAACTATTCTTCCTCCAATAATAAACGTTTTAGTTGTTGCATAGGGATACAAAACTCATATAAACACTATGACCCAAAGATCAACGGATTGGTATAAATCGAGCTCTGAAGTTTGGTCCAAAATACTGAACACCAAAACATGCAGCTCTCTCTCTTAGTATTTTTCTGAAACCTACGATTTTCACTCCAATTTTCTCCAAGTTTTGTGCATAAAATTATCATACTTATATAACCAAAGTTGTAGCCTTATAGGTCTATAATTCTCTCGATATGACCTTGATGTATAACTCAACCGATTGAGAGATATCGGGCTCTGAGCATTGACCAAAACCACTGTTTCCGGCACTTAGAATGTTTGCCAAGTCTTAGAAGTAAATCAGCTTAACAATCGAACTTGAACCCTATGCCAATAAATAGTACTCCCTCTGTCCCAAAAAGAATGCAACTACGTGTGTCGCGCCACCGAAAGTGGTTAATGTTGACCAAGTTTCTAGCAAGTTAATTGATATTTGTTAATCTATAATTGGACAAACTTGAGATACGCTAGAATTGCATTTTTTTTTAGGACGGAGGGAGTATGGGCGTGTTTGGATCGAAACCTGGCAGGCAGCTCACCGGCCAGGCAACAATCGCAGCCCCAGGCGTCCAAAATCGGACGCCTGGGTGCGCTGCATGAGCCAGACAACTTTGCCAGGTTCGTGTGGCAGATCGCCCCAATTAATCCGGTTTAAAAGCATGGGCCCACTATCACAGCCGTGCTCCACGCCCTTAAACCGAGCTAATCGTGCAATCCGTCGGATACCTTCCCGATTAAACCACCTTGTTCTCTCGACCGAAACGAAATAGCAGCAGTCCCACTCGAAGATGGGCTCAGGCAGTACAACTCATCACAAATTTTACAACACGGGGTTCACATTGATAATTATACAAATACAGTGCATATGTTTTAGTTATTACAAACCAGAGTTATAATACAGCGGAAGTCTAAGCGTCGATACACATAACATCATATGGAGCCCACATATGATATTCAGTTCCCGCGGCCTGAGTCGGACTCAGACGGCCCCCACTCGACTGTCCAACCATCAGGGAGCACACCAGGCCAAGTCAAAGCAGCGACAGGATCATAGCCATCCACATAATCTGAAAAAGATAGCCACAAGCAAGGCTGAGTACTAATTACTCAGAAAGACTTACCCGATAAGGTTAAATACTAGACATGCAAGGCTTTTTGGCTCTGGGGTTTGTTTTGCCAAAAGCGTCTACAAGCTGATCCCTAATTTCAATATTTTAGCCAAGTTTTAAATTGAGACTAACCATTTCTAGATTTGCCAAACTATCCAATAACATTCAGTGTCGAAAAACAATTGATTAGTAAATCATCAACATTTCTCATCTAACAACACTTTCCCCCATTTGGCCCAAGGACATTGATGTGCAACGAGAGATCAAGCAGCTTCATGTAACCGCGAAGGACGGACAACTCGAGTTGATTTTCACCATGCATGGGACAACCTAATCGTACGACCCGTGAGAGACACCCCGGACCTCACGAGGCAACCGTTCCCATCTCTCCCTGCCATCTGCCATCAGGGCCCACTCCACCCGAGTGCACGCCCCAACGGACCCCAGGTGCCCGAGGCAAACCTGTGCCGCGGCCACTGCTATACTCGCCATCATCCCCCTCGCCCAATAGAGTAGGAAAGACCCGTCAGACGTCAGTTTGAATCAAGTACTAGGTTTACCAGTTTACCACATTTCCCGGCATACGATTAGTACCTTGAAAAGCTTGACCAACTGACCACACAATCAATGCCTTAGCCAACAATTTCTGTGCAAGCGGGGTGTTCAACCAAACATAAATACCGCACAAGCCCCGCTTGCCGAATCTCCTCAACTGATAATAAAGTAAAACCTATTTCTCGCGATTGACAAGGCAATCACTCGACTTCTACCGATCCTAATTAAGCATGGCAGTCTAAACGACCTACACATACTAGTATTAGGACATAGGTACCTAGGGATCATGCAACTAGGGTTTCATTCAACTCCTCAAAACTTAAATGCACAAATTAAGGCACAAATTAAAGAGGGTTAGAATTAACAGCGGGTTATGCTCCGGGGCTTGCCTTCCTGATCACCGCTGGCCTTGGGCCCTTCCGAACTTTGGTTCGGGTCTTGTGCAACAGCAACGTTCAACTCGGCAGCAGCTGGATCGTCCGTGGGCTCGACCTCGATCTCGTATACTCCGTCAACAAGAGTTTGCTCTACATTAAAATGCGGATGCATGAGATGCAGTAGTGCGACAATTCAATTACAGAATTACTGCAACAACTCACTAATACATCACTGGACAATCATTTATGGATTATAAACAATTAAGAAGCTCACCAATAAAGCGGGGTGGGTTGCTTTTAGTTGCTAATTAAACTTAACTCAATTCTGAAATAATACATAAAGAACTCTTATTAACTCTTTTAAATGTGTTATAACCACTTAACTTACTACATAAACTAAACAAAACATCTACAAATAACCACCTGTAATACAATGGAGTTCCAATTGCTAAATCTAACATTCAACATTCCTGGTTTCTGTACATGTTTGTAAAATTATTTTTACCACAAGAAAACTATTTATTAAATAAGCATTTCCTAACTAGTTCTTACCAAATAAAGCCTAGAAAATATATTTTTATAAACACAAATTAAGGTAAACATGTTTCTGTGTTCTTGACAGTTAAACATATTTTTCAGGAATTTTCCATCATTTTACCTATTTATTTTCTATTTTTCTTAACAGCCAACATTTATCACCACTTAGAAAATCATAACAAATTCTACAAAAATGTTCTACAGTGGAAAGTTTTACTGTGACTACTATTATACCAGAGGCATTTTAAGTGAATTTTTCAGATTTTTCTGAGTTGCATAGAATATTTGGTGATTTATCCATTCTTAACTAGCTAGAAAAAACTTAATTCCAAATCTACCAAAATCATGAATAAACTGTGGCCAACAGATACTCAACTCAACTCTACTGACCACAACAGATCCACCAAAAGTGGTTTTGCATTTTTAGCACATTCCTATGATTTATAAAGCAATAGACATCCTCTCAAGCATATCTTCATACATTCAAGAATACATTGAGAATCACACAGATTATACATGCATATGATACACCACTGGAAAGATAATTTCTCAAGGATTCCAGAAAGTCCATGTTTGTGATTTTACGATTTTCCATGATTTTTGGTGATTTATTGAATCTCAGCCGAAATCAAAAGGGGAGAACTCATGAATAGTGAAATCGAGATTTACATCCAGGCCCTCGAGAAACTGAAAATAATTGCAGATCGATCCTTTCCTAGCGAATAGGTCCTTAGATTCTTGCAGAAAACCCCCTGCATATTCTCCACTTTAGAACATAACTCCAGAAATTTGCACAAAATCCCCTAAGGTTCTAACTCCCTTACCTTTTAATCCTTCTTCAAGCTCCAGACCGTAGCTCTTCTGCTCGGCTCGGTCTGGGCACTGGTGCCGGCCTGGGCTCTGGCCGTGGTGGCCGGCCGGCCGGCCGGAAGGGCAGGCACGCGACCAGTGGGCCGAGGGTGGCCTAGCCCCCCCGCAGCTCGGCCGGTGCTTGGCCCGGGGCGGTCTGCCCACGAGCAGGACCGGCGCCCGCGGTGCGCGGCCGTGGCCCGGCTCTGTTGGTGGACAAGGAAGCGAGGAAAAATGGCCGGAGAGTATCAGTGAGGCATGGGGAACTCGTCTTGAGGCTCGGTTTGGGTGGAGGATGAGCGAGGAGCTACGACCACGGTGGAGTCGAGCTCGAACCGAACTCGGCAATGGCGGCTCGGATTTCTTCGATTTCTCTGAGTATGGGCTATGGCGGAGAGAGCGGAGCGGTCGAGGGCGGAGAGGGCGAGGTAGAGGAGGTATGGGGGCGATGAATTGCAGAATGGCTGATCAGGGGGAGTGAATTTGGCCGGTGAACGTCCGGTGCTTTACTGTCCTCGTATGTCGAGCGTCCTCATCCGCCAGCGCGATGGACAGCGCGGCAAGCTCGCTTGGCACGGCCAGAGGGCGCGAGTAAAGCACGAACGTGGCGGGACAGCTGGAGACCGGCATTTGGCGTCGACGGCGTCGAGGTCGTCGAGTCCCGGCCTCCTGACCGGTGTCCCGAACTGAAGGTTCGGCCGGTTCAGTTTATTAGGCCGAGCGACGCAGTTACTTCTTTTCGATTTTTCTCATGATTCCGTGTAGAAACTCAAGGAGCAACGAATACAAACTTTGTAGAGGATTCATAGAGCTACAATTCCTACAAAGGAACTTATACCATTTGCTCAACGGTTTGGAAGTTGCAAGGCCCTAATTCTCAGCCAAAATTCGAATTTCCGAAAAATTCAGAGCTAAGTTACAGCTCACGGGTCCAACTTCATCTGCCTTAAACTCCACTTTTTGTACATAAAAAGTTGATTCGACCAATATGAAAGTTAAAGATGGTACATCAGGCTACAACTTATACAAAGGGAGTTATAGTGTTTGATCAATGGTTTGAGAGATAAATCGAGGAGAATCCGGCCAAAAAAAACTGTTAACTGACGAACTGAAAATCCTGTCTGAATCGAATGATTTTTACCCGACTTCGATGACCTTTTTCTCTAAGATTTACATACAAACATCGAGATCGCTCAATACAAAAGTTGTAGCTGGTACATTAGGCTACAATGTTTACAAAGAGTGTCACTACTTTTGGGTCACGGTTTGAAAGTTACGGGGCGACGAATATGGGCAAAAATCACGTTTTCAGACTTAGCCGAAATCGCCTAAGTGTTGAAAATTCAGAGTTTTTACCCGATTTTGGTCAAGATTTTGAATGACCAAACCAAGTTTTCCTTGATCCACATCACCACCATTGTAAAGAGGGTACTTTGTACTCCAACTTTTATACTGGTGGAATTTCAAGTGTGTAGGCAAAATATAAAGATATTAGCCTCTCGAGAAGGGTAAAAAGCAATACCCGCGACACATGAAATGACGATCGAATGAGTTCAAAATCGAATTTCGAATTTTCGTTTGAACTTTCCATACTCATTTGAGTTCATATACATGTAGTTGACATTATTTGCGATATTTTGGTATAAGTTTTGTATTTTGACTATTTTGATTATTCCGGTTGACTGAGTCAACACATACACACAATTATGCATAAACACCACAATTATGCAATGATGTCTTTCATAAAGAGTTTAATTAATTTAATTAAAGATTTTAAGTACATTAGTGACACCGGGGTGTCACAGTTCGCAAGCAAACGAGCCCTATATATCCAACTCCTTGATCCACATCTACTCCATCTATCACGTAGTCCAACTCTTGTACTTCAAAGATCAATCATTTACACCGGGGTGTCACAGTTCGCAAGCAAACGAGCCCTATATATCCAACTCCTTGATCCACATCTACTCCATCTATCACGTAGTCCAACTCTTGTACTTCAAAGATCAATCATTTCCAACGGCATTTTCTCAAAATTTAAGCCTTTTAAGATGCTTAATCACCATAATCATATGTAATAACAAAATCCTTCCAAATTTAATCTTTTAAGTTTGAATTCTTCTCAAACTTGATCAATTCAAGTGTATTTGACCATTTGCTCTTATTTGGTGGCACTTGCTCTAGTTTGACTTGGTCAACCTTTTCAAAGTGCAAAATTACCAAAAATACCCCTAGACTTTACTAAACCAAACGCTCCGGCCACGCACAGCACAGGGCGCATCGCCACGCCGGCACGTGCTTCGTGATTTCCGAGTTGTTTCCGTTTCCCTTTCCCCTTCGGAACAAAAAATCAGATCTCTTTAGTCCCCTTTTCCTCCCCTCAAGGAACCGAAAATCAGGTCCTCCCGCGGTCTGCTCCCAAAATTTCCTCACGGGTTACGACAGTATGTCGAAACCTCCTCCCGCCGCCGCCGCCGCGGTCCCCGCGGCAGCCCTCACCCCCGGTGGGACGTGTGGAGAGAAGAAGCCCGCCACCCCAGCCACCTACCAGAGTTGGGCGTTGCTAGATCCCACGATTATCGAGGAAGACCCAGCCGCCGATTCCAGAGCGTTCGCCATCAGCAAGGCGAGCGACGACCGGGAGGTTAGGGTGTCCCTCCGTCTCGCCGAGCCGCCGGCCTCCTCTTATGTGCAGATGCGCACCGAGGCTGAAGTTGATGTCAAGCCAACTTTGCTGGCCGCCGATGGTGATCTGCTTCTTATCCATATGGTGGTGGGCGCCGTCCGTGATCCGCCATTCATCTCGTATGAGGACAACTTGTTTGTCTACAAGTGCCGCCCGGAGCCGGCGATGGGGCAGGTGCAGCTTCTCCCTCAGTCTCCGGACCGTGCTGCCCCGGTCCGCCACATTGGCCTCGCCTACCGTGACAAGGAATTCGTCGTGGCAGGGTTTCACACAAGTGTTGTTGGCAACGATGAGGAGGTGGGCATGCTCTCCCGTTTCTCGTCCTCCGCAGAGCAATGGGATGTATTGGATCTCCCCATTCCCTTCGACCCAAAAAGGGTCTCTACAAGTTTGTTTGGAGTTCTGATGATAAGTTTGCTCTAGAAGGGCTCATGTTTTGGGTGGATTATCACCGGGGTATGGTCTGGTGTGATGTTTTTGCTGCTTCGCCAAAGCTTCAGTTCATCCAGTTTCCTGGAATTGAGATTTGGGTAGAAGATCATGATTACTCTCAAGGCCGCCAATTGCCTCATGCATACAGGACGGTTGGGGTCAGCAGGGGTGAACTTAAGTTTATAGATATTGATGATGGGTTCTTTGGTACTAAGAAGACTTCGGGATTCAAAATAACGACTTGGTCATTGAAGTTGGTTGATTTGAAATGGGTTAAGGAAACCGTTCTTCAAGTTGATGATCTCTGGTCACTTCCCAACTTTCGAGATTCACCTCTCCCACAATGGGTTCCGGAATATCCTGTTGTGCGCAAGCAGGATTCGAGCATTATCCACTCCATCCTGAGGGGACCTCAATCTGATGCAAAGGCGTGGGTCATTACTCTTGATATGAGGACTGGGACGCTGAAATCATACATACTCTTTACGAATGAGCAGAACCTAGTGTTTGAAGATTGTGATGTGGATACAAAAAATATCTTCTGCGACACACCATTCATATCCTGTGATTTTGATCTTTCGGGCAAGTCTACAGGTACAACACACATGCTCATATCGTGTTTACCCTATCTGCTTAATCTGATTGATTGCAAAGTAATATTACACATGATAATAGTGAAAATGTTGTCACTGATTGACTGCAAAATAGTTTGCGTGATGATATTGAAAATGTGCTGCTAATCATATGATAGAATTGTTTGTTTATTATTGTGTCTGCAAGTTTAGGATAGGATTGGTGCACATTAATATAAGTGAAATTTTGTGATGATGGTTGCATATTATCATGTTGCATTTCAGGTTATTTGGAGTTCCTTTGTACAAGTTCTCAGCTCTAAAATATGTATGATACACTACCGGAATCGCCCTCTTTGCCGTGTGCCAGGGGCACACGGCAAAGGTCCTTTTGCCCATGGCAAAGGTCCTTTTGCCGTGTGCCGCCCACGGCAAAGGGCACACGGCAAAGTTTGGCCGGCAAAGGGGCCTTTGCCGTGGGCCACTCGTCGGGCACACGGCAAAGGTTCGCCGAGTGCCAAAAAAACACTCGGCAAAGAGGGGATTTCCTGAGCACAAAAAAACCGAAAACAAATAGCAAAAAAATTTATTCAAATATGGGAAGGCACCCAACCACCCAAGCCATCAAGCCGCAAGGCGAGCCATTTTTCGCGGAAAATTCGCGCGCTACGCGGTTAGCGGGATTCGAACTCGTGACCTCTCCCTCGCGCGTGACCTCATCTACCACTGCACCACACTCTCACTTGTGAGTAGAAACTCTTCTGATTCCTACCATATTATACTAAACCGAGTGTAAATTGTTTGTTTGAGGCCCTAAATGATTTCAAATTAAAAAGTTGTCAACTACAAACTTTCATAACTTTTTGAAATCTACAAGTCTTATTTTGGTAGTTTCTCCATCCGAGGTCGTTTACAAAATTTGAATTTCAAATTTGAGAACATTCAAACTTAGCTATCGTTGACAAGATGATTTCAAATAAAAAAATTGTCAACTACAAAGTTTCATAACTTTTTGTGATCTACAACTCTTATTTTGAATGTTTCTTCATCCGAGGTCGTTTGAAAAAACTCAAATTTCAAATTTTGAGAACTACAAACATACTTTTCATTAGCAAAACAAATTCAAATTAAAAAGTTTTAAACTACAAAGTTGTATAACTTATGAAGATCTACAACTTTGATATATGTCATTTCTTCATCCGAAGTAGTGAGAGTAACATTGTTTACAAATCTTATAGATCTCTCTTATAGTTTCAGGAAACTCTACGGGAGTTATAGATTTTGTGAACAATATTCATATGAATTTGTCGAATGAAGAAATGACCAAACTAAAAGTTCTACATCTTAAGAAGTTATACAACTTTGTAGTTCAAAACTTTTTGATTTGAATTGATTTACTACTTCAAAATGTGGTTTTAATTATGGCTTTGCCGAGTGTCAAAAAAAAGCACTCGGCAAAGAAGTCTTTGCCGAGTGTATTTTTTTGACACTCGGCAAAGATTTTCTTTGCCGAGTGTATTTTTTTGACACTCGGCAAAGATTTTCTTTGCCGAGTGTATTTCAAAAAACACTCGGCAAAGATTTCTTCGCCGAGTGCTTTTTCTTTGCCGAGTGTTTTTTGAAATGCACTCGGCAAAGAAATCTTTGCCGAGTGCCCGAAAAATTGCACTCGGCAAAGAGTTTGACACTCGGCAAAGAGAGGATTTCCGGTAGTGATATGTACCGTAAAAGACGCTCTCTCAAATGAGGCGTGGATATCAGACATCAACCTCTCGGCCATCTCTGCGAGTACCCAGTTGGCTGAATTCACTCAACTTTGGCGAAAGTACAGGGTGTACAACTGAATCCAAACAAGGATGACATCGTTTGGAAACTCACAAAACATGGAGAGTACACGATGGCCTCAGCGTACGAAGCCCAATTCTTGGGGTCCCTCCCTTCTGACATGGAACTTTGATCCTAAATGCAAATTCTTTGCATGGTTAGCCTTTCAAAACCGGGTTTGGACGGCGGATAGACTAATTACTAGAGGATGGCCTAACCAGAAGTTCTGCCCACTTTGTTTCTCATGTGATGAGACACTACTCCACCTTCTAACATAATGCCGATACGGTCTATAGCTGGCTCCACATGGTGACTCGACGGTCTTCGCAACTATTGACGAATGGTGGTCCGCAGTCAGAACTTCGGCAAATGCACCTCTAAAATGACTACAAACGTTGATCATCCTTCTTGTGTGCTAGGAGCTTTGGAAAGAAAGAAACACAAGAGTTTTCCGGCGCAATTTCCAACAGCCAGCTCTGGTGGCAACAAAGATCAGAAATGAAGCATGCTCTTGGGTGCTGGCGGGAGCAAGGCACCTTGAGGCTCTGCTGCCCTTCGAGCGAGCTGTACCTAGCATGTTTTTTTTTTCTCATTTTGTAAGATTTTGCTGCACAATTTTCCCTATCGTTTTTTCTTCCGTAGCCTAGGCTGCTGTACAGTTCTGCTTTATTAATCTAAATCTGACAAGGCTTGCCAACTTTACGATCAAAAAATTATACAACTTTCGCTCAGATGGATGCCTGCGCTGAAGATTTTGCACGTTTGCTGCTTCGGTTTCGCAGGATCAGATGGTGTTATACAACTATACGATCTTAGGCATTGTATTGTTGCTCTTACAAGCATGTTGTTAGAAACAAAATTACATCAATAACTTTTTTTTTGTAAAAATGCCACTACTACAAAAAAAACGTCTGTAGGGGCGGGTAAAAACATGTTTGTAGGGGCGGCGCCGAAATCCGCCCCTGCTTTTGGCTGCTAAAAATGGACATTTGCAGGAGCGGGTTAATAGCCCGCCCCAACAAACGTGTTTCTAGAGGCGGGTAATGGCATGGTCCGCCCCTGAAGATGGTTTCCAGGGGCGGGTCATGGCATGGTCCGCCCCTGAAGATGGTGTTTCTAGGGGCGGGTCATGGCATGGTCCGCCCCTGAAGCTCATTTTCACCGACCAGAAATAAATCAAAAAAATAGCAAAAACAATTTATTTTAATGTGGGAAGCCCCCCAACCGTAAAATTCGCGCGCTCCGCGACTGGTGGGATTCGAACTCACGACCTCTCCCTCGCGTGTAGCCTCCTTTACCACTGCACCACACTCTCACCTGTGACTAATGTTGTTTTGGTTCCTACCATATTATACTAAACCGAGTAAAAATTGCTTGTTTGAGGCCCTAAACGATTTCAAATTAAAAAGTTTTCAACTACAAAGTTTCATAACTTTTTGAAATCTACAAGTTTCATTTTGGTAGTTTCTCCATCCGAGGTCGTTTACAGAATTTGAATTTCAAATTTGAGAGCATTAAAATTTAGTTTTTGTTGACAAGATGATTTCAAATAAAAAAGTTGTCAACTACAAAATTTCATAACTTATTGTGATCTACAACTTTCATTTTGACAGTTTCTCCATCCGAGGTCTTTTCAAAAATCTCAAATTTCAATTGAAAAATTACAAACATGCATTTCTGGGGGCGGCTCATGCCATGACCCGCCCCTAGAAATGCATTTCTAGGGGCGGCCCTTAGCTACAGTAGCACGCGCTCATTTGTAGGGGCGCGTCGCCTTTTAGTCCGCCCCTAAAAAAAACCCTGGCTCTTACAAATGTTTTTTTAGTAGTGTGCAGCAATATAATCTTGATGTCTAGTCCTCTTGCATTTTTTTAATAATTTCTTACCTAATTAGTGTTTCTAAAATGTTTTGTTAGCTTTTTTTAGCTCAAAATGTTTTGTAAGCGATTCAAATCTGTAGCTTACAAGCGGTAACAAATTCTAGCTGGTAATGGTACAGTGTGAAATGAAAAAAAAAATTAGAAAGAAGGCAACGCAAACACGAGACGCGGCCCGGCCCGTACGTGCTCACGCCGCTCATCTCATGGCAGCAACTTGGTGATCCAGTCCGTTGTCATCCACATCCACGGCCCACGAGCACCCGCACGAGGTGCCCACGTGCGGAACCGGGCCGTGACGTTTCCTGGCCTGGTCACACTTCCGTCGTCCATTTCTAGTTCTCAAAAAAAAAAAAATCCGTCGTCCATTTCTGTTACGAGACACGGGTGCCGCTAATCCCATCTCGCCACGACCGGAAACCAGGATTAGAAACCCCAAACTACCCTTCGAAAAAGAG
>CM014270.1:10063066-10096609 GCA_004135705.1 Alloteropsis semialata | reverse complement strand
GTTGGCGGGAAATAAAACTGGCATGAGCAGGAGAGCGGGAAATGCTATTGCTGTTGGAGACGTCACGGAATGCATGTCTGTTGCATCACTGTACACGCGAGGCAAATCTGGTTTTGCCTCTCAAAATTGCATTTCATTGTTGGAGTCAGTCTAATCGGACAAGAACAGGGCCAGGATGTGGTCTTGAAAGTGAAGAATTTGTCCCGGATGCAGAAAGAAAGGCAACATTTACTTAATTCGTATTGCAAATATTAGTTCTTTTTTAAAGTAACGGAATGCTCATTCGTTAGCATGAACATTCAGAGATTAGAACATCCTCGATGCAACTAGGAACACAATTCCTAAAGATCAAGAAAGAAACACACTCACTCGCTTGAGCTAAAAAATGAGCCACATTAGCACTACGACTTACATGAACAAATGAAAACGAATCAAATCTTTTCATTAAATATTTGATATCAGCAACAATAGGACCCGTGGAAGAGCGGTCTTTATCTGAAGCAATCACCTTTTGGTTTAGCGATAATCAACTACAACGCAAGATCATTTTGTGAAAATCTTTATCCAGTGCGAGAGTCACCTCACCTCGGAGAGATAATGCCTCTGCAACTTTGGGGAGTTATTAGTTATTTTAGGAGAACTATAAGGCCTTGTTTGATGGTATAAACCTATTCCTGTTAGAGAAAACGGAAACGGCATGGTGGGGTTACCCTTATCATGGTCAATTCACGTGCCGGAACAGGCCATGTGGGCCCCAGAGGCCCAACTCGTCTCCATCCGGGGCCCCACAACAGCCATGTCATGCCACGCGGTCCTGTGTGGCCCATGGACGCTTGGCCTCTCGCCAGCCGTCCGATCCCTCATCCTAGGGGCGCGTGAGCGTGACCGGCGGACGGCCGCTTGCGACAGTCTTGCAGTAACAACGTGCTGCCGTTATTTCTTTCAATCAGAAAATATATAAAGATTAAAGTGATGTCGTTATCGCCCTTCTCCGGTAATAAGATGTGAACTCCTCTTGCAAATCCAGGTGGAGTCGCCGTCAGCTCCAGAATCTCTTGGCCCAACACTGCTGCTCCATCGTGGGGCCCAGCGCTCGATCAGTGGCCCACTGCCCTGTGAATAAGACCTCGGTTTGTCCGTTCTTTTGTCTTCTTTCACTGTCCAGGCACAGGAAAATTGACCGTAGATGTAACCTAGCTACGTACGTAGGCACTTAGGAAACAAAAGCACGTCACATAGTTACATCAGTCAAAGAATTGAATCTTCACCATGGAAACTGTGTGGACAACACATGTTAACCCTTTTTACGTGGAGATATTATTATTTATTCATATGTGTAGCTATGGGATGCTCTAGTCAAATATTTTCCTGTAGCCGATTAATTTTTGGGCGCCCTAATTAACAGTTGTGTTTATTATAACAGCGCTGATGTCTAAAGACTGGTTCTACTTTTTTTAGCAGAACGAAATAGAATAGAAGTACTCCTAGCTTCTACAATATAAGGCATCAAAGAGTTTAAAATTTGTATCTAAATATTAGTACCGTCGGTAAAGAGATAAACCGATAGGTCTAAATATACATTACCTAAATTCTGGCCCTAGATATACCGGTTCAGACAATAGCCCCATTGGTATATCTCATTTTAAACCAGAATTTCGGTTCATTTTAAACCAGAATTTCGGTTCAGATAATAGCCCCGTCGGTGAAGAGCATATTAGTACCGTCGTCTCAACCGCCGGTAATAACTAGAATGATTTTTATCATCTTGTTGTCCGCATATCTCCTACTAGTAATAGTTTAGGTTGTAAGGTCATTCCCAATGGGGAGTTTCATCTCACTATTTTCAAGAATGCCACGTCATCTAACTATATTTGAGTTGATAGATGAAATATGGTCTCCCAATGGATAGTTTCATTTTGTGGTTTCATAGGCAAGACAAATCATTTATTACGGTGCACATGATTGGATGGAGAGGAATGAAATGAAACTCTATACCTCCCAATGGTAGTTTCATCGGGTTTTATAGTCTTGGAAACAGTGTATACACAGTTTCATCCTGATGAAACTCATTCCCTCTCTCTCTACATTATTATCATGTCATGTTGTCATCTACAATGACATGTCACCCTATTTAATGTGCATGAAATTTCTATGAAACCCCCACTGGGATTGGCCTAACACGACATGCATGGGTGTTCATTCTCACATGGACCATATGCATGCGTGGTCCTTGAAAATTCGAACAACACAATTGCTTTTTATGAACTTTTCAGTAATAATGGCAGGGACTATGGTAGAGTACTTCTGCCGGCCGGGCCTGGTTTATGTGCGCGCGTCTCCAAGCCAGATGGGCGGTCACATGCAATGCCGGGTGACAGCCTTGTCCCCTCCCTTCGTGCATATGCCTCCTCAAATGTCCCCCATGCCCTCCCCCGCGGACTCCCTCTGGACCATGCGGTCGATCCATCGTCGAAATGCTAGGTATTGTGCCGAAATCTATAGCCCCCCATACCCTAGCTAAGCCCAGTTTCAATGGAGAGTTTCATGGTATTAAAGTTCAATGTCACGTCAACAAAATCGCTGCCTTGATAAGGTAATTAATAGAAGGGTTTCATAAGATATGAAACTCATCTGGCATAGTTAACTAGTTCTCAGTCTAGTTAAGGGCCCGTTCACTTATCCCCGGAATGGGCCATTCCGGGCAGGAAGCGTTCCCCGCTGGTACAAATCAACGAAGTAAATGTTCAGCTCGGGATTATTCTCGTGCAACCAAACGGGGACTCAGCTGAAAGTTTTCCAACCAGGAACAGAAAGATTGAAGCAAGAGAGAGAGCATTGTTGTGTTCGAGTTAGCGCTGGAGGATTTCCAACCACACCAACAACATGAAGGTTGAAGAGATAGGGTTAGTTAGCCATGGAGCCTGTTTGTGTGTACAGTATATGGCTAGGGCTATAGCTGCCGATCGACCAATTGCGGTTCAGTGCTGCTGTTTCCCAACAGTATAGCCTTGTGCTAGGCTACTATTATATGGTTTAGCCCAGCTTGTTCTTCTTTTTTATCAATATTAATACTACCTCTTTTTTTCTGAAATACCAGTACAAACGCAGACGTTCACACACGCACGTATACTCACCCCTATAAATACACGCACACAAATCATATCTCTATGAGCATCTCTAAGAGACTGGACCGGCTGTTCTGATCTTGAGATTGACGAAGTCACCACAGATGCCTTGGTTAGCCAAAATTGAGCTGACAAACATCATAGTCATATATTAAAAGACGGAGGGAGCATCTTAATTTGTTGTATGCCTCATATTTACATATCAGATGAATGGCAGCAAAAGTGAGGTAAAGTGATTTTATTCAGCACGTGTACGTGTGCCTTCACAGTTAGGCCGGCATACATGAACATAATCGCAATTTGGGCACTATATAATGGCCAAGGATGTAGTTTGAAACCTTATTCGTGGGTATGTCAAATATTTGCACTCTTCCTGAATCGAATGAGACCCTCTTTGCATACAAGTGCTAAACTTGAGCGCTAGCTCATCCAAATAGGAGGGCTAATGGGATAGACTAAACTTTAATCAAGGCTTAAGAATTTTAGCCAAGATAGTGCTAATGAGTGCTAAAATTTAGCACTCAACTTTAGCCCATCAAATAGGGCCTGAATCTCAGGACACATACTACAGTTATATAGAAATCGTTTGTATGAGTCCACATAAATAAAATGAGCTGACGTGACCATCATTAAATGAGGAAAGAGTATGTTTTTGTCTACTATCTTGTCTACTGCTCTAGTCCATGCTCCCAGACAAAACAACACCAACTAGAAGAGGTATTAAGTATCACACAGATAGTAAAATAGAAACCTATTGTACAATTGTCTATTTATTTGTCTATATATGTCAAATATACAATAGCTGTCTAAATTATTGTACATACCCTTGTGTGGATGGATGCGCCTAGTGACTAATAGCACACACATTCTGAATGCTAGCTGCTGAAATCCATACTAGTCATCCCTCATACCCTAGTCAGCTGAAAGCGCTGCTATAGAAACAATTCTTCTCTAGCGCCTCATCCCCACCGGTTTTAAACGAACTGGCAATGAAAAGTTTTCACCATCGGTTCGAAACTAATTGGGCGGTGAAAATAATTTCCACCGCCGGTTCGTATCTGGCACCGATGGTGAAAATCAACACCATTTTCATTGCCGGTTTGTAATACGAATCGCAAGTGATAATCATTTTCACCGCCAATTTGCACAACAATTTTTATTTTTCTGATACTTTTATTAAACTAGTGACATGTAAGGAGCAACCATAAAAACTTCAGAATAATGGGACTAGCGGTTTGGACTCTAAAAATTCAAGAAAGTTCATTACATTTTAAGAAAAAAGGTTAAATATAAAAGATCGCATCCAAAAATTATAAAAATTGGTACATAGTTCTTTTATAGGTATATAGACTTCTCATATTCAAGATATTTTAAGAAAATAGACTAAACATTTTTTCCAAACACATAAATCCCTCACTCTTTCATCCCGTTCAAGGCAAACTAAAGTTTTTACATATACTACACAATTATTTTTATTCATATTACATGGAAATATTTTTTTACACGTGTTGTATTGCATATTAAATTTCATGGAGGGGCTTTGATTTTTTTGAAATAATTTTATATTTTTATAGATTAAATGAATTTTTAGTACTTATAAATTAATTTCTCATATATAGTTTTTTTATTTTTCTATTATTTTTTTGATATTGTTTCATGAGTTAGGAGCACGTAAGGGACAACCACAAAAAAATACAGCCTGATCAAACTTTAGTTGTGGCCTCTAAAAATTTATAAAGGAGTTCAAATCCCATAAAGTGCAACAAGTGCAAAATTTTGTGGCGTGAGAGGATGAACTAGTTCATTGGGGGCTCCCATTTGAGTATTTTTTTTCTATCATTTCGTATTTTTAATGTATTTTTTATGCGGTTTCTGAAATTATTTTCACCAGCATCTGCAAAATGGCAGTGAAAATGATTATTTTCACTTCCGACGTTTCACCAGTGCCCTCCAAAGCGGCGGTGAAGGGGGTTACAACCGATGGTAAAAATATTTCTGTAGTAGCGAAGTTTCCGACTAGGAAGGTTAGAAGCAAGATATATAGCATTGTTGTATTAAACTAGAGCTGAGGGTTTCCAACCACACCAAGAATAAGAAGGTTGAAGAGATAGCGTTCGGTAGCCATGGAGCTGCTTGTGTGCACAGTATATGGCTATGGCCGGGCGCTAGCTGCCGATCGACCAATTGCGGTACAGTGCTGCTGTTTTCCAACAGTATAGCCTAGTACTAGTCTATTGTAGCCCAGCTTGTTCTTTTTTTATAAAGTCAATATCTGATAGCAAAAGGAGACATCTTTGTTGTATACCTCAGATTACGTATCAGAATGAACGGCAGCAAAAGTGAGGTAAAGTGCTTTTATTCAGCACGTACGTGTGCCTTCACCTGGATAAAGGCCCTGTTTGATCAAGTGCTAAACTTTAGCACTAATAACTCATCCAAACATGAGGGCTAATGGGATATGCTACGCTTTATTTAAACTTAAAAATTTTAGCCAAGAGAACAGTGGTAATGAGTGTAAAGTTTAGCATTCAATTTTAGCTCATCAAATAGGGTGTGAATCTTATGTGGATGGATGAGAGGGGCATTGTCCCTCATTTCTTAACTACCAACCTCATGTGTAATCGACATTCATTGTTTTAAGGATTGAAATAGAAAGAATCTTACGATGGTCGAAGAGAATCTTGAAACAGTGGCGATTAATAACACAGTAAAAATATAATATTGTGGCCATGTTTTTTTTTTACTCCTTGATCTTCCTGCGCAAAGAATTCGAAAGCAACGCATCGTCCTGAACAATCCATGGTAACTGAGAACGAGGGAAAGCAGAACAATCCATGGTCAAAGTAGACGAGACAGGGCCAGAAAGCAGTGCTACATGGTAATTGTCAGACTATTTTTAACAATAAGACCTAAAATACAAGACTCATTTCACGTTTGCGTAGCGCTTCAGTCAAAGAGTTCTATACCTATTTTTGGTCTTCTTCAACAATAAGACCCAAAAGAGAACTCTCCCCCACGAATAGTCTTCAAGAGAGAGGATACTCAGATTTAGGTTGTATCTCTCCTAGAAACCTATTTTGGGTTTAGATATAGGTACTCTATTGGAGGCTGAAATAGTATCGTTGGAGACCCATTTTGGATTTGGGTCTCCTTTTGGGTCCCTTGAGTCTGACCACAAGTAAAAAAAAAAGAGATCATCATTTTCTTCCCTAAGAACAATTGAAATTGAAGGTGCTGGTCCAGAGCCCTAGTGTGATGCCAATGCCATTGCCCTCTCACACTCCAAGCAGCCAATTTTCCGATCCAAGAGATAATTTCGCGATCGATCGAGCACTCTGGACGCCCACACCGGGCTGCAGGCTGCAGATATTTCCCCACGTGAAGCACGGCGTCAGCCGCCATAGGCCTCCCCGTCATCAGGCTCTCTATAGTCTATATAACTTTATAAGGCTATGTGTAGCGGTGTTCTCTAAATTTCACCCCCAAAAGCAATATTGAAGGACCTCTTAAAAAATTACATCATCTAAAAGAGATTGCACTGCAATGATACCCTCTAAATTTCACCCTCCAAAAGAATATGGTAGGGGAGGACGGAGGACCCTGGATATATAGGGGAACATCCTGGTGACCTCCATTTTAGAGGGTACTTTAGAGACTACCGTTGCATGATTTTTTCTGACAATAACCTTTAAATTTAGAGATCCAGAAGGTTTTAAGGGAAACCGTTGCACGTAGCCTAAGCCCGGCCAACACGCCGAGCACCACAAAGCCCACAGCTCAATCTCGATCGTCGGAGCTAGATCGGCTAGCGAAGCAGCAGCCAGCAACCACTAGCCGCAGCAGATCGATCTCGATCAGTAGTTCGTCGGATCCGGCTCCTAGCTCACCCGAGAAGCTAGCGGCCAGCTGCACTGAGCCACTGGCTCTTGATCCTTAGCTCTAGTGTTGTACAGGGCGCGCGCGGCGCGGCGGCGGCCATGATTAACCTGAACCTGAAGCAGCCCCTGGTGCTGCCGGGGCACCAGAGCAATGTCGTCGGCGGCGTGCGGCTGGCGTCGCCGTCGCCGTCGCCAGCGGCGGTCGCGGCGGCGAGGAGGGTCATCGTCGGGTCCTCCTCCCGGCGGCACGCCATGCCGAGGATAAGCTGCAGCGCGACCGAGGAGGTGAGCGTGTCGGCCGTCACCGTGGACAAGGCGCTGACCGTGAAGGCCACGGTGGAGGCGTTGCCGGCCATCGGGCAGGTGTACCCCGCCCGCGGCCTCGACGACATCGGCGACCTCTTCGGCAAGACGCTGCTCCTCGAGCTCGTCAGCTCCGAGCTCGACCCAAGTGAGTACATGCTGAGTAGAGCCCCGCCGGCCGGCCGGCCGGCCAGCCTCATGAATTAGCTCCAGCTCCGCCACAACAATGGAGACTGCTACTACACATCCATGGCTATTGCTTAATTTGACCCATGAATCTAGCTAAGCTACTTGCTCATTAAGTAACGAAATATATACTTAATTACTGAACCCAGCTAAAAAATGGTTAGTAGTTCAAAAACAAAATTATGTGGACAAATCAAAGTACAAAGCACCACAGTGCTCAAAAATGCTTGTTGATCACGAGATGATGACGAGAGGGGACAAAGAGCTGACTGCGCACATGTGTGGTGGAGCAGAGACGGGCCTGGAGAAGGAGCGGGTGACTGGGTTCGCGCACAAGACTCTGGTGGAGGGCCGGTTCGAGGCGGAGTTCCAGGTGCCGGCGTCGTTCGGCCCGGTGGGCGCCGTGCTGGTGGAGAACGAGCACCACAAGGAGATCTTCATCAAGGAGATCAAGCTCGTCACCGGCGGCGACAGCAGCACCGCCGTCACCTTCGACTGCAACTCCTGGGTCCACTCCAAGTTCGACAACCCGGAGAAGCGCGTCTTCTTCACCGTCAAGGTCCGAATAATTCAGTTTCTAGCTCCATGGTTATTGCAAATTTGCAATTGCAGCAACACGTACCGTAATGTGCATGGCACTGTGCAGTACAGAGATGTAACGCGACTGTTGTTCGTTGTCCCGATCTCTTCCATATATATGAGCAGTCGTACCTGCCGTCGGAGACGCCGGAGGGGCTGACGGAGCTGAGGAAGAAGGAGCTGCAGACGCTGCGGGGCGACGGGCACGGCGAGCGCAAGGCGTTCGAGCGCGTGTACGACTACGACGTGTACAACGACCTCGGTGACCCCGACAAGAGCCCCTCCCACCAGCGGCCGGTGCTCGGCGGCAGCGCCCAGTACCCGTACCCTCGCCGGTGCCGCACCGGCCGGCCGAGGACGAAGAAGGACCCGCAGACGGAGCGGCGGAACGGCCACGTCTACGTGCCCCGCGACGAGCAGTTCTCGGAGGTGAAGCAGCTGACGTTCGGGGCCACGACGCTGCGCTCCGGCCTGCACGCGCTGCTACCGGCGCTGCAGCCGCTGCTCACCAAGAAGGAGCTCCGGTTCCCGCACTTCCCCGCCATCGACGACCTCTACAGCGACGGCCTCCCGCTGCCGCAGCAGACCGGCTTCGACGCCTTCCACACCATCGTGCCTCGCATCGTCAAGATGGTCGAGGACACCACCGACCATGTCCTCCGCTTCGAGGTGCCCGAGATGATCGAGAGTAAGCACGCCATGGTTATCTTCATCCATCTGATCATATATTAGGATTGAAAGAAATTGAATTAAAAATTAACCATCCATGGCTTGGCTGCTTGCTGCATCCAGGGGACCGGTTCTCGTGGTTCAAAGACGAGGAGTTCGCGAGGCAGACGCTGGCGGGGCTGAACCCGCTGTGCATCCAGCTCCTCACCGAGTTCCCCATCACGAGCAAGCTGGACCCGGCGGTGTACGGCCCGGCGGAGTCCGCCATCACCAGGGAGATCCTCGAGAAGCAGATGAGCTGCAACCTGACGGTGGAGGAGGCGCTGGCGGCGAAGCGGCTCTTCGTCCTCGACTACCACGACGTGTTCCTGCCCTACGTGCACCGGGTCCGGGAGCAGCCCAACACGACGCTCTACGGCTCCCGCACCGTCTTCTTCCTCACGGACCTCGGCACGCTCATGCCGCTGGCCATCGAGCTCACGCGGCCCAAGTCGCTGACCAAGGCGCAGTGGAAGCAGGTGTTCACGCACGGGCCCGACGCCACCGACGCCTGGCTGTGGAAGCTGGCCAAGGCGCACGTGCTCACCCACGACACCGGCTACCACCAGCTCGTCAGCCACTGGCTGCGCACGCACTGCTGCGTCGAGCCCTACATCCTCGCCGCCAACCGGCAGCTCAGCCGGCTGCACCCGGTGTACCGCCTCCTGCACCCGCACTTCCGCTACACCATGGAGATCAACGCGCTGGCCAGGGAGAGCCTCATCAACGCCGAGGGCATCATCGAGGACGCCTTCTGGCCGGGCAAGTACGCCATCGAGCTCAGCTCCGT
This sequence comes from Alloteropsis semialata, assembly GCA_004135705.1. Lineage (NCBI taxonomy): Eukaryota > Viridiplantae > Streptophyta > Magnoliopsida > Poales > Poaceae > Alloteropsis > Alloteropsis semialata. The sequence continues at coordinate 10,087,040 of CM014270.1, read as the reverse complement.
GGCCTACGGCGCCACGTGGCAGTTCGACACGGAGGCGCTGCCCAACGACCTCCTCAAGCGCGGGCTCGCCGTGCGCGGGGACGACGGCGAGCTGGAGCTCACCATCAAGGACTACCCCTACGCGCACGACGGGCTCATGGTCTGGAACTCCATCAGGCAGTGGGCCGCCGACTATGTCAAGGTCTACTACAAGTCCGACGAGGCCGTCGCCGCCGACCCCGAGCTGCAGGCGTTCTGGGAGGAGGTGCGCACGGTGGGGCACGGCGACAAGAAGGACGAGCCGTGGTGGCCCGTGCTCGACACCCGCGACAGCCTCGTCGAGACGCTCACCACCATCATGTGGGTCACCTCCGGCCACCACTCGGCCGTCAACTTCGGGCAGTACCACTTCGCCGGCTACTTCCCCAACCGCCCCACCACCATCCGGAAGAACATCCCGGTGGAGGAGAGGCGGGACGACGAGATGCACAAGTTCCTGACGCAGCCGGAGACGACGCTGCTGGACATGCTGCCCACGCAGATGCAGGCCATCACGGTCATGGCCACGCTGGACATAATCTCCTCGCACTCCCCCGACGAGGAGTACATGGGCGAGCACGCCGAGCCGTCGTGGCTGGCGGAGCCCATGGTGAAAGCGGCGTTCGAGAAGTTCGGCGGCAGGATGAAGGAGATCGAGGGCTTCGTCGACGAGTGCAACAACAACCCGGAGCTCAGGAACCGCTGCGGCGCCGGGATCGTGCCGTACGAGCTGCTCAAGCCCTTCTCCACGCCGGGGGTCACCGGGAGGGGCATCCCCAACAGCATCTCCATCTGATCGATCCATCATCTGATGAGCTCCGATCCATGTAGGCGGCTTGTGAAATAAAATGTAGTACTACTCTGCACACGATTGTATCATTATTATTGATTTGTACATGTGTCACCGCAACAAGAGACACGTTTTCTAGTTATACTACAAAATAAAGAAGGTTAATTACGAGATGCTACCTGTCATACAAAAAAATAAGGACGAATGCTACAAAAAATAAGGACGAATGCTATTTTTCAGTCGCCTGATTTGTAGGCTCTTTTCTTCACATCATACATCTCAATGGCACCATCTTCTTCAGATGATGCATTTCAATGACGTCATCTTTTACAGTTTTCCTTAACTAAATCTTCTTCCTTTCATCAAGTGCTATTGTTTCTTCTTCGTCAAACAGCATCGTGCTCTTCATCTCCCACCCTCATGCCACTAATCTTTACCAGCGGCAGGGGTGTGCGGCGTGTGCCCAGACCGCAAAGGGGCCCGCCCGGGCTAGCAAAGGAGAGTCAAACTTAGGATGGGAAGACCTAATCGTAGGTACAACAACCTGCGAATAAGGGAAGACCTAATCGTAGGTACAACAACCTGCGAATAACTCTATCGATTACCACACATTGCTTAGTGTTATACAGCCTGATTTTTACTTTTTTTTTTTGGCCCAATAAGACCATTCATCCAGCTTTTATACCTAGCCTTTTGCACTGTTCATCAAATATATAGCAGCCGCAGTTAACAATTTAAGCAACTGTGTCGCTCTAAACGCAATTTCAGGCTCTTGACAGCACTCAGCTCACTGCTCCACGAGTATTCGGTATCCAAAAATTCATTCTTTCATGTGGTTGCTCAACTATTTATTACTATGGAGCAGTGAGCTAATGACACCGTGGGGGTGGGGGAACCCAAGGCCCCAACCCCACCACTGCATACACCATGGAGCCCTTGTCATTTCTAGCCATAGATGAAGGATAGAGAGGAAAAGAGCGAGGGAGAAAAAAATAGAAGGCATGGGAGAAAAATAGTCTCTCCGTTGCCTATTACAAGAGCCAAGAAAACCATAGAAACTTAATTATTTTTGTCTATCCTCCTTCCCAATCTCTCCTTTCTAATCTCAAGTATATCTCTTAGGCCCCCTTTGGCACAGCTTATTGGTGCTTTAGCTTCTTCACTGTTCATATACTGTAGCGTGAAACCTGTGAAGCCAAAAAAAACTGGCTTCATCAGCTTCAGCTCTTCCCTAGTTCATTTTCTTCATCGGTTTGTGTTTCGGCTTCTTTCTACGGTGTCAATTAGTGTGAAACAATGCCAAACACTGTAGCAGAGAACGGAAGGCGAAGCCAATAGGAGTCATGCCAAAGGGGGCCTTATACTAACCAATCATTGATGTTGCTCGGCCTGACCTGCAATCTTCCTAAGTTTCCATATTTAAATGCTGTGTACAAATAAAGATGCCACTAATAGCAGTTTTGTGGTCTTTGGTTATATATCAAGATATATACCGCCAAATTATAACTCAAGTGACAAAGTTTAGGAACCAAATACAAAATTTCAATGTCTCAAGAAAGGGGAAATTTGTGAAGAAGACGCAGAAAACTTAGGGACTATATCTCAATTCCTTCCAATTTAACATATACGTTTTATGAGTATATACTCTTCATCTATGCTCGACCGACATAGTGGTCACATAGCCTCATGAACAGTTTAACATAACTCTACTCCTAAAACGAACAAAGTGTGAAATCATTTTTTAATGCGACTTTTACCACCCCCCCCCCCTCTCAGGGCTGGATAACGAGCCAGCTCGGCTCGGCTCGGCTCGTTATCCTAACAAGCTGGAAAGTTAGCTCGCTCGAGCCAGCTCGTTTAGCTCGCAAGCTGAACATGTAATACAAATATTGATAAATAAATAACTATTGATGTTCACAAATTCACATAAATAACATAATATAAGTACACAACCATCTACATGCTATATATAAGGTCTAACATGCAAGTATGCAAATGAACACAAGTACACAAACATCCACATAAGCAGGCTTGCAGCTCGTTCGGCTACGATGTTGCAGCTCGTTTGGCTGGCTCGCAGCTCGAACTCGCTCGTTATACTAACAAGCTGAGGTGGTTGTTCGAGCTAGCTCGTTAATAAATCAAGCCGAGTCGGGCTGAGTTCATCACGAGCCGAGCAAACTAACGAGTCACGAGCTTTTTGTCCAGCCTTATCCCTTATTGTGAGCGTGTGATGCCCCCATTAGTAATCCAATTTAAATACTAAATACATACAAAATTTTAAAAATCTTGAAATTTTTAATAGACACTATAAATCATTAGTGATCCATTTTGTTTTGATCTGGCATAATAAAAAGTTAGATTTTTAGTTAAAATTATTTTGAAAAAACTATATTTAAATCCTCACCTGAGCTATTTACACTTAAGATGGTTTTCAAAAGTCTTAAAAGTTTGTGAACAAATACTATAAATCAAAATTGATAGATTTTTCTTTGATCTGACATGATAGTAAATTTAGATTTTTGATTAAAAATTATGATTTTTCTTTGATCTGACATGATAGTAAATTTAGATTTTTGATTAAAAATTATTGTGAAACTATATTTAAATTGTCATGTGAGCTATTTACACTCGAGATGGTTTTCAAAAATTTTAAAACTTTGTAAAAAATACTATAAATAAAAGTGACACATTTGGCTTTGACTTTGCTTTGATTTGAAATGATAGTAAATTTAGATTTTAAATTAAAATTATTCTGAAAACTATATTTAAATTGTCACGTGGGTTGTCTACACTCGGAATGGTTTGCAAAAATTTTTAAACTTTTTGAACCAATAATATAAATCAAAAGTGATCCATTTTTGTTTTGATGTAGCATGACAGTAAATTTAGATTTTAAATTAAAAAATATTTTTAAAAATTATATTTAAATTGTCGCATGAGTTATTTACACTCGAGATGGTTTTCAAAATCTTAAAACTCTGTGAACAAATACTATAAATTAAAGCAATTATTTTTGCTTTGATTGGGCATATAATAATATTAATATTTTGTGTTCGCTTGAAGAATAGAAATATTAATCGATCTATGCGCATCCCTGTCGCCACTATTCGATGACATCAATATACATGTTTTTATGGAAAATTTTATCACGTTCATAATTTGTTTTGTCATAATTTGTTTTGGTCCCGTAGTGACACACTGGCACAAACCTAGTCACTATTAATAAGTTTAACAAAGGGTTTTCTTAGAGTTTGGGACGCAATTATGTTTTCCTTGAGTTTATGTACCATCAGTCCATCACTATCCTACGTGATTTCTCCTTCTAAAGCGAGCTTGGCACACTCTAGCACCTTCCCCATGGTATGTAAGACGAGTCAAGCAGCGCTAGAGGCTACATCAGTCGGTCACTAAGCATGGAAGATATAAGAAATCGACACACGAATGGGTTAAAAACCCCATTATTCGTAGATGGGGTTCTGCAATTTTCCCAAGTAAAAAAAATGACAATGTAGGGTTATATTAGCTGTCCCTATCGTCCAGTTAGAATCCACACTTTTTGGAGAAGACAAACGTCAGGCTGGTCGATTTCTCCGTGCATCACGAACAGCACAGCCGAGCGGGCCTAGCTGTTTCCGCACATACCATCCAAAAATATTCACAGGAAAACAAACATGTGAGGCCACAGTGGCATGATGGGCGTTTCTGGACCAAGCCAGATCGGATGCCGCTGTGGGCCAATGCCTACTGGGCACTGGCTAGCTTGCAAACGTCTCATCTTCACAATTTCACCGACAGCGAGCATACAGCTGACTATACAGCAGGTGTGGGCAGGTGTAATCCAGGTCCTGGACCAGCCAATGAGAGATCCTGGACAAACTACAAAAACCTCAACTGATGACTCCGGTCCCAAAGAGATTGGTAATAAGATCTCTGAACCCGTGACCACTGTACGGCTAGTAACCAAGCTTGCACCAATTTATGCTGGAGTAAGAGTGCAGTATGTTTCACACCTTTCTAGTTCTATGTAGACAATGGTTGAATCTACCTGAAGTCCTCTGGTAATCAGGGCGTTGCAACACAAGAGCTTTGGGTATCACCAACTGTCATCGGTACGAAATGCGGAAAGAGTTGAGGCGGTTGAGATACTTAAAGAGTGTCGTTGAGTAGATAAGGCAGCACGAGACCTGTTGGGGAAGAACAATATGCCTTCACCATCGGGAGATGCAGCTCTCAGTTCCACCCTGGCTGACTGACAAAATAATCAAAATGAGACTTTAGTTTTAATGACTTTATAGCAAGAGTTCAAGAAGAAAGAAGAAGCGTTATCAAGTGAGATACCAGTAGAGGATGGCTCAAAGTAAGGTCTAGTTGTTACGAAAGTGGGGTCCTGAACATCAACCTCCAAGTGCTGTGTTATGCTAGTCTTTTGAAGACCTGTTGATTGGACAAGCTTTACTAATTTGTCTGCTATGATTGTCATCGGCGGGCGGATATCTGGTGACTGCTGAATTGTAGAAGAAATAGCATCAGTCAATGGCACAGAAACTTGTGGTGAAGTCTAATTGATCAATTTTGACAGCATTAGAATTGCTGCAACAATATATTTTCAGCGTTAATGCTTTCAACAATATATACAGAAAACTCTGAGCCTTTCAATTACTAGCACCAGGCATGGTCCTCCACAACTTCAAAGTTGTGTAACAAAGGCAAAACTGAAACATTCAAATCAAATATGTACCAGAAAAGAAAATGGAGAACTACCTTGATGCAAAGCAAGATGATGATGCCTAACGATGAGATGGCTTTAGGTGGCATAGAACCAATTATTCTTGGATCAGTCATTCTTTCCAAAGAATCAAGATCATCCAGATGAGGAGCTGCCCAATCTACTAGAAACTGCTCATTTTGCCTCCTTGAACTGAAGAGGTAAAGACCTTTTAGAAATCCAGACTGCAACTTTGGTACAGAAGTGTGAGAACAGAGAATACATACCTGTCAAAAGCCTTTTGGCCAGTCAAAAGCACAAGTAAAATCACACCAAAACTGTAAATATCAGCTTTGATGCCATCTGCTCCTGGATCAGTAAGCTCAGGGGCAGCATAGCCTTTAGCACTGGTGATAGCTTCTGAATCCTTCTGTTCAAGTGAGGAATTGTTAAGGTTAAAAAGGTAATCAAATGAGAAACCATCAATGGCCAATGGGTCGAGTTAAAGGAACTCAATTTTAAGCATTACAAGCTTACAGCAAGCATTTGAACATAAAAGCATATTTGGTTACATATCTTCTTTCTTTCTTTCTTTTTTTGGCAACAAGACAGAATTGGTTTTAGGGGATACAATACACTAACAGGCTTAAAAAGTTTTGACGGAAACATCAGGCAAGAAAACTAAACAATATTATGCCAACATTTCATAATTTGAATATAGTGATAAATCTTAATTTTAAACAAGAACAATTTTTGTGTTGGATTCAAATTCCAATCATGCTGCCATGGTCACTTATGCATGAGGACGACACTGCAAGAGGAATGGCATCCACAGTGCACGCTTGGTCCTAGTGTATCACCATGCTAAATATTCCATATTAAGTAGTAATAGAAAGTAGTAATGCTATCCTTGGTAGCTGGAAAACTTTACGATACTAACCATTCTTGTAGTGCTGACAAAATGTCTTAACTTGGTTAATCCGCTGTCACAGAGGTAGGGCATGAGCTGAGCATCAAGCAAAATATTTGTAGCTTTAATATTTCCATGAGCAACTGGAGGGGAACACGTCAAGTGCATGTATCTGTACAGACAAAGATACATATAAAAATTGGGAAATAATGCCAGTGCAAAATCTCAAATTCAGAGAGGGGGCATCATGCCGTCATCAGTTTCACCCAACTTTTGAAAATGGTATATCAAATCTTATCAGTGGCTACACTAAAACCAAAAGGAGCTAAAAAATTGAGATAGGTATAACAAATAACCAAGCTGTACAAAATAAAGAACGTAGAAGGAATATGGTGAGAGTGTAAATCTTACTCCAGAGCATAGGCAACTCCAAGGGCAATCTTCATCCGTGCTTTCCATGACAAAGCCCTGGATCTTGTCGCTGCTGAAAATAAAATATCGTCAAGAGAGCCATTTTCTGCATACTCATATAGAAGTGCACAATGTCCAAACTCCACACAATATCCAACAAGTGCACAGATATTGGGGTGCTTTAATCTTGAGATATTCCAAAGCATGTCCATCAATTCATCTTGTTCTGATAATGACAGATCTACCATGTCAATCCTCTTGATAGCCAAGAGCTGTGAATACATTGAGAAATGCTTCATTATACATGCACACTTTAGAGAAAATCATGACTTGTAGAAAATTTGGTAGATCAGTACTTTTTTCCGAAAGGGCAGCAAGAGCATTGCCACAAAATTTATTAGAAGAAAAGGAATTGGCCCAGTTTTTAGGAAAAATCAGGCCCAAAAACCGAACAACTGCACGGTTCCAAAATATGGAAACCGGTCCGACCTGCAAGTAAAACACTACTACAAGCAGCTGGGAAAAAACCCCAAGCACAACTAAACACCACCTCTGGCAATACTACTGGCAACTACAAAAACTTGAGAAAAACACCTTTGACAAAAACCACCACCGATCAATGCAAACAACAACAGATGACAACTACCAACAAATGAGAAAACACCATCTATGAACAAGACCACTACCGGCCGAACCACCAGACTGAGAACAGTTGAAAGCAGAAAATAAAAAGAAGGTTGACACCCTCCTGCAAGTTCATCAACAGGTAGAAAGGCAAGTTGATCAAGGGCTGTCCCAGAGATTATTTATTTATTTATTATTATTATTATTATTATTATTTTGCACCTATGCTACCCTTGGTAAATCGGTAATTCAACTATTTAGAAAAATCACGAACTTCATATGCTGCAGAAGAACAAGATCACATTATGATACTTATTTCGGAAAGCGACATATAAGACCACGAATTCCATCATCCTTGTGCCTTAAATGTAAATCTTATCAAGATTCAATACAAGAAAAATAAAGCGTGTGCTTCCTCCCCTCACAGAAAACCCTATCATCACAACCTTTCTGTGGACAGAGGGCTACACCTCCCCACAATACCTTAACCCTGATGTCCACCATCCAACACAGCTGGATGGTAAACAGGAGCTTGGTACCCATGCAAACAGTAAACAGGAATTCCCAGAAAAACAAAGCATAAAGAGCCTGCAGCACTTGACACAGAAAAACATGCTTTCATGCCAACACAGAAGAAAAAGAAGATCAATTTGTGGAGTTTTATGGATGGAAATAGCAGTAGATTGTAGCAAAAAAAAAACTAATGGCACACTTCAGCTATTAGGCGTCTGAGATGCATGTTGTAGAAATCAGACTTGATTCATGTCATAAGAGCTTCTTCTAGATTAAGTAGCAAACAATAATGCTATTTTCCAACAAGGCTACTGCAGAAGACAATAATAATTGTATGTTTATATCAAAGTACCATACCTGACCATCAGAAAAATCACCTCTGTAAACTCGGCCAGTGAAACCTTCACCGATAAGGCATTCTTCATTGAAATCCCTGGTAGCTGCCAGAATATCAGCAGCTGGAAACTGTTTTGCGGTTAGAAGGTTTTTAGATGTCTTGGACCAACTTTTTATTTTGGGAACTCTATCAGATGTAATGTCGTTACTAGAGGAAGGATCACTGCCAATCAACAGAGAACTCCAAGAGTACAGGACCTCATTTGCTTTAGGGACTGCAAAATGGCAAATATGAGTTCCAGTATTGTGAAAGAATTTTGATCTATCCCATAGATAAAGAATGTGGCATGAAAGAATATAAAGTAAACATCAGTACATGGATGAATTTAATCAATGTGCCTTGAAAATAACAAAGGTTCATGTTTTATGATGAGTCCTAGATTTACAGTTTGGATCCTAGATTTGTAATGAGCACAAAATAAGTAGTCTGGTTATCAACTACAAATGCATGAAACGTTATGTTAAATAATTTAAGCTCTCAGTTCTACCTGCTTCGATATTGGCTGGGAAAGTCTTGGCACGGTTAGAGGTGCTCTTGGGGCGCAATGAACAGCTTTTCCGATTTTTCAGAACCAATCCAACAATGAGGAGCACAAACACTGTGCATGTGGCACTAGCTACTGCAGCTGCTGTCACTCGAGAGTGTGACTTCCTATGGTGGCTATTACTTTGCAGAGAAGAATACCCAAAAGAAGGCTTTGGAGATTTTGGCCTGCGCTTGGGATTCTGCTTAGCTGCTGGTGGAGGTGGTGGAGGTGGAGGTGGAGGTGGAGGTGGAGATGGAGATGGAGGCAAAGATTGAGGTGGAGGTGAATGGGTCCTCCTATTAAATGAGGACGATGCTCTGAAACCAGGTTGAAACTGGTTTCCATCAATCCTGGAATGTTGAGCAGGAAAATTATTGATTTCGAATAGATATGAAGCCAAGACACATAGAGATAGCCAGAGAGGAGGGGGAGGCAAAGTACAGCAGAATTCAATACCTCAGCTCAGGAATGGACTCAAATGTTCCAGGAACATAACCACTGAAGTGATTATTTTCAATGTTTCTGTGCAATAAGTTTATGGTTGTCAGCATTAAGAGTTAAAATGAATAAAATGCGAACCAATATTTTTGAGCAGCAAATCCAGTCAAATTTCTTACAGGGATGACAGTGGAAGGCCTGCTAACAAAATCACAGATCCTGTGAACTCGTTATGATGTAGATAACTGCAAATACAAAGACAAGAAAATCTATATTCAAACAAGTTCTGCATCCATGTGCACGAATGAAATAGCTCCAATGGCAGGTTCGCTCTTACAGATAGCGAAGATTCGTCAATGAGCTAAACGATGTTGGTAGGTCACCACTGAAAGCGTTGAATGACAAGTCCCTGAAAACCAGGGAAATAAACTTCACACGAGTGGGTAAAGATCAAATAAGTTGGGGAAATTGTTATTTGCAAGGATGCTGAGGATGGCAAATGCCATGAAGGGTGGAAAAAGAACTGTTCTGGCATCGAAATGTGCACTTTTTCAACAAACAAAATGAGCTGGGTCCTTATGCAAAAACAGGTTGAAAACTGTGTCAATGAAACACAGAACAGCATCGTTTCAAAAAAAATAAAGGGCATGCCAACAAATATATGAGGAATAAAAGCTAGCAAACGAATATGTATACACTAATGTATGGCTGAAGTTTCTACTATAGATGCACACATTAAGAATTTCCATGTCTTGTTACACATGATATATCAATGAACATCAAAGTGAAAAAAAATAATTCACTTCGAAATGGACAAATGATTAGGTAAATAAGATGTGAGAATCTTACATCGTTTCTAAGCTATCCATGTTAACAAAAACATCACCAATTACTCCAGAGAGTTTATTGTAGCTGAAGTTCCTGCAATAAAGGTTATAGATCAGTCAGTTAATCCTGCAACCAGATCTCAAAATGTGAAATGCTCCATTCCCAAAATACACTCACAGGTATTTCAGGGAGTGCAACCATGGCAATGATGATGGTATATTCCCTTCAAACTTGTTGGCTGCCAAATTTCTGCAAGAGAAAAACCATGGGCACGTCATTTGCACTTTACATTTTAGTATTTGAGTCAGCTAAAAGTGGTAGCCAAATATGGGAAAAGGGACGTACAAGTATTCCACATTTGGGGGCAAAGTTGGCGGGATTTCACCAGCAATGTTATTGAAGCTCAGATCCCTATCATCAACATAAAGTAAAGCACCAGAAACTAAATCGAATCATGATTTGTGAAGTAAAAACCAGATAGCGGGGTACAAAAACTTGGCAATTAGAAGCTCACAATTTTTTCAATGACTGAAACTTGAGCAGCTCTGGGCCAAGCCATCCACCAACTCCGAGCCCACTGATATTTCTTCATGTGAGTGACAGAGCAAATAACAAAGCCAGCAGATCAGCTTTCTATCAATTTTGGAGCAAAACTAATCAATTAGTAAATAAATTAGCTTAATAGTTACATTGCGACAACGGACGATCCCTTGCAAAAGACGCCTCGCCACTGTCCACGCCGACCACCCTCGCCACATGGGTCACCACCCTGGAATATCCAACCAGAAAGCTGCCACGGCGACTCCAATGTGCGGTGTAACCCCCAAAGTCCTAGCGCTGCATCGGCAAAAAAAAAAACAATGACAAAATAAGCACAATGACGAACCTGTTGAGTCTACTTCTTAATTACAAAAATCCCAACTTCAGAGCACCAAAACACAAAGAGACAACAGGATTGCATTGCACCCCACCAAGGCATTGAGCAAAGGGAAGCAAACAGACAATCTTATTCTGTACCCAGGTTAAACGCAAGTATCCAAGCGTAATCCCGCGACCATAGCCAACAATGAACGATCAGAGCTAAACGCCACAGATGGCCATCCCGCGACCATAACCTACGGTCACAGAGCTAAATGCATCCCACGACTATAGCCAACAATCGCAGAGCCAAACGCCATCGTAAGCATGCATAGATGTATACACGCACACAGGCGCGCGCAGCATGGCCACATCAAGCTACAACAGCGCCAGACGGCGGCCAAGCAACAACAATTCACACGCTCGATCCGAAGTCGAAACTGCATCGACACGCACGATCGGAGACACACCACACGCGCGCGCATAAGCGCGAATAGCATAGCACACCGCTGGCCAGTGCTCGATCACCACGACCTACGGAACAGGAGGCCAGGAGACTCACCATCAGGAGGGTCGGTGAAGGAAGCGGCGGAGGCGAACGCGGCGCAGAGCACCGCCACGGCGAGGAGGAGGCGCGGCGCCGCCATTTCGAGTCCTCACGCGCGCCCCCAAAATCCGCCGCGCCGGTTCCCCGCAAAACCCCGGGCCAGGTCGAGCAATCCCGAGTACGAACCGGAGCAGGACGCGCTCGAACTTTCTAGAAGCTTCCGCGGAGCAGCGCGCGGCTTGCGAGGTGCGACGACGCCGTCTGAAATTCCTCCCCCAATCCCGCGCCGGCCCGCGAGATCGCGGTCGGATCACGGGACCCGATCGCGAATGGAGGATCCCGCCGACCGTAGCGGGTCGAATCGCCCGGCGTGGTCGGAGGGGCGATGCGGATGCTCACGGGATGGCGGGGGTTTGGGGTTTTTGGTTTGGTGCGGAGGGAAGCTTCTGGTTTTGGTGTTTTGGGAGGGAAGGAAGAAGGTGGAGGAAAAGAGTACGGAAGAAGGGAGGCGGTCACGTGCGCGGCACGTGAGCTGCGGTTGTGGCCTTGTGGCGGAAGTTGTGTGGGGATGGGCCTGGGCCGGAGGACTTGAGGCGGTGTGATTGGGTTGCGCGGGAAGTTGTTTGAGGGGAGGAAGTCAACAGCATGTTCTCTTGGCTTATCAGCCACCAGCCAGCAGTACTTCAGTCTCACAACAAATCAGCACCAGCCACCAACCAGCCAGCAGTACTTCAGTCTCACAACAAATCAGCACCAGCCACCAGCCACCAGCCAACCGAACAGGCTGCAAGACTCAAAGAGGGCCGCGGGCACGCGGCCGACGGCCATGGACCGCGGGACGTGTGATACGCTGGCAAGTTGTTGACACTTTTTTTCCTTTTCTTCAGGTGTAATTTGGTTCGTTATAACTTGTTTCTTAGATTTTCAACATCAAATCTGGAGTATATCTGAAACTACGTAGTATGTGTCGTATACTTGAAATTCTAAATGTTTCTTTTTCGTTTTCCAAATGCATTATAAATGATTTTTTAAAGTTGGGCAGTCCTATTAGGGTGATGTCAATTTTCTTGCCCCTAGCAATTTGTGGATTCTTTAGCGAATTATGTTCTTTAGCGAATTATGTCCTTTAGCGAATTATGTCCGCAAAGAGTGGCCCAATGCTCAGCTACATGCCTGCATCTTTGTGGATCATGAGCCAATTCATTTGAATTAAAAACTGCATAATGATGTTGATGTTTGCCTTGAGATTGAATTGGCGCTGGGATGACAGTTTCAGGTTCCTCTGGAATGGCAAAATAGGCATTGTTGTCCCACAATTTTGATTCAAGGGTCAAGTTTGTCCCTTAACTTTTAATAGGCCAATCTAGTCCCTCAAGTTTCATTTTTTGGTCGAAGTCCTCCCTCAATTTTCATTTTTTCTATTTATTTCACTGTTTTTTAGCACATTCTTTCATATGCAACTGGTATTCAAATAGATATGGTTCACTAATTTATTTTTGACAATCGCATCTATTAGTTATCATAATTAGCACTTATATTTATCATATATGTTGAGAGCTGTGTGCTTAACTAAATCTTTTTGCACGAGCTGATACTTGCGAGTCACCACTTTTTGTTGAATTGTCTACCTACTCATTTGTTTGGGCCAATTATTCTTTAAAGAATATACTTCTTGCCCTCTAAAGAGGAGATCTAAATGCTTAGCCCGACTTCTAGGCTAATTATTCTAGTCAAACTTAATCTTAAATGATTTACCTAGATTTACCATCTAACTCTAAAAAAAGTAGTAGACGATCTTTCTTGCAAACGTACGCTTAAAAGTATATGGAGATAATCAGGACAATTGGACGAGTTTGACCAAAAACAAAATTTGAGGGACTAAATTGGACAATTTAAAAGTTGAAGGATGAACTTGACTCTTGAAACAAAGTTGAAAGACAAAAATTGCTATTTTGCCTATCGAATATTTCAAGAACCGGCAAGGTTTGACAGTGTATGTAAAGCCTTCACTGAGTTTTATGATTGAATTATGTAGCATTCTGCCATTCTCATCCAAAGTTTCATGAGTCGTCGTGCGCATCAGTGCATGGTGTTGTGTACTCCCTCTGTTCCAAATTATAGCTCAATGTTGACTTTTAAAATACAACTTTGATCATTCGTCTCATTCAAAATTTAGTACAAATAAATAGAAATATGAGTCGCAAATAAAGTATCTTTGATAATAAAACAATTAATAATATTAATATAATTTTTTGAATAAGACAAATGGTCAAATGTGTATTACAAAAGTCAGCAATGAACTGTAATTTGGAATTGAGGGAGTATTTCATTACTTGAGTCCAATTATTATTGCATAATCTTTTGCTTGAGTGTATGTCCATGTTGTTCTTATAAATCTCTAATATACTTGAAATTTGCGTAGGAAACTACTTATGTAGAGTTGCAATGGTAACGATGTCGGGTCCAACCGTCCAGGAAATGGTTTCTCTTGTGACATACTAATGGCCAGTTTGCTAGAGTTTCTAGAGAAGATTCTAGGTTGAATCCAGGAGTAGCTCTGTCAAATAGTTTTTTCAGAGAGAAATGTATGAAGTGACTCTCTAAAATGTACTAAGTGGCTAGAAGCTGAAAAAACTAGCTTCGTATGATCCACTTCCACCGTTCCACGCGATATTCCTGCCTCCAAAAAAGTTATCATGAGAACCATAGTGAATCACTTTCAGCCATAAATCATTTCTCTCAGAGAATCTACTCCCATAGATTAGAGATAATAGCTTTATTGTTTTAGCACAAAACTTCACATGGATTATGCTCGCTAGACCAGAGATTAATTCAGGTCACCTTTACTATTGTAAAACATTTGGTCAGTAGGGTGTGATTGAGAATTTGAGATATAACATGGAACAGACACAAGTTATACGACTGCAACGAGTTCAATGTAACTGGCACACCTGACATTTATGCTTTGAAGACATGAAAGGCAAAATCTAAATGAAGTGGAAAGTTCAAGTTTCATATGTACAATGAGTGATAAATGATCACCATAAATTTGAATGAAGTGTTTTTTAGTAGAGTTGATTCATCGATAACACACCTCTTGACTATATTGCTATCTATTGCATACACATGATTGTTGTCCTGTTGCAACACACGGATATAGACCTAGTTTTTATTAAAAGTGAATTAGCTGATGGCTTAGAGATGCAGCCGCTAGTTGCAGCGCTCACCACACCAGGGTTGAATCCCCAAAAGTCCAGGAAGCCTCTCTCGCATGGTGCCACAAAGAAATTGTAAAGCACCTATCACCTACATAATATATAGATAATTCCGAAAGTGTAAGCAAGATTACATCGCTGGTATGAATATTGTTCAATACCTTTTTGAAAACATAGGAACGGTTTCTAAATACAGAAAAAAATAGATTATCCCCAAACACGTCCTAACTTCCATATAAGTAGTAAGAAAATCATGATCGGCAAGAGCAACTTGTGCATGATATCACACACTATGACAAGCTTCCGCCTTCCATGAAACTTCCTCCACCACTAATAGTGTGGGCCCAAATTTGACTACTCGGTGTTTTATTGCTCCGTGTCCCCAAGCGGTCTGTACTGTCCTCTGTCAACGTTTCTCTCATTATATATATGGCGTGTGAACATCAAAATCAGCACCACAGCCACCATCTCATTCGTAGGGCGGGGTGGGCTGCCACAAGAAGTGGCGTAGTAGTGGTATAATAGATTGGGAGGTGTGGTGGAGCAAGTTGATGCCTGAGCGCGTGTTGGGACACAATCGGCCCAAAAGAGGGAGAGATAGTTGGAGCTAGGGTAAGGAAAGATGTCGTCGTTGTCGGAGACTGAAAGGTCCTTGACGTCGCCTAGAGGGGGTGAATAGGCGATTCTGAAAAAATTCAATCTAAAGCAGCGGATTAAAAATATATGACCTGGCTCAGCCAGCTCGAACCCAGGTGACCTGGGAGTCACCTGGCCTGGACCTGGCTCACCTGGGTCAGAAACGTTGACTTGAATTTAATTCAAAAACTATACAATGAAAAAAGAATCTATGAGTTACCACAGCTTTGGGAGGATGTATACTTGTAGATCCGTGGGGCACCTACACTCAAATAGCTCTAAACAAGTAGATCGAGTGAAGAACACAATAGTCAACTATGAACACAAGTATGAACATGAAGAACACAAGAACACAAGTTGACACAAGATTTACTCCCGAAGTTCACTCCCACTAAGGAAGCTACGTCTCCGTTGAGGTGCCCACAAAGAGCCGGGTTGTCCACTAACCCTTTCCTCTCCCAATCAACCACAAAGGAGGATTGAGTGACTTACTATGAAATCCTCTAAGAGGATGGGCAATACAAACGTCCGGGGCACAACCACACGAAGTTTGTGTGCTCCACGGCGACGCCTAACCGTCTAAGAGCAAGCTCCAAGAGTAACAAATCCGAGGACGATGCTTGAAGGTGCCACCAAAACTCAAGAGATGGAAATCAAGCTCAAAGGTTGGAAATGGAGCTCACTCAAGGCTCTCACCAAGAACTCTCAAATCCCCACTACAAATCTTGCAAGATTAGCTCAAGAGTGGAGAGGGAGAGGAGCAAAGGGTGGAAGAGGAAGGTTTGGTTCAGTTTTGGTGAGGGAGAGCCAAGAGAAATAAGTGGGAGGGGGTGAAGGGGTATATATAGCTCACCCCCAAAAATAGAGCCGTTGGTACAGTTTACGAGTAAACCCAGGTGACCTGAGTGCCACCCAGGTGACCTGGGAAAATTCGACATTTAGGCAGTTTCAAGACAGAGACCTTCACCTGGCTGAGCCAGGTTCAACCCAGGTGACGTGGGTTACAAGCAGAATTTGGAATTGAATTGAGGCGACTTGGGGAGTGTGTCTATGGGTTAGAATATGATCTAATGAGCTTTGAGACACCTACAAAACATCAACTTTGGATCTCCCTTTATAGTACGGCTTTCCTAAACTCAAGTTCAAAAATAAATATAAATTAAACCTTCATCTTGAACTCAAAAGCCGTCAATGTTTCCACTTTAGAAATAGGGAGTCGCCAATCATCAATATTCATTTCCCTTCAATTATAATCTGCTTTCATACTCAAATGAAACTCGTTAAACTCGTTAGCACTTTAATTAGATTGTCATTAATCCACCAAAACAAGATGAATGCACTTTCAATCTCTCCCTTTTTGGTGATTGATGACAACCCAATTAAAGTGGATAAATTTTGCATGAAAGAACAACGAGTTAAGAATTATGTACATGTGTGTAGCTCCCCCTAAATGTGTGCATATGAATGAAATTCATGAATATTGGCCTCATATGCCAATTGCACAATTTTGAGACAGCAACATGAGAGCACATACATATACATATATCCATAAGCATAGCACATAAGTAATATCAAGGTGAACAAAGATGCATATGACATGATATATCACACAACAAAGTAAAAGAACAATACATCATCTCATCATCAACACATGCTCATCACAATATCAAAGGCAACACATATATATCATGACATAACAATATCACCTAGTACCACAAAGACATTTACAACATAAGAGCATTAACCTAGCTAGATATGAATATAGGTTCAATTTCCCATCACAACCACATACATCCACATTGTTCAACACACACATCACAAATTAAGTTTTACATGTCCCATACATAAACAAGAGAGATAGATAGATAAGGGATAAAGCCAACGACATGTAACCAAACACCAATTTCTCCACCATTGGCATCAAGCGCCAAAAGAGAGAGAGAGACATCCATGAAGACCAAGTGTCGTCAAAAGGGAATAGCAGCCATCATCCAGTCCATGAATCCCAAGACCCGTGGGGGTAACCAGGAGCATACTCACACCCAAACAGCTGCTGATCATCTAAGTCCATAGCAGCCCCATGCTCACCAACTGAAGTCCCAGCACCAAGATCAGTCTCATGCCCACCAACAGCAGCACCAGCACCCTCAGGAGCAGCAGAGGAACCCATGTGCTGGTCATGCCAAGCAAAGATATCATCGGTGTTGTACACGGGAGGAGGGAGGGGCTCATAAGGAGGTAAAGGTGGAAGGGGAGGCTGAAGGTTAGCGGCTTCATATAGCTGATTTTGGCGGCCTTGCATATCATATAGCTATTTCCTTATTCTCTCATTTTGTTGGTACACATCTTTATGAACATTTTTGACACAACCAAAGAGAGCATTGAATCCCTTCTTGATAAAAGCACCCAACCCATGATTATCATGCCCCTTAGGACGAAAAGGCCTACTCGCAGCAGTAGCCCGTGAAGAGGAAGGGTGAAGTGGTGGAGAAGGCATAGGTGAAGGACTAGAAAGATTGGAAGGAGCCTTACGAGAGCGGCGAGCAGGATTTGCAGGATCAATCCAATTAGGAGTATAGCTGAGATGATAAAAAGTTTTAGCATACCACTTCTTTGTCACCACCTCAATCATCTTCATGATAAATGGAGCATGAGTGCAACTCCTACTAGGTGTCCAAGAAGTTTGAAGAATCTCATTCCAAACCATATCAAAGACATTCAAGTCATCACCATTGTTATTTGTTCTTAGCAAGTGAAGAAGGACCTTGGTTGTGGATTGCACACCGGTATCATTTCCACTCTTGGGCATACTGTCACTATCAAAAGCTGGTGGAGATAGCGATAGAATGTGTGCATATGAGCAGATTTCCAAAAATCATCATATCCAGTGCCAGGAAGATGCATGTATTCTACTTCTTCATACCTAGAAACAGCTTGAGAATGCACGGTGATGGTGTTATCAAGATCATCATCTTTAAAGCCTAGAATACGGGCAAAACGAAGATAGCTGCATTTGAACCAAGCCACCCCAATCATGAAATGGAGATAGGGATATACATTGTCCTCATCAATCCAAAGGGTGGTATAGAACTGGGCAATTACCTCCTCACACCATGGATACTCAAAAGTCATAATATCTTTCAATTTCCATTCTTCCAACCGATCAAGTGCTCTATTAAGTTCCGGATCACCCACAGCCCTACAGGCATCCCAATCAATCCACTTGTGTTGAGTGACAAGATTTTTCTTTGCAAGAATGACTGAGTTGTAATAGTCAATATGGGCGATATTGTGAAAGCGAGGATCAGCTACAAAGACTTCAGATTCATGTTCAGTGGGATCCTTGTATCTGAGAGTCTTTAGCTTCTTTGCTCCACCAGTAGCACAGTAATTAAATTCTTTTGGACAGGTGAGAGAAGGATGACCAACTCGATGAGCACGCTTCATAGGAGATGGAGTGACCAAGTCAGCATCAAAAGGAGGCTCGGCAATATCTTCATCACTGTTATAGGCAGGACGACGGCTTCGTTTAGCAGCACGCTTATGAGTTGCATGTTGACCTTGAGAAGAAATCCCCTCTGCCACCCCTTTTCCCTTGGAGTCGGTAGATTTTATGGCAGGGGCACGGTGAGGACGACGTGCTGGAATAATCTCTTCACTTTCAGTGTCCTCCTCAATCTCTTCTTGCTCAACCACTGGAACATTCCGACCCAAAGCAAGAGCATGAGACATGGATGTTGTAGAGGACAAAGGAGTGGTATAAGATACACGGATAGGATGGAAGAAAAGAATGAAAGTTCAGTTTCAGTCACAATTCAACAGAACAGAAGGATATAGGAATTTTTGATTCTGAGCAATGTAGTCCATGAAACTGAAAATGCTTATAGATCCTAGCAACTTGAAGTAATCAGAGATGATTCCCAAAAAGGAATTGTACTTCAAGACACCACAGAGAGAGATCGGGCAAGAACAGAAGGTATAACTCAAGAACAGAGAACAACTTGAAGCAGATCGATTGGAAAAACCAAAGCACAGCCACTGGAGATCCCTTTGCTTCACATGACACCAGGATGGTCGATTGGAAGACCCAAGGCCCGGCCGGCCACCCCCTGCACCAGCCAGCCCAGCCCTCAACCCGATGCGGCAGTGCCTGCGCGCACACGAGCGCAGTAGCAGGAGCACAGCCACGCGGGGAGGGGAGCAGGCGGAGGGGAGGGCCAAGCACCGGGACAGCCCTCCAGCCGAGGGGCCCCCACCCGCGCCGTCCCAGGCAACCCCGGCGCCCGTGCATGCAGAGCATAGCGGTGGCGGCCAGAGACGCGCAGGAAGGGGAGGACGGCCGCAGGAGAGGGCGGAGCGGCCACCCGGCCATGGCAGAGAAGGGGAGAGGGGGGGCGGTGATGGGCGGCGGTGATGGACGGCGCAGGGACCGGCGGTGACCGCCGGCGGAGCCGGCCAGAGGCAAGCGGCGGCCGGAGGCAAGAGGAATGGGGAGCGGGTGGTCGGGCGAGTTACGGTCTCGGTAAAAAAAACTGACGGGGGTAAAGGTAAAAAGATAAGATAGAATTGTTTTTACCCCTACCGGAGGAAAGAGATACCGTTCAAAAGAAGGTCGACAAGTCCGTCTAGTCATTTTTTTTGAACCAGGTCACCTGACTCCCACCCAGGTCACCTAGAGAAATTAGAGATTGAGACAGAGAGCTTTACCTGGCTCAGCCAGGTTCCACTCAGGTGAGCCAGACGGAAATAATTCCGAGACAGAGAGCTTTACCTGGCTCAGCCAGGTGCCACCCGGGTGACCAGGGTTTGAGAGAAAAAAATACAGGATAGGCAAGGAACTTTGGGATAGATTGTGATCATGATTTTGAGAGAATTTATATAGGTACATATAAGACAATTTGCCACAAGATGGTCAGCCACAAGCAACAATACATAACAATGACCATTTGTGACAAATGTTGATCCAAAGATCCAAGAATCCAAATATTTTGCAATTCACAGACAACAAGCCATTTTCGCAATCACCTATCTACAAAAGCTATAACTCTAGAACAATCAAGGTGTTTGCATGATTTCAAGCCAAGTTACGAGAATCCAAGGTATTTAGCTCATTCCTCAAAGCACAAAACTTTTGCTCATCAAGAGGCTTGGTGAAGATATCGGCTAGTTGTTTTTCGGTACTCACATGGCTTAAAGCGATATCTCCTTTGGCTTCATGGTCTCTCAAGAAATGATGTCTTATGTCAATATGCTTGGTTCTTGAGTGTTGGACTGGGTTGTTGGCTAGTTTTATGGCACTCTCATTGTCACACAAGAGAGGGATATTTTTGTACTCACAACCAAAGTCACTCAAGGTTTGCCTCATCCAAAGTAGTTGAGCATAACAAGCACCGGCTGCAACATACTCGGCCTCGGTGGTGGATAGGGCAACGGAATTTTGTTTCTTAGAACTCCAAGACACCAAAGACCGGCCAAGGAATTGACAAGTCCCGGTAGTACTCTTTCGATCTACTTTGCAATCGGCATAATCCGAATCGGAATAGCCAAGTAAATCGAAAGTGGAGCCCTTGGGATACCATAAGCCAAGGTGTGGAGTATGCACCAAATATCTCAAAATTCTCTTAACGGCTATTAAATGACACTCTTTAGGATTAGCTTGAAATCTTGCACACATGCACACACTAAGTATAATATTCGGCCTAGATGCACAAAGGTAAAGGAGGGAGCCAATCATGGAGCGATATACCTTTTGGTCAATGGATTTCCCTTCTTCATTGAGATCAAGATGTCCATTCACAGGCCATGGGTGTTTTGATAGGTTTTGCATCGGCCATGTCAAACTTCTTGAGCATATCATTCACATACTTGGTTTGACATATGAAAGTCCCTTCCTTCAATTGCTTGATTTGAAATCCAAGAAAGAACTTCAATTCACCCATCATGGATATTTCAAACCTCTTGGTCATGATCTTACTAAATTCCTCGCAAAACTTTTCATTAGTAGAACCAAAGATAATATCATCAACATATATTTGACAAACAAATAGATCATTGTCTACTTTTTGAGTAAAGAGAGTAGAATCGGCTTTGCCCATCACAAAACCGTTCTTGAGACGAAATTCCCTAAGGTATTCATACCATGCTCTAGGAGCTTGCTTGAGCCCATAGAGCGCCTTATGGAGCTTGTATATATAGTCGGGATGCTTAGGGTCTTCAAAGCCCGGTGGTTGCTCCACATACACTAACTCGAATAGAGGCCCATTCAAGAATGCACTTTTCACATCCATTTGATAGAGCTTGAAATCATGATGAGTGGCATAGGCTAGCAAAATTCTAATTGACTTAAGTCTTGCCACCGGAGCATAGGTTTCACCAAAGTCCAATCCTTCAATTTGAGTGAACCCTTGAGCAACCAATCTTGCTTTGTTTCTTGTGACAACACCATGTTCATCTTGTTTGTTGCGGAATACCCATTTGGTGCCAATCACATTTTGCTTGGGTCTCTTCACCAATTCCCAAACTTCATTTCTTGTGAAGTTATTCAATTCTTCTTGCATTGCCATTACCCAATCCGCATCATCAAGTGCTTCTTCAACCTTGAGAGGTTCCAAAGAGGAAACAAACGAGTAACTAGCACAAAAATTTGCTAAACGAGAACGAGTGGTTACCCCTCTTCGGATGCTCCCAAGAATATTGTCCACGGGGTGATCCCGTTGAACACTTTGATGAACTCTAGAATGAGATACTTGAGATTGCCTTTGAATAGGCCCATCATCATCTTCTTCACAAGCTTGAGGAGCAATATCATGAGTTTCTTCATCTTGACCTCCCCCTTGATCAATGCCATGACCATGATCGTCACCATGAACTTGATCTTGACCATGAGGAGAAGTAGATGGTTCAACTCTTGTTGAAGAAGATGGTTCATTAGTACCATCATCCGGAGCTTGAGCTTGCACTTGATCCTTCATGAGTGTCTCCCGCGGTCTCACTTCATCTAGTCCCATCTTCAAGATGGATTCACTTGGAGGCTCTTCTTCATCTACAAGGTCATTTTCAACTTGCTCTACTTGAGAGCCGTTTGATTCATCAAATTTCACATCTACCATAACCTCAACACAAACGATGGTTTTGTTGAAGACACGGTAGGCGTGTTCGTTAGTACCATAACCAAGTAGAAAACCTTCATCAAACTTAGGTGCAAACTTAGAACTTTTGGCTTTCTTGTTAAGAATGTAACATTTGCAACCAAAAACTCTAAAGTAATGCATTACCGGTGATTATCTCATATGGAGTCTTGTTCAACTACTTTTGGAGATAAAGCCAGTTGGAGGCATGACATGCTGTGTTAACTATTTCGGCCCAAAAGATATCCAGAGTGTTGTACTCATCAAGCATAGTTCTTGCCATTTCAATCAATGTCCTATT
Source organism: Alloteropsis semialata (assembly GCA_004135705.1). Lineage (NCBI taxonomy): Eukaryota > Viridiplantae > Streptophyta > Magnoliopsida > Poales > Poaceae > Alloteropsis > Alloteropsis semialata. The sequence goes on along the minus strand of CM014270.1, from coordinate 10,064,193 downwards.
TTTCCTCTCAACAATGCCATTTTGTTGAGGTGTATAGGGAGCGGAGAGCTCATGCAAGATGCCTTCTTCATCAAGAAATTCCTCAACACCGGTATTCTTAAACTCCGAACCATTGTCACTTCTCATGCGCTTGACCTTCAGTTCAAACTCATTTTGAGCCCTTCTAATGAACTTATTGATAATTCCTTGAGCTTCACACTTCTCTTTCAAAAAGAATACCCAAGTAAACCGAGAGAAATCATCCACAATAACAAGACCATATTTATTACCACCAATGTTAATGTAAGCAATGGGTCCAAATAAATCCATATGAAGAAGCTTCAAAAGTCTTGAGCTAGATAATATATTCTTGGGTGGATGTGGAGCACCAAATTGCTTTCCGGCTTGGCATGCACTACACAACCTATCTTTCTCAAAGACAACATTTGTTAGTCCTAGGATGTGTTCATCTCTTTGAAGTTTAGCCAAGTTCCTCATGCCAACATGAGCTAGTCGGCGATGCCAAAGCCAACCCATGCTAGATTTTGCCACTAAACAAGTCTTTGGTTTCACTTTAATAGTTGTGAAATCAACTAGATAAAGCTTTCCCTTAAGTTGACCCATAAAAGCAATAGAAGAATCCTCCCTTCTCAAGATGGACACACCTTCATTAGTAAAGAGACAATTGTAGCCCATCTCACAAAGTTGTGATACCGACAACAAATTGTATCCCAAAGAATCAACTAAATAAACATTTGAAAGTGATGAATCATTTGAGATAGCAATTTTACCTTGACCTACCACATCACCATGATTATTGTCACCAAATGTGATCTTCTCAATAGGTGTATCATATTCTTCTAATGATGAGAACATATTCTTCTCTCCGGTCATATGATTTGAACATCCACTATCAAGCAACCATGAAGTCCCACCGGAGGAATATGCCTACAAAACAAGTTAAGCTCAAGCTTTAGGTACCCAAACTTGTNGATGAGAACATATTCTTCTCTCCGGTCATATGATTTGAACATCCACTATCAAGCAACCATGAAGTCCCATCGGAGGAATATGCCTACAAAACAAGTTAAGCTCAAACTTTAGGTACCCAAACTTGTTTGGGTCCTTGAAGGTTAGAATAAGCAATC
>CM014270.1:10029852-10051413 GCA_004135705.1 Alloteropsis semialata | reverse complement strand
ACTGCAGAAGACAATAATAATTGTATGTTTATATCAAAGTACCATACCTGACCATCAGAAAAATCACCTCTGTAAACTCGGCCAGTGAAACCTTCACCGATAAGGCATTCTTCATTGAAGTCCCTGGTAGCTGCCAGAATGTCAGCAGCTGGAAACTGTTTTGCGGTTAGAAGGTTTTTAGATGTCTTGGGCCAACTTTTTATTTTGGGAACTCTATCAGATGTAATGTCGTTACTAGAGGAAGGATCACTGCCAATCAATAGAGAACTCCAAGAGTACAAGACCTCATTTGCTTTAGGGACTGCAAAATGGCAAATATGAGTTCCAGTATTGTGAAAGAATTTTGATCTATCCCATAGATAAAGAATGTGGCATGAAAGAATATAAAGTAAACATCAGTACATGGATGAATTTAATCAATGTGCCTTGAAAATAACAAAGGTTCATGTTTTATGATGAGTCCTAGATTTACAGTTTGGATCCTAGATTTGTAATGAGCACAAAATAAGTAGTCTGGTTATCAACTACAAATGCATGAAACGTTATGTTAAATAATTTAAGCTCTCAGTTCTACCTGCTTCGATATTGGCTGGGAAAGTCTTGGCACGGTTAGAGGTGCTCTTGGGGCGCAATGAACAGCTTTTCCGATTTTTCAGAACCAATCCAACAATGAGGAGCACAAACACTGTGCATGTGGCACTAGCTACTGCAGCTGCTGTCACTCGAGAGTGTGACTTCCTATGGTGGCTATTACTTTGCAGAGAAGAATACCCAAAAGAAGGCTTTGGAGATTTTGGCCTGCGCTTGGGATTCTGCTTAGCTGCTGGTGGAGGTGGTGGAGGTGGAAGTGGAGGTGGAGGTGGAGGTGTAGGTGGAGATGGAGATGGAGGGAAAGATTTAGGTGGAGGTGAATGGGTCCTCCTATTAAATGAGGACGATGCTCTGAAACCAGGTTGAAACTGGTTTCCATCAATCCTGGAATGTTGAGCAGGAAAATTATTGATTTCGAATAGATATGAAGCCAAGACACATAGAGATAGCCAGAGAGGAGGGGGAGGCAAAGTACAGCAGAATTCAATACCTCAGCTCAGGAATGGACTCAAATGTTCCAGGAACATAACCACTGAAGTGATTATTTTCAATGTTTCTGTGCAATAAGTTTATGGTTGTCAGCATTAAGAGTTAAAATGAATAAAATGCGAACCAATATTTTTGAGCAGCAAATCCAGTCAAATTTCTTACAGTGATGACAGTGGAAGGCCTGCTAACAAAATCACAGATCCTGTGAACTCGTTATGATGTAGATAACTGCAAACACAAAGACAAGAAAATCTATATTCAACCAAGTTCTGCATCCATGTTCACGAATGAAATAGCTCCAATAGCAAGTTCGCTCTTACAGAAAGCGAAGATTCGTCAATGAGCTAAACGATGTTGGTAGGTCACCACTGAAAGCGTTGAATGACAAGTCCCTGAAAACCAGGGAAATAAACTTCACATGAGTGGGTAAAGATCAAATAAGTTGGGAAATTGTTATTTGCAAGGATGCTGAGGATGGCAAATGCCATGAAGGGTGGAAAAGAACTGTTCTGGCATTGAAATGTTCACTTTTTCAACAAACAAAATGAGCTGGGTCCTCATGCAAAAACAGGTTGAAAACTGTGTCAATGAAACACAGAACAGCATCGTTTCAAAAAAAATAAAGGGCATGCCAACAAATATATGAGGAATAAAAGCTAGCAAACGAATATGTATACACTAATGTATGGCTGAAGTTTCTACTATAGATGCACACATTAAGAATTTCCATGTCTTGCTGCACATGATATATCAATGAACATCAAAGTGAAAAAAAAAACTAATTCACTTCCAAATGGACAAAAGACTGGGTAAATAAGATGTGAGAATCTTACATCGTTTCTAAGCTATCCATGTTAACAAAAACATCACCAATTACTCCAGAGAGTTTATTGTAGCTGAAGTTCCTGCAATAAAGGTTATAGATCAGTCAGTTAATCCTGCAACCAGATCTCAAAATGTGAAATGCTCCATTCCCAAAATACACTCACAGGTATTTCAGGGAGTGCAACCATGGCAATGATGATGGTATATTCCCTTCAAACTTGTTGGCTGCCAAATTTCTGCAAGAGAAAAACCATGGGCACGTCATTTGCACTTTACATTTTAGTATTTGAGTCAGCTAAAAGTGGTAGCCAAATATGGGAAAAGGGACGTACAAGTATTCCACATTTGGGGGCAAAGTTGGCGGGATTTCACCAGCAATGTTATTGAAGCTCAGATCCCTATCATCGACATAAAGTAAAGCACCAGAAACTAAATCGAATCATGATTTGTGAAGTCAAAACCAGATAGCGGGGTACAAAAACTTGGCAATTAGAAGCTCACAATTTTTTCAATGACTGAAACTTGAGCAGCTCTGGGCCAAGCCATCCACCAACTCCGAGCCCACTGATATTTCTTCATATGAGTGACAAAGCAAATAACAAAGCCAGCAGATCAGCTTTCTATCAATTTTGGAGCAAATCTAATCAATAAGTAAATTAATTAGCTTAATAATTACATTGTGACAACGGATGATCCCTTGCAAAAGACGCCTCGCCACTGTCCATGCCGACCACCCTCGCCACATGGGTCACCACCCTGGAATATCCAACCAGAAAGCTGCCACGGCGACTCCAATGTGCGGTATAACCCCCAAAGTCCTAGCGCTGCAATGCCGCAAAAAAAAACAATGACAAAGTAAGCACAATAACGAACCTGTTGAGTCTACTTCTTAATTTCAAAATTCCAACTTCAGAGCACCAAAACACAAAGAGACAACAGGATTGCATTGCACCCCACCAAGGCATTGAGCAAAGGGAAGCAAACAGACAATCTTATTCTGTACCCAGGTTAAACGCAACGAGTACTAATCCCAAGCGTAATCCCGCGACCATAGCCAACAATGAACGATCAGAGCTAAACGCCACAGATGGCCATCCCGCGACCATAACCTACGGTCACAGAGCTAAATGCATCCCACGACCATAGCCAACAATCGCAGAGCCAAACGCCATCGCAAGCATGCATAGATATACACGCACACAGGCGCGCGCAGCATGGCCACATCAAGCTACAACAGCGCCAGACGGCGGCCAAGCAACAACAATTCACACGCTCGATCGGAAGTCGGAACTGCATCGACACGCACGATCGGAGACACACCACACGCGCGCGCATAAGCGCGAATAGCATAGCACACCGCTGGCCAGTGCTCGATCACCACGACCTACGGAACAGGAGGCCAGGAGACTCACCATCAGGAGGGTCGGTGAAGGAAGCGGCGGAGGCGAACGCGGCGCAGAGCACCGCCACGGCGAGGAGGAGGCGCGGCGCCGCCATTTCGAGTCCTCACGCGCGCCCCCAAAATCCGCCGCGCCGGTTCCCCGCAAAACCCCGGGCCAGGTCGAGCAATCCCGAGTACGAACCGGAGCAGGACGCGCTCGAACTTTCTAGAAGCTTCCGCGGAGCAGCGCGCGGCTTGCGAGGTGCGACGATGCCGTCTGAAATTCCTCCCCCAATCCCGCGCCGGCCCGCGAGATCGCGGTCGGATCACGGGACCCGGTCGCGAGTGGAGGATCCCGCCGACCGTAGCGGGTCGAATCGCCCGGCGTGGTCGGAGGGGCGATGCGGATGCTCCCGGGATGGCGGGGGTTTGGGGTTTTTGGTTTGGTGCGGAGGGAAGCTTCTGGTTTTGGTGTTTTGGGAGGGAAGGAAGAAGGTGGAGGAAAAGAGTACGGAAGAAGGGAGGCGGTCACGTGCGCGGCACGTGAGCTGCGGTTGTGGCCTTGTGGCGGAAGTTGTGTGGGGATGGGCCTGGGCCGGAGGACTTGAGGCGGTGCGATTGGGTTGCGCGGGAAGTTGTTTGAGGGGCGGAAGTCAAGACTCAAGAGGGCCGCGGGCACGCGAAAGACGGCCATGGACCGCGGGACATGTGTGATCCGCTGGCAAGTTGTTGACACTTTTTTTCCTTTTCTTCGGGTGTAATTTGGTTCGTTATAACTTGTTTCTTAGATTTTCAACATCAAATCTGGAGTATATCTGAAATTACGTAGTATGTGTCGTATATTTGAAATTCTAAATGTTTTTTTCATTTTCAAATGCATTATAAATGATTTTTTAAAGTTGGGCAGTCCTATTAGGGTGATGTCAATTTTCTTGCCCCTAGCAACTTGTGGATTCTTTAGCGAATTTTGTCAGCAAAGAGTGGCCCAATGCTCAGCTACATGCCTGCATCTTTGTGGATCATGCGCCAATTCATTTGAATTAAAAACTGCATAATGATGTTGATGTTTGCCTTGAGATTGAATTACGAGTCACCACTTTTTGTTGAATTGTCTACCTACTCATTTGTTTGGGCCAATTATTCTTTAAAAAATATACTTCTTGCCCTCTAAAGAGGAGATCTAAATGCTTAGCCCGACTTCTAGGCTAATTATTCTAGTCAAACTTAATCTTAAATGATTTACCTAGATTTACCATCTGACTCTAAAAAAAAGTAGTAGACGATCTTTCTTGCAAACATACGCTTAAAAGTGTATGGAGATAATCAGGACAATTGGACGAGTTTGACCAAAAACAAAATTTGAGGGACTAAATTGGACAATTTAAAAGTTGAAGGATGAACTTGACTCTTGAAACAAAATTGAAAGACAAAAATTGCTATTTTGCCTATCGAATATTTCAAGAACCGGCAAGGTTTGACAGTGTATGTAAAGCCTTCACTGAGTTTTATGATTGAATTATGTAGCATTCTGCCATTCTCATCCAAAGTTTCATGAGTCGTTGTGCGCATCAGTGCATGGTGTTGTGTACTCCCTCTGTTCCAAATTATAGCTCAATGTTGACTTTTAAAATACAACTTTGATCATTCGTCTCATTCAAAATTTAGTACAAATAAATAGAAATATGAGTCGCAAATAAAGTATCTTTGATAATAAAACAATTAATAATATTAATATAATTTTTTGAATAAGACAAATGGTCAAATGTGTATTACAAAAGTCAGCAATGAACTGTAATTTGGAATTGAGGGAGTATTTCATTACTTGAGTCCAATTATTGTTGCATAATCTTTTGCTTGAGTGTATGTCCATGTTGTTCCTATAAATCTCTAATATACTTGAAATTTGCGTAGGAAACTACGAGTTTCTAGAGAAGATTCTAGGTTGAATCCAGGAGTAGCTCTGTCAAATAGTTTTTTCAGAGAGAAGTGTATGAAGTGACTCTCTAAAATGTACTAAGTGGCTAGAAGCTGAAAAAACTAGCTTCGTATGATCCACTTCCATCGTTCCACGCGATATTCCTGCCTCCATAAAAGTTATCATGAGAACCATAGTGAGTCACTTTCAGCCATAAATCATTTCTCTCAGAGAATCTACTCCCATAGATTAGAGATAATAGCTTTATTGTTTTAGCACAAAACTTCACATGGATTATGCTCGCTAGACCAGAGATTAATTCAGGTCACCTTTACTATTGTAAAACATTTGGTCAGTAGGGTGTGATTGAGAATTTGAGATATAACATGGAACAGACACAAGTTATACGACTGCAACGAGTTCAATGTAACTGGCACACCTGACATTTATGCTTTGAAGACATGAAAGGCAAAATCTAAATGAAGTGGAAAGTTCAAGTTTCATATGTACAATGAGTGATAAATGATCACCATAAATTTGAATGAAGTGTTTTTTAGTAGAGTTGATTCATCGATAACACACCTCTTGACTATATTGCTATCTATTGCATACACATGATTGTTGTCCTGTTGCAACACACGGATATAGACCTAGTTTTTATTAAAAGTGAATTAGCTGATGGCTTAGAGATGCAGCCGCTAGTTGCAGCGCTCACCACACCAGGGTTGAATCCCCAAAAGTCCAGGAAGCCTCTCTCGCATGGTGCCACAAAGAAATTGTAAAGCACCTATCATCTACATAATATATAGATAATTCCGAAAGTGTAAGCAAGATTACATCGCTGGTATGAATATTGTTCAATACCTTTTTGAAAACATAAGAACGGTTTCTAAATACGGAAAAAATAGATTATCCCCCAAACACGTCCTAACTTCCATATAAGTAGTAAGAAAATCATGATCGGCAGGAGCAACTTGTGCATGATATCACACACTATGACAAGCTTCCGCCTTCCATGAAACTTCCTCCACCACTGATAGTGTGGGCCCAAATTCGACTACTTGGTGTTTTATTGCTCCGTGTCCCCAAGCGGTCTGTACTATCCTCTATCAACATTTCTCTCATTATATATATGGCGTGTGAACATCAAAATCAGCACCACAGCCACCATCTCATTCATAGGGCGGGGTGGGCTGCCACAGGGAGTGGCGTAGTAGTGGTATAATAGATTGGGAGGTGTGGTGGAGCTATGCAGGATTTCCATGTTGAAGCCAAGCTGATGCCTGAGCGCGTGTTGGGACACAACCGGCCCAAAAGAGGGAGAGATAGTTGGAGCTAGGGTAAGGAAAGATGTCGGCATAATCAGGGAGGCAGCAGGCACGACACAGCTGTGCACCACAACATCCCGAAGCCAAAGGCAGGGAGCTCAAAAGGAAAATGGGGTTGTCCTGTTTCCTGTGGGTAGTGGGATCTCAACACGAGGTATGAACCTTGATGTATCGACCAGGACAAAGTTATCTCAAAGAACGGTAAAAAGAGAGCTCGACGCAGCGAGAGATTGGGGGAAGGGGTCTCGGCGTGGTAGGTCTAGATCTCAGTGGTGTATGGATATGCCATGGGCTCAACATGGTAGGGTAAGAGGACCAATGTTGATGGGGAACCATCGATGTTTTCAGATTTCTTTTATCTTTTATTTTAATCGATTTTTTGATGAGTTTATAACTTTTATCGAATTTTTGAAAAACATTTTGCTTGAAAGAAAACTCTAGATTAAGGAAAAGCCTGTAATACTTTTCTGAACAGAAACAAAAACTCCTTGTGGGTGCGTGAGCCCATATTTAGGCTACTCGTTTCATATTTATCCACCAAATGCAATTTGATAAATATTTCTTTGTCCTTATTTTATTGGGATTCTTTCGGTCTCCCTCATTCCACGCTCTTGTGATCAACCCTTCCTCTAGGCAAATTTCAAAGAGCTACACAGCGTGATCTTAGAGAAAGGAAAATAATTAATTTTCTCCCTTTTGCTTTAGAAAATTACGATTAGTTACACCCCTATACAGGAATAAAAAACTACGATTAAGTATACCATCCTAAATAGGAACGTATTAGAAAACTACGAATGAATTGCACCATCCTGTATAGGAGCATATTAATTACTACAATTAATTATACCCATCATTTTCCAGGTGGAGTAGCAACCGTTTGTGGTGCAGTGAATAGTATACTGCTAAAATTAGTACTCCCTCTGTTTTCTGTGGGCGCGGTTTGGCCGTCCAATTTCACATTCTAACCAAAATTTACTTCAGAAATACGTAAGTTATGTCCCAAAAAATCAATCTATTGGATTCCATCGTATCTACAAACATCTCTAACTATTTTAATTTTGTGATTTTGGGCAGTCACACTAAAATTGAATTGGGGGGGGGACTATATCCCAATTTTTTCCTAAATATTTCGATTTTGTGACTATTAATGAAATATAATGTGAAGAGTTTACGGTCAACAATCGATCTTGGACAGCCAAACTAAAATTGAATGGGGGGGAAACTATATCCCAATATCAATACATGCGAAATACTCCTCATCAGAGCAGGCAAATGGCATTTCCAAAAAGAAAAATAAATAAATGAAGGACAGAGAGAGAGAGAGAGAGAGAGAGAGAGAGAGAGAGAGAGAGAGAGAGAGAGAGAGAGAGCAAACGGCATGGCATGACAAGTCACGTGGAAAAGCCAGCCGACAAATACACAAAAACCCTTTCCAGAAAAGAGCCGAGGCCCCACTCGCTCCATTCCTGCGCTCTCCTCTCACGCTCCCGTCGCTAGCTCTCTGCATCGCGGACGCAACGCCAGAGAGACGAGGGTGTGACCAAGGAAGCCAAGAAGCGAGAGATCGTCGTCGTCCTCCCACCGCCGCGCATTCCATTCCTGGTATTGCAGCGGCGCTGCTCTTCCTGCGTGCTTCGATGTTGCAGCGAAACTGTTGGTTTGTTCATAGCTCGATCGCTAGCTCTCGGAGGTCCTTGCAACTGGGGTTGGTCGGAACGGGATCTGAGATGAACAGATCGAGAGTTTTGTCGAGTGTTTTTTTTTTCGTTTCAGAGTGAGAATAGCTGCCTTGCTAGTGTAGTGTAGCACGTCAGGGAATGAATAATCCGAACCATGGGCACGTTGAGAAGCTATGCAGACAACTCCGCTCGGTTCTTAGCATGCAATGGACGAAATATCGCCTCAGTCAGCGATCTAAAGATGCATGTAACCGAGAATACTGCCTATGCATGAGCTACTTGTATATGAGGGTGATGCGAGGGGTTAAACTTTGGTTATTACTAGCTAGAGATATGAGGTGCCACCTTCACTGGATCCTCGGATCCGTTGGTGGGAGTTTGATCGCAATCTAGCTAGATCTGTCCGTTGATGGGAGTTCGATCGCAATCTAGCTGGATCTTCTAGAAATATATATATACACATATATATCGGAGAAATTCATTGCATGACTTACTAGCTAGACCCCGTTGGTGGGAGTTCAATCGCAATCTAGCTAGTCTTTTTTTTCCTCCATGCAACCCTCCATGTGTCATTTTTCCTTTTGTTCATTGGGTAGTAACGGGCCACCTCCGAAATGCACGTCTCACTTTTGTGGTAGGGATACACGTGGAGCTTTGAATAACTTACTTGCTTGGCTATCAATGTTTAGTGTGTTCCTTTCCTTCAGGAAAATTACCCTTTTTTGTCGATCCAAGTTTTACCTCCATTTTGGACGTGCAGGGTTTCAGTTACCGTATAGTTATGCTTTTCACCTCTTTTGCAGCGGTGGAACAATGGAGCTCCGATTGTCTTAGTTGTTTGATTATCAATGCTATAGGACTGCTCTTAAATGCTCACTAATTAAATTTTCCCCATTATTTTTACATGTTCCTTTTGTGAGAGACCACCCTTCTGATTGCTGAAACTGAATCTTTTGCATTGTTGTGCTCAGGGGTGGACAGTCATAGTTCCACAGGTATTGTCTTTAAGACCCTTCCTCGGTTGTTTGATTGCGACTTTATTGATGTTTCTCAATTTTTTTGTGTGAGTAGCTGTTTCTTTTTAGCTCGTCGGTCACTCTTCGTGCTTATGGAAATGTCTTTCGATCACTAATTTAGCATGTGTAAATTCAGTAAACCTTGTCTTTTGCGGTTACTTGGCTAACTATCAATGATTTAGGGCGTTTCTTTCCTCCGAGAAACTGCCCTTTTTGTTGATCCAAATTATTTCTGTAATTCTGGATGTGTGGTTCTTCGGTAGGGTTTATTTTGTGGTATTAGAATAATTGAGCTCTAATTACCTTTGTTGTTTGATTGTCTATAGCTTATTAGCACTACTCTTAAATGCTCACTAAAACTATTCCATTATTTTTACAGGTTCCTTTGGTGGTAGCCAATCCTGCTGCAGTTCGGTTTGCTGGAATTGAATCTTTTACATTGCTGTTAAGCTCAGGGTGGACAATCATAGCTCCAAAGCAGGTACTGGCTTTAAGATCCTTCCTTAGCTGTTTGACAGTGTGCTTTATTTGTGCCGTTCTATTTTTTATTTAGGTGCCAACAGTTGTTCCTCTTTAGCTCGAAGTGGTCCTTTTGTTATTGTTGTTCAAAAATATTAGTATCAATTGAAAAACAATAATTTCCCTCATGTTTATGAAGAAGTCTCCTGGCCGTTCCAGGTATTGCAGTTGTGCTGCTCCTCCTTCGTCCTTCGGTGTCGCTGTAGCTCGCGTCCTTGTACTGGGGTCGGTCAGAAGTCGGAACGGGTAAAGCATGAAAATAAAGCTGAGGATCCGATAGAATAGATTGAGAGTTCTATGGAGCAGTGTTCTTCCGTTTTCGTTTTGGAGTACGAATAGTTGCCTAGTGTAGTGTCAAGAGTGGCACGAATCCAAATGATGCACACATGCATGTTGTGCATGTTGGGAAGCTACGGAGATAACTCTCTGCACAATTCTTAGGGGGTGTTTGTTTTCTCCACAGATTATATAATCTATGGACCACAAAATAATCTGAAATAAGCTACCCAATTGCAGCTTATTTGGGATTATTTGGTGGTCCATGGTGATATTTTACTATGTTGCCATCAACCATAAGTTAGATTACATAATCCTAAGTGGAAACAAATAGGGCCTTAGTAATGGACCATAGATCACATTGGCCAGCACTATAATTCTTTTACATGAACTACTTGCACGGGGTTGATGCAAGGGACCAACCTTTGGTTATTGCTAGATAGAGGTCTGAGGTGCCATCTTTGCTCGATCCTCAGATCCATTGGAGGGAGTTTGCAATCGAGATCCTTGGCATTATGTTGTCTTCCTCCTCTAGGGATATGCTTCAGATCAAAGTTTATACAGATTCCTTTTTTCCCTCTATAAAATTGTCCACGTGCGATTTTTTTGTCATTGCGTTGTAACGGGCTGCACCCTGTAGAAACACTCATCACTCTTTTGCGGTAGTAGAGTTGCACGTGGAGTTTTCATTAACTTGCCTGTCTGGATATCAATGGTTTCATGTTTCTTCTCTGGACAAACTGCCATCTTTGTTCATCCCAGTTATGCCTACTTTGGATTTACGAATCTTCGGTTCATTCGACGGGTTACATAAAGTGACGCTTATCACCTCTTTTACGGCAATAGAATAGTAGAGATCTTATTACCTTCATTGTCTGATTCAATGTTTTAGTACTACTCTTAAAAGCTCACTAAAAATTTTCCACTATTATTTTTGTAGGTTCTTTTGTGATAGACCATCCTATTGTTCTGATTGCTGAAACCGTTCTTTACATCGTTGTAAGTTCAGGGGCGGACAATCATAGTTCCAAAGGTATTTGCTTTAAGATCCTTCCTTGGTTATTTGATTGTGTGCTTTATTGGTGAAGTTCTTTTTTGTATCAGCAAGTGTTTCTTGTTTACCTTGTAATAGTCATTGTGTTAGTGTTGTTCAAAAATATTAGTACCAAGTGAAAAAAGTCTTTCCAATCTCCATCGCTCTTCATGTTTATGAAAGTCTTTCTATCACTAATTTAGCGTCCACACAATTGTCCACGTGTGATTTTTCCTTTTATTCATTGCATTGTAATGGGCTACCTTACATAAACATTTGTCACCTCTTTTGCGGTAGCAGAGTTGCATATGGAGTTTTCATTAACGCGTACTTGTCTAGCTACCAATTGGTTTGTGTTTCTTTTCTCTAGAATAAAGAGCCCACTTTGTCAATACAAGTTACGCCTATTCAGGACTTGTGGATTTTGAGTTCGTTTGAAAGGTTACCCTTACCATCTCTGTTGCAGTGAAGAATATGTAATTGCTGAAACTGAGTCTTTTACATCATCGTACGTTAATTCTGAAGGTACTAGTCTTAAGATCCGTCCTTAACTGTATGTTTGACTGTGCGCTTTATTGGTGATGTTCCTTTTGTTTCGGCAGCAGCGGCCAGCAGTTGTTCCCTTTTTTAGGTTGCAGTGCTCCTTCTCACCTTCTGCTAGTGTTGTTCAAAAATATTAGTACCAAGTGAAAAGGTCTTTCCAGCCTCGATCGCTCTTCAAGTTTATGAAAAGTCTTTCTGTCACTAGTTTAGCATGTGTGAAACGACGCTCTAGAGGCAGTAGAGTTACACACGTGTCCGACTATTGATGGTTTAGTGTGCTTCTTTCCTCTGGGAAAATGCCTTTTTTGCTGATCCAAGTTATACTCAACATTTTGTACAGAGTGTGTTTTTTTTTTCAAATTGTTTGACGGTTTACCGTACAAGTTATCACCACTTTTGCCATATCAGAATTATAGAGCTCTGATTACCTTGAATATTTAATTATTAATGCTTTAGAATTACTCTTAAATGCTCAATAAAATGTTCTCCTTTTATTTTCACAGGTTCTTTTTAGTAATAGGCCAGCCATCCTATTGCTGAACTTGGGCACACAATCACGATTCCAAAGGTACTGGTTGTAAGATCCTTCCATCCTGTTTGAGGGGTGTTTCGATCCTGGTGCTAATACACAAAGTGCTAAACTTTAGCGCTAGCCTAGTGCTAAAGTTTAGCTAAGACACAAAAAATTTAGTTAGAGGTGAAGTGCTAATGAGTGCTAAAATTTAGCACCCAACTTTAGCACTTCCAAACATGCCCTCTGTGCTTCATTGTGTCAACAATTGTTTCCTTTTTAGCTTCCATTGGTACCTTTGTTATAGTTGTTAAAAAAGTATTAGTACCAAGTGAAAAAAAAATCTTTCCACCCTCAATCCTCTTCATATTTCTGAAAAAGTCCTATCACCATTCACTTATTTAGCATGTGTAAACGCTTTCAACCATTTTTTGCGGTCGAAGAGTTATATGTGGAGTTTTGATTAACTTTGCTCTCGATGGTTTAATGTGTTTCTTTTTGTTGAACCAAGTTATGCCTTTCACTTTAGACGTGGGATTCTTCAATTCGTTAGATATGTTACCATAAGCGATGTTTATCGTATCTTTTGTGGCATTAGAATCGTGAAGCTCTTATTACCTGTTCGATTAAAAATACTATAGCAATATTCTTCAATGCTCACTATAGTTCTCCCCTTTATTGTTACAGGTTCCTTTTTGATAGACCATTCTACTGTTGAAGCTCTGATTTCTGAAGCTTGAATCTTCTACATTGCTGCTGAACCCAGGGGCAGACAATCATGGTTCCGAAGGTACTGGTTCAAGATCCTCCTTGTGTGTTTGACTGTACATTTTATTAGTGTTGTTTAGTTTTTTTTTCTTTCCTTTTTGCGTTAGCAGTTGTTTCTTTTTCCTCCTGGCTCGTGGTGTGGTCCTTTGTTAGTGTTATAAAATTTTCGCAAAAAATAGTTAGTGTTGTAAAAAAATACTTTTTAATCTCATGTTGTTAACAAATGTTTAGTACCAAGTAAAAAAAAAAGAATCAGGCGAAGTTGCCCCCTTTTTGTTTTTTGAGCCACCCGTCCCAAGCTGGACCAAATCAGAGCCGTTCATTCTCTGTCGTCCGAATAGACTTTGGTCAAATCACTCCATGGTGAAACGAGACCAAGCCCGAATCCGACCCCCCTGCGCTGCGTAACGCACTAACGCGCTATGCCGCAATGGAAACCTAGTCGCCGCCGCTTGATGGCCACCGCCGCCGTCGCGCAGCTCCGCCCCCCGGCAGCCGCTTACTTGCGCCGCGCTATCCACTACATTACCTTTCTCCCGCTCAGTGACAGCCTCGTTTCGCCGCATCGTTGCCTCCTCGCCTTCATGGTTCCTTGTGGCGGTGTCGAGGTGAAATTGGGGGTGGAGGTGGAGCGGAAGCGTGGGCTTTGGCCTGCTCCATCGATGCGACGGCGCGGGCGAGTCGGTGCTGGTGCTGCGGCTGGGGCGCCGGGTGAGTTCGATCGCATCGCAAATTTGGAGGGTGACTTATATATAATTTAAAAGACCAATTTAATTTTACAGTTGACTGTGCCATCGGTCAAGCAGACTTTTCTTTTTCCTGTTATAAAGTTGCAAGTGGTTGCTCATTGCTAATGTAGCATGTATATACTGATCCATCAAAGCTCCTTTATAATTTCTAAAAGCACGATTCATATAAACGCTGTATTAGCAAGGAGCATGAGGCGTGGCAAATTAAACTCTATCGGTTGAAGCATTTGTGCACAAGAGCTTTTCTTGAGTTTGTAAGAAAGATAAAAACACAGTTAGTTAAACATTTACAAACTTAAAATACATTTTGGCTTATTATTGCTTCTAAGCTAGAAGTTACTCGTTCCAAGTTCTTTAGCTCATCAGCTTGCCTGTGTTTATTATTGATCGGAGGTGGGTACTAATTCGAACCCCTGATGCCTTAACAATTATTTCGATGCTACCTGGACACTGATACTGTTTTTTTAACATTGCATTTCCCTTTTGCAGGATAGCTTGGGCTTGTTCATCCTATTTGTCTGCTTCATCGCTAGTTCTGCTTTCACTGGGTCTTCTGATATAGATAATCTATACAATCTGAGGGTTGCAGTTGCTAATAAAACAAATGACTCCCTTTCGGACTGGTTTGGTACAGGAACTCGTCCATGCAACTGGACGGGTATAACTTGCAAGGGAGCTGCTGTTGTGGCCATAAACTTGTCATCTATGCCACTAGGTGTCCCTTTTCCATTATGCATCACAGCATTCCGGTCACTTGGTCAGCTCAACTTAAGCAGGTGTAATTTATATGGTAAGATTCCAGAAGCCTTGGGAAATTTGCAGAATCTCCAGTACCTGGACTTGAGCAAGAACCAGCTTACTGGACCCATACCTTTCTCATTATATGATTTGAAGATACTGAAAGAAATAGTGCTAGCCAGAAACAACTTGTCTGGACAATTGAGCCCTGCCATTGCTCAGCTTCAGAACCTCACTAAGTTATTGATATCCATGAACAACATTTCTGGAGAACTTCCTCCAGAGCTAGGCAGTCTGAAGAACCTGGAGGTCCTGGACATAAAACAGAACAGATTCAATGGATCGATACCAGAAACTTTTGTAAACCTGACTCGGCTCTTTTACCTTGATGCAAGAAATAATAAGCTCACTGGATCAATATTTCCGGGAATAAGTGCATTGCTGAACCTGCTAACACTGGATTTCTCTTCAAATAATTTGATGGGGCCAATACCTAATGAGATTACTCATCTGGAAACTCTGGAGCACTTAGCTTTGGGCTTGAATCATTTCATTGGAGGGATTCCAAAAGATATTGGTAACCTGAAGCAGCTAAAAGAACTATCTCTCTCTGGATGCAACTTATCAGGCACCATCCCTTGGTCAATAGGTGGTCTCCAAAGCTTAACTGAACTTGATATATCAGGCAACATCTTCAATTCGGAACTCCCAGCGTCTGTTGGTGAACTAGGCAATCTGACCATCCTGATTGCAATGAATGCAAAGCTCATTGGGAGCATACCGAAAGAACTTGGTAACTGCAAGAAACTTACTCGTGTACGTCTGTCGTTTAATGCCTTCACGGGATGTATCCCAGAAGAACTTGCGGGTTTAGAAGCTGTTACCCATTTTGAAGTGGAAGGTAACAAACTGTCAGGTTCTATTAGTGATTGGATTCCACATTGGGGAAATGTTATATCTGTAAACCTGGCAAATAACAAGTTCAATGGTACTGTACTTCCTACCATATGTCAAGCCAAGTTGCTGCAGTCACTTGACTTGCATTTTAACGATCTGACTGGAAGTATCACGGATGCATTCAAGGGATGCAGGAACCTGGTTCAACTGGATTTGCGAGGCAACAATTTCCATGGTGAGATACCTGACTATTTGGCTGAGCTACCTCTCAGAATATTGGAATTATCCTACAACCATTTTACAGGAGTGTTGCCTGGCAAGTTTTTGGAGTCATCAACCATTTTGGAGATGAATCTCAACAATAATAAGCTTACTGGTCGTATCCCTGAGAGCATTGGTAAGCTCCACAGGTTGCAGATGTTGCGGATGGGCAGTAACTGCTTGGAAGGACCTATCCCACAGGCACTAGGTGCTCTAGAGAATTTGACAGAAATGTCTCTTGATGGGAATAGACTATCTGGGAGCATCCCACAAGAGCTCTTCAACTGCAGGAACCTAGTAAAGCTAAACCTGAGCTCTAATAATCTGACTGGACCCATCCCAAGATCCATATCACAATTGACGTCGCTCACTTGCTTGGTTTTGTCTCACAACCAGCTCTCTGGTTCTATTCCTGCCGAGATGTGTGGGGGTTTCACCAATCCAGCTCATCCTGTCTCAGAGTTTCTTCAAGACCATGGCTTACTTGATCTGTCATACAATCGGTTGACTGGTCATATCCCACCAGGAATCAAGAACTGTGTTATTCTGGTGGGGCTGCACCTGCAAGGTAACTTATTGAATGGATCTATTCCTGCAGAGATTGCTGAGCTGAAGAATCTTATCCACATTGATATCTCTTTTAATGTATTAGTTGGGCCTATGCTTCCTTGGTCTGTGCCATTGCTCAACTTGCAAGGCCTTTTTCTCTCTAATAACCGCCTAACTGGAAATATTCCTGCTGAGATAGGCCGCATTCTTCCCAACATTGCAGTTCTAAACTTATCCAGTAATGCATTTATGGCTACTCTACCCCAATCTTTACTATGCAGCAAGACCCTGAACCGTCTGGATGTCAGTAACAATAAGCTATCTGGTAAAATCCCGTTATCTTGTACTGGCTATGAAGAATTATCGAGCTTACTGGTCTTGTTCAATGCAAGCAGTAACCAGTTCTCAGGGAGCCTAGATGAGTCTATCTCAAATTTCAGACAACTCTCTTATCTTGATATCCACAACAATAGCCTCACTGGAAGCTTGCCATCAGCATTGTCCAATCTAAGTTTTTTGAGCTATCTTGATCTCTCAAAGAATGATCTCAGTGGTGCCATCCCTTGTGGTATATGCAATATATCTAATGTCATCTTTGTCAATTTCTCTGGCAACAATATTGGCATGCATAGCTTATCAGATTGTCCTGCATCAGGCATTTGTGCTGCTGATAGTATCAATCATATGGGGGGGCATACCCCTCATGTAATTCTAAGAGTAGTGGCCATTTGTTTCACTGTCACCGTTGTCATTGTGGTTCTTCTGGTGTTTTTTCTGAGATGGAAGCTGTTGAGAAACAGGCCATTGCCTCTTGTACCTGACACTAGTAGTCAATCCAGGGCTACAATTGAGCCAAGCTCAAGGGAACCTCCGAGTATCAATCTCGCAACATTTGGGCATGCACTGCTGAGGTTCACCATAGATGATATCCTGAAAGCTACTGATAATTTCAACAGGGCACACATCATAGGCCATGGTGGCTTTGGGACTGTCTACGTGGCAGCACTCCCTGAAGGCCGGAGAGTCGCGATAAAGAGGCTTTATGGTGGCCACCAGTTCCTTGGTGACCATCAATTCCTTGCTGAGATGGAGACCATTGGAAAGGTGAAGCATCATAACCTTGTTCCCCTAATTGGCTACTGCGCTCGTGGTGATGAGCGTTTCCTGATCTATGAACACATGCTTCATGGGAACCTTGAGACATGGCTGAGGGACCGAGCAAACGCCCCTAATCCAATTGGATGGCCTGACCGTCTCAGGATCTGCCTCGGTTCTGCCCACGGACTCATGTTCCTCCACCATGGCTTTGTGCCCCGTATCATCCATCGGGACATGAAGTCGAGCAACATTCTATTGGATGAGCACATGGAGCCAAGGATCTCTGACTTTGGCCTTGCAAGGATAATCAGTGCGTATGATACTCATGTTAGCACCAATGTTGCTGGCACGCTTGGCTACATTCCCCCAGAATATGCACTAACAAATAAATGCACTGCAAAGGGGGATGTGTATAGCTTTGGCATTGTCATGCTGGAGGTGCTCACCGGACAGCCACCTACAGGGTCAGAGGTGGAAGAAGGGGGTGGGAACATTATTGACTGGGTGCGGTGGATGATTGAGCAAGGTCGGAAGGGTGAATTGTTTGATCCTTCCTTACCAGTTTCAGGCCTGTGGCGGGAACAGATGGTGCGTGTGCTTGCCGTTG
This sequence comes from Alloteropsis semialata, assembly GCA_004135705.1. Classification (NCBI taxonomy): domain Eukaryota; kingdom Viridiplantae; phylum Streptophyta; class Magnoliopsida; order Poales; family Poaceae; genus Alloteropsis; species Alloteropsis semialata. The sequence goes on along the minus strand of CM014270.1, from coordinate 10,033,640 downwards.
CTCTGGAATGCACTGCCGACGAGCCATGGAAGAGGCCGACCATGCCAGATGTGGTGAAGGGCCTCAGGATGATTCAACTAATGGAACCTGAAGCTCACAACCTCCAGGGACATGTGGCGCAGCCATGATCTTGGCACGCACTGCTGCCTACTGGTATGCTTTCATTTACTTATTTAAGTTCTTCATAGAAATTAGCTTTACTAAACTCATGCAACTTTTGCGGGATCCAGCTCTTCTGCCCTTTATGTGGTCTTGCAACGCTAACATATAACAGAAGTCTAAGTATACTATCCTGGTTAAATGCTGTCTGCAGCAATGTTCAAAATAGGCTTAGCTGGGGATCTTTGGGGTGTAGAAGTATTAGAATACTGCATTTTCATACAAGATTACTGCTTATACCGTAACTGATACCACTTTCGACAGCAGTATTTACCATGTGACTTTGCATTTGCAGCCTGTACTTCCTGGAGATAACCTACCTAAGGAGATGACCTTCGAAGCATACAACTACACCCTTAAAACTGTTTTTCAGCTTCACAGCATCATCTGAAGTGGGCAACTCGTCAGTCTGTCAGGCAAATGGGCGAGCATGTGTTCCGGCAAAGAGAATAAGGCACCAAACCGAAATGGAACTTTGGGCTAGATCGGTGCACTGGCCATGTAATGTGTTGTATGCTAGATCTGCGTTTGACCATTTGACGATGAACATCAACTTGTCGTCGGATAATAAATTTGAACTGGAACCATGACATCCTGATCGCCGTATTATTATTTTGTTGGGCCTGCCTGGCTCCCCGGACTTGCCAAGGCATCCAAACTGTTGCCAAGTCCTCGTTTGGAGCCGAGGATTTCCAAAGAATTCTTTTTATAAATCTGTACTGCTGCTCGTGAAATTCCTGATACGATCCAATGCATGCACCGAAATTTTTAACTCTCTATCAGTAGGCGTTAGGCGAACACTGCTTTATCAGTAAGCGACACGCATACAATTGAACTCTGCTTTATCTGCAAGCGACACGGATACAATTGAACTCTGCTCTACCAGTAAGCGACGAGCCTAAAACTTAACTGTTGGCGGTCCCTACAACCAGAGAGAACGGCGTAGATGACTGTTCAACAGAAGATTTATTTTACCCTGAATGCATCTTTCACCATGTTAGCAAGAAAGGCAATGTTGCTTGGCAGTTAGCACTACGAAAAGAGTGGTATTTTTTACTCTTCAAACCTCTTTCTGGGTAAAGTCATCATGCTGTTGTAATCTGCACCAATGCAGCCATGCTTATAACCTTTACCTTCGGCAAGCCATAAGGTAAGCCCAACGCACCAGCGTGGCTGGTAGCCCCGCATAGCCATGTAGGCTCGGATACCATATGGAGCAGAGAGAAATAGAGATGGGGCTCTGCAGGCAGTCAGAGTGACCTGCAGAGGCACCGGTTGCTTGGCAGCAAAAGCGAAAGAGAGAGAGAATCACGGTACAAAAAAGATAGAAAAAAAATGACAGCTTGTAGGGCCAACTGAGAACTAGTGGATGTGCCTGTATTGGGAGATGTGGTAGCCTTGACCACTAGGGTCCTATCTAGACATTACCACTCGCATACACCTACCTTGGGCTTGGCCTGAGAGAGCTTTGGTCTCTGACTGAAGAAATAGTAGGTGGCTTTCAGTTTTATGTGGGTGGACCGACTCCAGCAATAGTTTGACCTATTATGTACTAAAGAGGGTGCACAAGTGCTGCCTGTGTTACGGAGGGTTTGGTATTATAAGCGTAAAACCACAACAAAACTATCAATGGGGAAGAAGGATTTCTTGGCTCAGAGATGTTTTTATTCGATTATTTTCATCGGACAAGAACATGATGAGGAGATAAAAAAAAGAGAGGGAAAACCCCCGCAATTTATGCGGTGAACTCTCCATGATCGGGCAAACAGGGACCAGGGAATTGAACTACCCAGAGCTTGGCTAAAGAGAAATGGATTGCTCGTTCAATCCGAGCATGAGGGAAGCCATGCATGGGTTCGGTCTACACCCTCCATTTCAAATATATAGTGCTATTTGGAAGAGCCAAGTTATAGTTTTTTTCTTTTTGGAAGAATGAAAATTTTTTCGCTTTTCAAATATAAAAGCGTAATATTTATGTGATGTCTTGTTTAACGAGTTATTCCTATAATTGCCATATTTATCCATATTTAAAAAAGATAGTTTTTTTAGTGATTTTCAAAGGGCAATGCGAAAGAACCGAATCATGGTTTTCACAAAAAAAGATCCTAAACCATGGCATACAATGAAAGTGGTCTCATTTGACAGGGTTCCGGGTACTCGGAGAAACGCTTTTGCTTCAGTTTCTCATGGAAACATGTTCTTTGTGAATTCACGAGACCCCGATGGTGTCCATCGCCCTAGAAGGTTCGAGCTAGCTGCAACGTTTCGGGGTTTACTACAGGAGTGCAAGATCGCGTGACCCATGGATGGGCTGGCACAACTCATTAGGCAAAATAATTTTCAAATTCTTGGAGGAGGGAGCTGTTTACTGGTGTAAGGTGAATTGGTGAAGATAAATGAAAGTGATCCCATTTGACGTTCGACAGGGTTCCTAGTACTCGGAGAAACGCTTTTGCTTCGGTTTTCTCATAGAAACGCGTTCTTGGTGAGTTCACGAGATCCCGATGGCGTCCATCGCCCTTGAAAGGTTCAAGCTAGCGGCAATGCTCCGGGGTTTAGCGTGGGGGTGCAAGATCGCGTGACCCATGTATGGGCTGGCACAACTCATCAGGCAAAATAATCTTCAAATTTCATGGAGGGAGCTATTTATTGGTGTAAAGTGAGAAGAAATTAATTAGTGCCCAGCCAAATAAAAAGATATATGGTTTGTCCTAATAATATAAAAATACGGAGGAAGATCCGGCAGCAGAGAGAAGGTGAACGGCATGACCTGACAGAGTGACAGGATGACATCACGAGACAGCAGCAGGGTCCGCAGGACGCCTGCCTATAAATAACCACCAGGACAGGAAGCCAGAGGGCACTCACTTCTCTCCATTCCTGCGCGCTCTCCTCTCGCTCTCTGTCTCGCTCGCCGCATCATCGGCGCGCGCAGGAAAGGCTGATAGGCTAGCCGAGGAAGCGAGCAAGATCATCGACGTCCAGCTGCTCACTCTGTTTTCTGGTATTGTTGATCGCTACCCTTCTCGCCTACATAGTGGTTGTGCTTGTTCCTGTGTTGTTCCCTTGTTGCGCATCGATCCTTGTAGACAGGTAGCACGCGAGCGTTGTGTCAAGGATGGGCAATCCATGGAAGGCCTGAATCTGATAGAACAGATTGAACGCGTTGCGACCATGCTCTGCAGTGAACGAACTTTAATTCCTTGCGTTTTGCTATGAGGATCCAATAGGGTTGGGTTGAGTCAAACCCAATAGGTGTTTGGTTGAGCCGCCAAGGGGACTGGGTTCATATCCCACATGTAAATATTCTCAGAAATGAGGGTTAAGTACATTCCTTCAATTCAAAAGGACGGGCTCAACCCATCGATGCCGTCGTTTCTTCCATCACAGTCTCGAGCGAGCAGGGGCGGGTGCGGGAGTTCCTACGGTAGGGAAGCGGCGACATAGGCAGGGCCGCACATGTGAGGATGGCCTGTGGCGACGTCGATGCAAATTGGATCTAATGCAGGCAGTGGCGACTCGATGTAGGACCATGGCTAGGAGGCGCGACGGAGTGGTCGATGCGGAGGGACCGGATTTAGAGCGGGAGAGTTCTACTCGGAGTGGAGCTCGGAGCAAGTGGGGAGAGG
>CM014270.1:9985248-10029768 GCA_004135705.1 Alloteropsis semialata | reverse complement strand
CATTTTGCGACCAAGGGCCTAGCGGCGCTGCAAGCTTTTTTTGTCCCCTTTCCCATTGCAAGCTAGAAGTCGAAGGAGGGCACGAGGATGACACGTGAGTCTTATTGACGTTGTTGAGTATGACAGATGGATCCTGGTAACGATAGCTAATTACTAAAGCCATCAAACCCATCCACCCTAATCCTTCTAACCAACCAAACAAGAAACTGAGTTGGAGCCGTCCTGTCCCATCAAAAATAGAAATGGGATCCACCCATTCTACTTCAATTCATCTCCAAACCAAATACACGTTTTGAAAAACCTCGGGTTCCTTACACATCAACTACATGCGAAGGTTTAGGCAAGCTTTGATTGTTAGATTTTAGCTAGAGGTTTGAGCCAGCCAAGCCGTTGGAACGGTCAGAGGGATTACAATCTAGATTTTTTTTTTCAGGGTGTTTCCTTTCTCATCAGAGTCTACTCCGGCACGAAATTCAGCCTCCTTTTTCTGTTTTGCGATCCACGACTTATATTTTCCCCGGGAAACTTGTTATATTTTTGTCCGTCCTAGTTCTGCCTTTATTCCGTACTAGACAGTTGTCCAAATTTATTCGTGTTGAGAGATCGAGTTTATCTTACCTCTTTTACAACAAGCATGCAATGAACGTTGAAAAAAAAATGCAAAATGCTTACCAGTCTCTTGTATATTTTTGTTGTTGTTGTTACACAGGGTCTATTCTGACGCACAGCTGCATTGAAGTACTTATTGCTCAAGCAGAGTATTTGGAGTCGCTATATATTTCGCGTAGGGGCCATGGGTCCAAAGGTACTGGTTTAAGATCCCTTCTTGCGGTGTTTGACTACTCACTTGGCGTCGTTCAGTTTTCATTTCCTTTTTTCGTCAGCCGTGATTTTTTTTTCCTTGTTTCGATTATGCATGTCTTTATTTCTGAAAGTGCAGCGATACATCGTACATTGCATTGTTTTTTAGATGGCACGTACATTCCGAAGGGCGCAGAACTTCAATGCGTTACGTACTGACGTAGTACGTCACCTTGTCTCGTCCTCGCAGCATCGAAGGCCACACGTATGGCCAAATGAAATCCACGTCAGCCTTGCAACCTCCCTCGCTCCTCGTTGTTTTCATCTCAGCCATCCGTGCCAACCTGGATGAAATCAAGGCCGTTTATCTCTGTCTGTGTCACCCAAATAGACCCGGCCAGATACCAGTACATCACTCGGTAGCTCAATTTCTCCTCAGTGCCTCAACAGAGCCAAGCCCGTCCTCCACCCAACGGCAACGCCATGTGGTCATGGAACCCTAGCCGCCGCCGCCGCGTTGCCCCGTCCGCTGGCAGCGACCGCAATAGCTTCCTTGCTTGCTCTGTTCAATCCACTACACAGACCGCTTTGCGTTGCCGCATCGATGCCTCCTGCCGCCATATCTCCTTTGGGCGGTGTCGAGGTTTCATTGGGGGTGGAATGGGTGCGCGGACTTTTGCCTGCTCCGCCGAATCGGCGTCACTGGCGAGTCGGTGCCAGTGCTTGGGCGCCAGGCGAATTGATCGCATTTTCACATTGCTAGTTTAGTGGGTTTAAAGGCTAATTTTACTTGATTGTGGTCATTGGTAAGACTTTTTTCTGGTAAAGTTTCAGGAAGTAGAATGGGCTCTAGATATATAATTGTTGTCTATTGTAGTTTAGCATGTGCTTACCAATTCAGCAGCATTATCTATTTTCTTAGAAATCCTGCATAAGCATGAGCCACGAGGCATTGCCAAATGGAGCCCCACTGGTTGAAGCACTTTTAATAGAAATTTTTCTGTTTTAGTAAAAGAAAACTAGAAAATAGATATAATTAGAAACTTTTGGTTTATTATGTGCAAGGTTATTTCGTTTTAAATTCCTTGTTTTAGCATTTTACATTTGTTCAGCATTGGTTGAAGGTGTTCGTATTGTTCAGAACTGTGCCTGATATGTGTAACTCATATTTTAATTGTGCCTTTCCTTTTTGCAGGATGGAATCAAGTTCTTAATCCTATTTGTCTGCTTCATCTCAAGCTCTGCTTTCGCTGGATCTGATATAAACAAACTATATGCTCTGAGGCATGCAGTCGCCGAACCAAAAGGCTTCCTTCAGAACTGGTTTAATTCAGAAACTCATCCATGCAACTGGACCGGTATAGCTTGTAAGGGACCCAATGTTGTGGCCATAGACCTATCATCTGTGCCACTCCGAGTCCCTTTTCCATCATGCATCACAGCTTTCCAGTCACTTGGTCGGCTAAACTTAAGTAGGTGTGAATTGTCTGGTAAGATTCCAGAAAACTTGGGAAATTTGCAGCATCTCAAGTACCTGGACTTGAGCAATAACCAGCTTAATGAGCACATGCCTCTCTCGTTATATGATTTGAAGATGCTGAAAGAAATAGTGCTACACAGAAACAACTTGTCTGGACAATTGAGCCCTGCCATTGCTCAGCTTCAGAACCTAACTAAGTTATTGATATCCAAGAACAACATCTCTGGAGAACTTCCTCTGGAGTTGGGCAGTCTGAAGAACCTAGAGGTCCTGAGTTTTCACCATAACAGATTTGTTGGATCAATACCGAAAACATTTAGCAACCTGACTCGGCTCTTCTACCTTGATGCAAGCAAGAATAAGCTCACTGGATCGATATTTCCAGAAATAAGCACATTGCTCAACCTGCTGACACTCGATTTGTCTTCAAATAGTTTGGTGGGGCCAATACCTAAAGAGATTACTCATCTGAAAACTCTGCAGCGTTTAGCTTTGGGCTCCAATCATTTCACTGGAGGGATTCCAAAAGAGATTGGTAACCTTAGGCAGCTAAAAGAACTATCTCTCCCTGAATGCAACTTGTTAGGCACCATCCCTTGGTCAATCGGTGGTCTTCAAAGCTTAGTGGAACTTGATATATCAGGCAACATCTTTGATTCGGAACTCCCAGCGTCTATCGGTGAACTAAGCAATTTGACAATCCTGATGGCAGGGAATGCAAAGCTCATTGGGAGCATACCGGAAGGACTCGGTAACTGCAAGAAGCTTACTCTTGTACGTCTGTCGTTTAATTCCTTCACGGGATATATCCCCAAAGAACTAGCAGGTTTAGAAGCTGTTGTCCATTTTGAAGTGGAAGGTAACAAATTATCAGGTCCTATTAATGATTGGATTCCACATTGGGGAAATGCTATAGCTATAAACCTTGCAAATAACAAGTTCAATGGCTCAGTACGTCCTGCCATATGTCAAGCCAAGTTGCTGCGGTCACTCGACTTGCATAGTAACGATCTGACTGGGAGTATCATGGAGACATTCAAGGGATGTAGAAACTTGGTTCAACTCAATTTGCAAGGGAACCATTTCCATGGTGAGATACCTGAATATTTGGCCGAGCTACCGCTTAAAATATTGGAATTGTCGTACAACCATTTTACAGGAGTGTTGCCTAGCAAGTTGTTGGAGTCATCAACCATTATGGAGATGAATCTCAACAACAATAAGCTTACTGGATATATCCCTGAGAGCATTGGTGAGCTCCATAGCTTGAAGATGTTGCGGATGGGCAGTAATTACTTGGAAGGACCTATTCCACAGGCAGTCGGCGCTCTAGAGAATTTGGCAGAAATATCTCTTGATGATAATAGACTTTCTGGGAGCATCCCACTAGAGCTCTTCAAATGCAGAAACCTGGTCAAGCTAAACCTGAGCTCTAATAATCTGATTGGACCCATCCCGAGATCCATATCGCAATTGACTTCGCTCACTGGCTTGGCTTTGTCTCACAACCAGCTCTCTGGTTCTATTCCTGCTGAGATATGTGGGGGATTTACTAATCCAAATCATCCTGACTCAGAGTATGTTCAACATCACGGCTTACTTGATCTGTCATATAACATGTTGACTGGTCATATCCCACCAGTGATCAAGGATTGCGTTATTCTGGAGGAGTTACACCTGCAAGGTAACTTGCTGAATGGATCTATTCCTGCGGAGCTAGGAGAGCTGAAGAATCTTAGAACTATTGATCTCTCTTTTAATGCATTAGTTGGGTCTATTCCTTGGTCTGCGCCATTGCTCACCCTGCAAGGCCTTTTTCTCTCTAATAACCACCTAAATGGAGATATTCCTTCTGAGATAGGCCACATTCTTCCCAACATTGCAGTTCTAAACTTGTCCGGCAATGCATTTATGGCTACTCTACCCCAATCTTTACTATGCAGCAAGACCATGAACCGTCTGGATGTCAGTAACAATAACCTCTCTGGTGAAATCCCTTTATCTTGTCCTTGGAATGAAGAATCCTTGAGCTCACTAGTCTTCTTCAATGCAAGTAATAACAATTTATCAGGGAGCCTAGATGGGTCTATCTCAAGTTTTAGAGAACTGTCTACTCTTGATATCCACAACAATAGCCTCACTGGAAGCTTGCCGCCAGCACTCTCCAATCTCAGTTATTTGGACTATCTTGATCTCTCAAGGAATGATTTCAGTGGTCCCTTCCCTTGTGGCATCTGCAATATATATGGCCTCACATTTGGCAACTTCTCTGGTAATCGAATTGACATGCATAGCTTATCAGATTGTGCTACGCCAGGCATTTGTGCTGCTGATAGTATCGATCATAAGGAGGGTCGTCCACGCCATGTGATTCTAAAAGCAGTGACCATATGTGCCGCCGTTGTAATTGTCATTCTTCTGCTGGTTTATATGGGATGCAAGCGGTTAAGAAGCAGAACAATGCCCTTGTTTGAACCTGTCACTGAATCCAGAAAGCTAGAATTGTGCCCGCTACAACTAATCCCGCCTCAAGTGGTGAGCTCCTAGGAAATAATAAAGGCACCGATTGGAATAAACCTTGGTTGGGCAGTATCCTTGTTACTTGTCATTTGTATGCTGCTGTACTCTTGGTCCCTTCGTTTGACCATTTTTCATTTTTTACAATGAGCAAGTAATAAAATTCTGAGTCCCGCCTGCCATTTTTCTGACATTTTTTCCTTTTTACAATGAACCACAGTTTGTCATTTGTTTGCTGTTGTACTCCTGAATCCTGATCGCAGCATTATCTTGTTGTTGCTGTTGTTCTTAGCTGTTATATTTCCCCTTTTTGCTGTCTATCGGTAAGAGCATTTCCAAGAAGCTCTCTATCTAGCTCTCCATCCCAAAATTTGGCAATTTTGCGTCAAAATCGGGCTCCAACAGCCTCTCCAACCTCCTCCTTATCCCATCCGCCTCTCCATTTTGGCCCTCCCACTGGCCAAACTTGGAGAGCTGTTGCGCCTCTCCCTCCGCCTGTCCACCCCATCCTCTCGGAGGGAAGCCGCCACCGCCGACCGGTCTCGGTCGAGTGCCGGCAGGGAGGACGGGACGAAGAGGAGCCGTGCGAGGAGGACGTCGGCGGCAGGGAGTGCCGGTGGCGAGGGAGGCGTGGGCCCGCCCGAGAGCACGCCCGCGCGGGGAGGACGGGAGGAAAAGGAGACGCGTGAGGAGGACGCCGGCGGGCGGGGGAGCGACGGTGGGGAGGACACCGGCGGGGGAGGAGCAGTGCGGGGAGGAGACGCACCGAGGAGGAGACGCCTTCATCCACCGCCGGGGAGGGAGAGAAGGGGAGGCCGGCGCGGGGAAAGGCAGTGGCAGGTGCATGCGTGGCGAGCCGGAGAAGGAGATGCGGCCGCGGGGATGGGCTGGCGCGGACGCGGTTGCGCAGGGATGGGGAGGGCCGCGTGGGCGCGGTCGCGTGGGGATGGGGAGGGGCGCTGTGCTTATCTGGTGTGAGAAGAGACAGGAGGGGATGATGTCTGGGACCCACGTGTCAGTGTGTGGGAAGTGAAGAGTTAGAGATAGCTGTTGGAATTTGGGGAGTGAAAAATAGAGAGTCTGTTGGAGCGAGTAATTCAATCTGAAGATGAATTTTTTGTCAATTCAGATAGAGAGTCAAATGGTGAGCCATAAATGGGTAGGAGATGCTCTAAGCCATGAGCTTAAAATCGCGGTGAAGGAAAAGTTCGTCACCGCGACTGTATTTTTTCACTGTGGATTATAAATTCATGATGTCCCATCTGACAGACGCCCAGACGGGCGACGGCCAATTGCGTCCGGCGAAGGACCATCAAAACACGCGCGCCCAAATTTCCCGAGCGAAACTTCGAATTTTGCGGGCCACGGTCCAACCCCAACAAGGCCCCCAAACCCGAAAAACTCTCAGCCGCGGCAGCGGGAAAGTCACGTGCGCGCTCGACGCTCCAACATAAAAACACAAACGGTCCAAAACCACCCCACTGACAACATGGTCCCACCCGGGAAGCCCGCGCCCGCACCACAGCGCCGCACGCGCTCGCGATTCACGCCTTCACCCAACGCCCCACTCACTGACGTCCAGGCCCGAAGCGAGTATCCGGAACCCCACCCGTGGCCGCCGTCCCAGCGCCCGTCACTGCCAGATGGGCCCGCCTCTCTACTTAAAAAATCCGAGCAGGGGAAATGGCAGCTCGGGTCGGCTCGGGGGCGCCGCTGGGTTGCGGGTTCCTGTTCCAGCCTCGAGAAGATTTCAAATCCCCGCCGCCCTCTTCGTCCGCTCCTCTGCCGGCTGTCTCCGAAAAAAATTCGCGCATCCCGCCGGCGCGCGCTCCGATTCGCTCCCCCCGTTTCCTTCCCTACCCCCCATCCGATCGCTCGTAGCCGCCTGCGGTTAGAGCTGGGACTCGGGGCCTAGGGTTTGGACTTTGGAGGTTGGTTGGGAACCGCAGATGGCGGGGACGCAGGGGGAGAGCAGCGGCGGGCGGCAGGGGGCCGCGGAGCGCCGGATACTGCGGTCGCGGTACCTAGCCGTGAAGAACCTCATCAGCGGTAGGTTTCCTGGTTTGGTTCCATTTCGGGGTTGGGCTGGGTTGGTTGAAGTGTGATTTTGACTTTTGAGGGGGCCGCGCAGATGAGCGGGATGAGATGGCCAGGGCGGATTCGGACAAGTTCACGGCCATCATCTCGCAGGTGGAGTGCCTGCACGAGCTCGGTAAGAATCGTCTCTCTGTTGCTTGCGGTCGAACTGCGTCTTCTTTTTTAATCACACAAAACAAGTCTTTTGTTTGGTTTAGATTCTTGTTTGAACTTTGAAGAGGCGTGAGGTCAGAAGGTTGTGCTTGGAATTCCTGCATCCAAGTTTTATCTGGGTATTGGATTTAGGAATGTGTCTTATCATTTGAATGGTGTGCTAAGATTACTGTTACTGTAAAGTCGCTTGCTGGAGTGCTTGGAGCAGGTTTAGGAACTATGGCGTCCGATTTAAGAGTACACTGGAAGGGTACATACGGTTCTGATTGAAGGAAACTGCATTCTGTGGACTCCAATTTTTCTATTGAGGATAGGTTCACTTACAAGTTGTGCGCTTGCATTCAGTGTTCAATAATGCCCCACTCAGTCTGATGAAAGCTTTGATAAAATAGCTTAGTTTGACCTCTAGTAAAAGCTTGTTTCCCAATCATGACTTGCTATTGACAGTCACACTGAATTTGAAATGTTTGAAGGTTCTGAACTTATCTGTCAGTTTGTTACCTTGATGAAGGTCTTGCATTGTTCCTATTTATATTTCAATCTACTTATTAGTGTTTTGTTGCAAATTGTTTAGTGAACATCAGGATATATTAATAGCAGCAAACTGTTTAGTAAAATCCATAAATGTGTTTATAGACTTTGATGAGTCTCCTAGGTATGTAGCCTGGGGATTAGTTCATTGTGACAGCAACTTATTTTAATGTTGTTGCCTTTAATAGTTCAATTACAAATTTCTGAAATACCAGTAGCATGGACTCACATATGCATATATAGGGACTGGAGTTTGCATTAGCTGTTCGTCCATGCTCAACAATTTGGTTCATTCCTTGCATTATTGCATTTGTGGAAGAACTGGGTGTATCATTTGCTTGCCATGCAGTATGTTAGAGGTCACTGTTGTATGCCAACTCTGTTATTTATTGTGAGAGCAAATGCTGTATTTTTTCTATGCTGTGCTGTTGTATGCAAAAATATTCTATACTAAAACTCAAATGAGTGTCCTTCCACACTGCAGTGCAGAAACCTAGGGAGCAAATAGCTGATGCAGAAGCTCTGCTTGACATTGCAAGCACTTTGGTAACGTCGGTGAGGTCCCAGTCAAGTGAAGGTATCACCCCTTCTGATTTCGTGACCGCTTTGCTGAAGAAATTTGGGCAGCAAGGGGGCCCTGATAATGAAGCTACCACGTTGCGCTGGGGTGATCTTGGGCTTTCTGTTTCACATGCCTTCAGGCCTGTGCCTGGATGCTGCACCATGTAAACTCCTCTCTTTTTATAAGTTCTCAACACCACTTCTTCTAGTCAAATGACTACACTGTGTGTTCTTACTATTTTCAGGCTTGGACCCATGAATACAGAAGTTAAACAGCGAAAGGTTGCAGCTGTTAGTAGAAAACGGACTGCACGGCCAACAGAAAGTACCTGTCCTGAAGAGGTAGTCACATGCTTTTCCTGATGTAAATCATAAATTCATAGAGTAGAAATTGTGGTTTACTTTGTGGCTTCCTATTGTCTTCGATTTCGGTGCATTGTAGTGTGTGATAGGTATTCTGCTGTGTAATTCTTAGTCTGTTACATATTAATCACAAAATATTTTCAGAATAGTCTGTAATAGCCATCCATATTCTCTCAGTTTCCTTCATATGCATTTGGATTTCTGAAATGCCGGATGTACTTCTACTCTTTCCTATGACTTTGTTGTCATCTAGATTTGCTGAATGTTTCACAGCTAACTTCCAACCATATGATGCTTTTCAAAATGCAGCTTGCTGATTCTTCAGAGGAAGTAAAGACAGACACTGACAGGAATGTGTTGGTTATATTTGATACCCTGAGGCGGAAGAAGAGTGCAAGGCTAGAAAACCTTGTTTTAAACAGGCTTTCATTTGCCCAAACAGTTGAAAATATTTTTGCACTGTCTTTCTTAGTGAAAGATGGTAGGGTGGAAATAAATATAGATGATAATGGGCATCATGTAGTACGTAAGTGCTTTGATCACAATTATTTTTGTTCTTAAGTTACATTCTGGATATTCTACTGAAGATGTTTCTAACGTAATGTTACTATCGTCAAACAGGCCCAAGAAATGCACCTGCTGCTAGTGACATAGCCTCAGGACAAGTCTCATACAGTCATTTTGTTTTTAGATTTGATTTCAGAGACTGGAAGGTATAGTTTCTGATCGTTAGATTTGTATTTATCAGCAAATGTATATATTTCTACCTAAACATTCATTTTTGGACCTCATGCCTGGGTTTAGTATGGGGAAGATAATTGTTGGAAATTCAATTGAAGGCTTAGCTTAACATATTGATCTACTCTCTCTTTTGAGTACCACAGATTTAGAGATGTCACTTGTTACTAGGAAAGCATCACGTTCATCTTTTCAGTTTGCCATATGTTCTCCAAATAAGCATGCTGCCTTTGCAAGAGAAATTAGACAAATTAAAAGCAAATATATCAAAATTTCATAGGCATTCCATGGTGTGGTAATACTGAGTCGAGTCTTATCTGTGTATATTAACTAAAAGTAACCTGACCTCTTCGCCTCATCCATTTGCAGCTTATGAAAGAAGTTGTTGCAGAGGGGGAAGAACTTTTGCCACATAGGACCTCCCAGAGCGCTCCCTGCACTGAAGAGAACGATCAGCCAAATCTGGAGGGATGTGCGCAAAGAACGCCGATCAGAAAACTCACCCGGAACCGAGGCTTGGTTTTGCAAGAACAGGTAGTGGAGGAAACACCCGAGGAGAATCAAACGTCCAAGCGCAAGCGCCTTTTCTGAGATCAGGACTGACGTAGCAATTGGTTGGCATGGGCAGTGTAGGCTTTGTTTTGTCCTATGTATATATATCGCCTGAGTAAGGGCCTGTTTAGATACCCCTCCATTTTGCATTCTGGGCCTGTTTTGCATTCTGCGCAGACGTTTTGCATTCTTGTTTTGCATAATGGGGCATCTAAACAGGCCCTAACTTATCTTGACTAGGTTTGTAGGACAGTTGTGCCGATCTGTCGTAGCACTGCACGGCTCGTGCTTCTCTAAGTAGAGATGTAACTAAATCCCAGCTGTTTGAACTACTCATATACTGCAGTTGTAGAACGGCCTCTGTAATCAGAGGCTGATGACGACTCAGATTCGATGCTTGATCCCTTTTGTTCTTGCTCTTTTGCTGATGATATACACAGCAAATGGTTAAACAGGGACAAGGCAAAACATCAAGTTACCAACAGGAAATAACGATGATGTTTGTGTTCAATCCGAACCGACCATAATGAAATTGTCATACTCGGTACACAGAGATACATGCAAATTACGAGCACTAACATCCCAGGTAGAAAGGGTGTTGGAACCAGGGCCCCTAAACATATCAGGACATAACATTCACGAGACAGAAAACAAATTCAGTAGCTTAGGCCTAAAGAAGTCAGTAAACCCATCACCCAAGATCAAGTTTAGAGTTACATTCATCACCCAAGATCAAGTTTAGAGTTACATTGACTAATCACTATGAAGTACGGACAACGTCATGGATCTCAAGCAGTAGCAGGCTTGCGCAGCTCATTTTCACCATGGGCAAAGTGACATCTGTCACCAAAAGTGCATGATCCTTTTGCAAAGTTCTCACACATCTTGGTCTTGAAGTTGCTTCCTGTGCCTCCACCACGGTGAGGTCCTCCAGCTAGGTTCTTTGCTGGGGGAGGGCCACTGCCACTGATGTTGACAATCAGCTCCCTGACCATAGCGCTAGCATTCTTGATCTGATCAAAGGTGCCCTCAAGCTCAATGTTCTTCAAGCTGGTGTCTGATTCATGGTCCCGGATGGCCAGTTTGGCCCCAGTGACTCGAGATATCTGCTTTGTGTTAACTCCACCCCTCCCGATGATGCCACCAGCAAGGGATGCATCAACACTGATCTTGGCTGTGGCAGATGCGCCAAAGCTTGCTGGAGTAGCCATGCCAGGGTTGGCCATAGGCGGAGGTGCAAAGTGACCTGTGGGTCTTGGTCCCATGGGGGAATGCATAGAGCTGTCCATCAACATAGGTTTGCCAAGCTCCCTTTCACCATGTGCAAAGTGACATTTGTCCCCCCATTTGCATCCCTCTGCAGTGTTGTACTTGTTGCACAAGCGAGTCTTGACAGTGGGTGTAGGTGGTCCATCCATCGTCATTCTTCCAGGAGGAGGTGCCACTGCTGGGCCACCCAGGTTAGTCATCTTTGAAACTGCCTGGTAGCCACCAGGGAAGCAATGGAGAAAATGGCAGCCCTCGCCAAAGGGGCAACCAGAGGTACTGCACGATGAGAATATTATCTGGGTAAGTAACTGAAGTAGCTGGATGGTAAATATATGATGATTGATGACAATTGACGATAACAGCTGAAAAAACAAAAGTAAATGACATTTTAAATGTGCATTGATGAAAATAAGATGTACCAGTATTGATAAACATCAGAGTAATCTGAAGAAAATCTAACATCACTTAACAAAATAGTATAACATGATTATCTGCCAGTGCGAGAAATTTTCAGGGTTGGCTACATTTCAAAAGCTGTCCAAGCTTAAATCAATAAATTGGTTACTCCATCACGGTTAAATAATTAAAAGTTTAAACAACATAATATGATAGGACGTGAGCATTACTGGACAGCTACTGAGCAACGGTAAGTATAATTTCAAAATGGCGGTAATATTTCTCCCTGCAGATAGCAAATATTAGGATAATTGTTGTAAGTTGTAAGGATATAGGCGGCACAGTTTCAAGATAGGATTTCAATTGCAATTCCCAAGTCATGTGCTCAAACTTCTTCTCAATTTGAGCAGATGACGCTGCATCACGACAGCAACTGATTGTTCATCTCAGGCAAAAAATAGATATCCTTATACTGTTGTTGCATCTTTCAAAGGTTCAAAGTGATTCACACAACCACGTGCTTTCCAATTTTACTCCAGTAGTGTTCTTAAGCTGGATTAGGAGAACCTGTACCACAATATTTCTTAACTGTTCTGTTAGCCATAATAGATTCTTTCAACAGAAGCAAGTAAATTTTAATTCAAATAAGCAGCTATGCAGAATAACGTTACCAGATGGAGTTCATTTTAAGTTGGATTATAACCTGAAAAATTTGGTGCATGGCTTCGATTTGCTTCCTACACCGGTTTGAAATGACTCCGATTCTGTTACATCAAATTAATTATGCTCTCCAAGTTAATATGCTGTTCATTTACTAATCTAGGTACACAAGAATGAACATTAATGAGGGCTTGTCTACATCAGCATAGTGAATTAATTAGAAGTAGACAAAGTAGACTGACTTCCGCTTGTATCCACTACCCAGAGATTTTTTCCAAGCTGTTGACAAATTATTGGGTGGGTAGAGGACACAGCAACCCAAAATAAATAATTATAAACCCCTGTAACTTAAACAGAAGGTCCGTACTCTAAATGAAATGATACTAGGCCAAAATGCAACAAATAAGCCCCATGCCTCCACCAGAATAATGCAAAATTGCCGACATACGAAAAATTTCGCCCCGAGTTGAGGGAAGTTAGGGAACTAGGCATTTCTCATTTCACCAAGCAACAGCCCCAGATCCCAACAGATCACCGCACCGCGCAGCTTCCCGTGAATCCCCAAACCCTAGCAAACAGCTCAAACCCAACGAATCCCCGAGACCTCAAAAGTTCAAACGGCAGACGAGAAAACACGTCCCGAGAGGGAGACGTTTTGCGGCCAGAGCGAAGGCGGGGCTCCGTTCGACTCACCTCGCGAGCGCTTCCCGCCGGCGGAGGCCCCGTTGGCGCCGTCGGCCGTGCCCCTTTTGCGGACGCCTTCCATGGATGCTCCTGCCCTCGCGCGCCCCGCGAGCTCGGCTAGGGTTCGCAAGCAGCGGCGGCTGGGGTCCTGGCCTCGACGCTTCGTGGGTTGTGGCTTCTGAACAACGGCCACGGGACGGGAGGCGGCGTGAGGAAGAGTGTGTGGCAGCGAGACGGAGAGAAGAGGTCGAAGCGACGAGAGGAAAGCAGCAAGCAAAGCACTGAAGCAACTGATGGGCCGCGGCTTAAGTGGGCTCGCGCCCGTAAAGGATAAAGATATGCGCTCCCACTTCTCAGCCCAAATGTGCTAAAAAAACTTCTCAGCCCAAATGACGTGCAGGCCCACCTGTCTTCTCAGCCCACCTGTGCCCTGACTTCTCTGTTCTTCTTGGGTACCAAGACCTCAGTACCTCATCACCTCTCGCCCTCTCTCAAAAAAAAAAAAAAAACAAGACTTCACCTCTCCGGTTCTCCCGTTCCGTTCTAGAATCTTAACGGAAGTTGGAAGATTTTTGCCAACCACGCACGAGGACGCCGTTCCATTTTGAAGTTTCTTTTTCTTTTGCTAGTTCTTTAGACGTTCATCATCATTAAAAGAAACGAATAGACTATCTGCCACAAAAATATAAGTCAAACTGCTTATTTGTAAGAGGTGCGTTACTGTAACCTAAAATTGAAAAAAAAAGAAATTTCTTCACTTTTCCATTCTCTTTTCCATGAAGGTGTGATGCCGTCTCACTTTTTAGGTGGCAAAGCGTAATTTAGCCACCAAATATCAAATCATTGACCAAGACATTATTCAACCAACCTTTTATAAACAATCACTATCATGTGTCACGAGTCACAATCATCTAGCTCATGAGAGCAAAAAACCGATGTCCCTTTCTACATTGGAGAGGCCATGGCCCATCTGAAAGAGGCACACGTTGCAACATATAATATCTTTTTTTTAGAACTCACAGCTTATTTATTCATTGAGAATAGAATACGAGCTACAAACACCTTTCGAATGTGCACTATACCAAGCATGTCTACCGTCCTGACTAAATAAAGAGCTCTTAGCCAGTAAATGAGCGTCGACGTTGGACTTGTGATTCTCATGCACGAATTCCGTTGCCTGAAAGTCTTCACGTCTTGCTTGTATTTCCCGAATGATCAGGCCATAACTCCCCATACCAGGTCCGTTGATGCTCCTCACAACATTGGCACAATCTGTTGCAAGACGAAAGCGCTGGAGGAGCAGATCGCTCGCCAACGCCATGCCTTCTCTGCAAGAAAGGGCTTCTGCTGTTTCCGCATCGGTCATGCCCAGCATCACTTGCGCTGATGCGCCAAGGAACAAACCATTGGCATCCCTGGCAACTGCCGCCACCGCCGACACATTTGAATTCTTTGACACTGCAGCATCAACATTGACCTTGCACATCCCAGATGGAGGAGGGAGCCATCCCCTAGTAGGCCCTAGAGCTTCCTGCTGTAATTTAGGTTGTGGTTTCGTCAGCTCAAGCTCTGCGATAAAACTCTCGACGAAACAGTGCGTAGACAGCGGACTTTGGAAAACTTCCTCATGTATAGCCTTCCTCTTCGCATGCCATATCGCCCATAATCTCACAACCGCTCGTGTAAGATCTGTGTGTGATAGGGCGCTCATAATCTCTGCCAGCCATCCGCTGGCATCATCTACACATAGGTCCTGTTTGGTAGAGCTCTACAAATTTGTAGAGCTAGAGCTGCTCATTTCTGGCTCTAGAAATCTGTAGAGCTAGAGCTGTGGGCTGATCGAGGGTCTTTCGATGACTCACTTTGTTCTTCTTTTATATTTAAATTAGTAGTTTAAAATATTTTATTTTATTAAATAAACACCAGCTTCTGTGTAGAGCTGGGAGCTAGAGCTCTGCCAAACAGGGGAATAATATCTTTATACTGTAGTTGTGTATCATTCTTCATTTCGGAGGCCCACTGTGTCTCCTCGAAGCTCCCTTCTATTCATCTAGAAAATCCCATGCAAGAGCTGAAGACTACAAGTCACAGTTTTGTTCCTTTTTTTTTTCTCAAGCTTCCTGAAAATTGCCTTTCATGGAGAGAACAAGATGGTTTGCCTAAAAAAAAAATCCCCCATTTCTCGATTGGCTAGAATTCAATGCAAAACCCAGAAATTTTCCTCCTTTGACCTTTTAAGCAGATGTTCTTTTTATAAAAAAATCATGGAAGACTCCTATATTTTTTTCTATAAACAATTCCTCAAATGGTTTCTTGTGGGGAAATAACCTTATCAACAATAAATAAACATTTTGGGATGGCCCTTCAGTTTTTCTGATATATCTTCAAAAATATTTGCAAGTCCATCTAAACCAAATCAAAAAGATATTGGAGGGGCAGATGTATCCGCATTTCGGATGGAACCAAAGCCCCCGTATATATTCGACTCGCCCCTCACCAACCGACGAGGCGACGACCACCCCCATTCCTCCCCAACTTTCTCGGCTCCCCATCTTCGTCGCCGCGGAACACGCGCCCCGTCCTCTCCCCGTGTTGATCTCTCCATTGCTTGGTAAGCAAGCCTGGACAGACTGCTCGTTTTATTCGCTCGAATCTCCTCTCCGCCGCGAGCCCTCGAATCCAATCCCATCCTATCCAATCTCCCGTCTCCAATCTCGCCCCCGCTCTGTTGCGGATTTGCTTTTGCTGCGTGGTGGAGCGGAGCAGTAATTGCCAGTTTGTTTCCCCTAGTTTTTTTTGGGAGTTCGGTTGAATTCAACTGCGGT
Organism: Alloteropsis semialata; assembly: GCA_004135705.1. Lineage (NCBI taxonomy): Eukaryota > Viridiplantae > Streptophyta > Magnoliopsida > Poales > Poaceae > Alloteropsis > Alloteropsis semialata. The sequence goes on along the minus strand of CM014270.1, from coordinate 10,014,141 downwards.
GGCCTGATGAGATCGTCTGTTTGGTTGTCGTCTGCGCAGGTGCGGTAGCCGAGCGCTCCGGCCATGGCGTTCTTCCGGGGCCTCACCGGTCTCGAGGCTGCGATCCCGCGTGGTGAGTAGTCGGTTTACCTGTGGCGCGTCTGTATCCGCGTGCGGATTCGCCGCTTCTGGGTGATTTATGCTGGGATTTTTGTTTTCCTATGTTGTTGCTGCCAGGCGCAGGAGGCCACCACGCTGGGTGGTGTGAGATGGCTGCAGATGCAGAGCGCTCCCGATCTCGTAAGGCAGTTCGTCCCCCTGGCGTACCTTGTGATGGAATTTTGTGTACTCTGGACATGATGATGATTGTGTTTCTGCAAATGCAGGATCTTAAGTCCCAGTTGCAGGAACTGATTCCCGAACAACAGGTTCGCTGCTCTGTAAATCTTGTAACCCCAAAAAGTTCCTGGGGTATCTGATGCCTTATCTTCCGTCCTTTTTAGCCAAGTGTCAAGTGTCAACCCCTTTTCTTTAGTTCATGTATTTCTGTCTCCAATAACTTGCGGTGAATCATGAATAAGATTTGTTCTTTGAAAGTATTCCCTCTTCTGTCAGAAGCAATTAGTCTCTGCAGTTTTATTTTTGCATCTAACTGCAATTAGAAAATTTAGAATAAGTTTAAGAGAACCTCCTTGGCAGCTGAATTCTCTAACAACTTGTCTTTATGAAATATGAACCTGTTCGTCTCACCTTGCTGTTCTCAGATGTTGGAGGAAACAGCACTTACTCTACCATATTGTTACAGGATCGCTTAAAGAAGCTTAAGTCGGAGCATGGAAAGGTCCAGCTTGGAAACATAAATGTGGATATGGTATGGATACGCAACTATCAAATGTCTATGGATACCTCTGTTGCTTTTCTAGAATGTATACTAACTTATCATGTGAAATTCCTGAATGATAATGTTACTCCAGGTCCTCGGTGGAATGAGAGGGATGATTGGAATGCTTTGGGAAACATCACTACTTGACCCAGAGGAGGTAATCGTTTGTTCATCCACTTCATGATGCTATGTTAGCATAGTATGTTCATGTCCATTCTATGTCAAAATATGAACAAAGTTCCAGAATCAAGTATTGCACAATGATCACATGGAATAAATTTTCTAAGAATTTACTATAGCGCAGGAATTTACCAGGAGTTTCTAAGGTAGTTTCTTCTAGCATGATGGCTTCATTTCTTGTTTTTATGATTGTATTGGGTCTGATTCTGATTTTATCAAATCTGAATGGCTGGACACACATCGCTACTCATCTTCTTTGTTAGATGTGTTCTAGTTTCGATTTTGACACATTTAAACCTCGAAGTAAAGCAAAGAATCACATCATTCATTAGCTAATAACCACTTCTGTTCTATCCAGGGCATTCGTTTTAGGGGTCTCTCAATTCCAGAGTGCCAGAAAGTGCTGCCGACGGCGGTTAATGGTGGTGAACCTTTGCCTGAGGGTCTCCTTTGGCTTCTTTTGACAGGAAAGGTATATGCCTTCTCATAAACCGCGTACTCCATTTTAGTTAAATGTGCTGAAATTGTTCCTCCAAAACTAGAAAAATATTCTGTTATTAATCGATTAAGAATGAAATTCTTGTTATCTTTGTATTGTTATTCCTGTAGAGTGTTTCAGTTTTCACCAATTATGACCCTATTCCCCTCTTTTCTAAGCATGTTGGGTTTTTTCCTTGTTTCAGGTTCCAACCAAAGAGCAAGTTGATGCCCTATCAAAGGAATTGCTGGCCCGTTCAAGTGTCCCAGGTACTTTGATCACTATCATGGCTACTTGTGTTATTGTTTCTGTCCCCGCAAACAACCTTGTGTTATTGTTTGGCCAATTGAATCCACAAACCATCTGAATGAATTGATGATAATGCCCCACTGTTCTGAAATTCAGAGGTAGCCAGAGATTAACAGAGATATGCACAAACCATATGATCGTATGAAGTTTATGTGCTCTATCTTGCTGCTTTGCTATCGAGGGGCTGATAATTGATATGGTTGCAGCTCATGTCTATAAGGCGATAGATGCTCTCCCGGTAACTGCACATCCTATGACTCAGTTTACCACTGGAGTAATGGCTCTTCAGGTAAGTCCTTCCACTTCTGGCATGCTGTTTCTTTTCCTGAAAGTCTTGTGAAATAAAATTGCATTTCCATGCGATTTATTTGCAGTTGTATTTTTAATACAAGTAGTATTTAAATTAAAGCAACATTTTTTCCTATTTTTACTCCATTTCAGGTTGAGAGCGAATTTCAAAAAGCTTATGACAAAGGATTGTCAAAAACAAAGTAAGCCTGGGATTTACTGCTATCCAATTTCTTATTCGTTCAACGATTGCTTTTCATGGTGTTTACAATAATTATATGTGTAGGTTCTGGGAGCCTACTTATGAAGATGTCCTAAATTTGATTGCGCGGCTTCCACCAGTGGCTTCTTATGTTTACCGGAGGTAGCTTTTGTTCATAATTGCTTCATCTTTCAACTCAATAACTGGAGACATTTTTTGAAGTTAAGAGTTGTGAACAAATTTGGAACATCATTTTGTTTCACTTTTGCTTTGAAGGATTTTCAAGGATGGGAAATCAATTGAGGCTGATAATGCTCTGGATTACGCTGCAAATTTTTCACACATGCTTGGTTTTGATGATCCCAAAATGCTGGAGTTGATGCGGCTCTATATAACAATTCACACGTAATTTTTCATCCATCCTTGTATTTATTTATGTTATGTTCTGAAGAACTTGTATTGGTTTCCCCTCATACTGTGACTTGGGTTCGTGCAGTGATCATGAAGGTGGAAATGTCAGTGCGCATACTGGTCATCTGGTAATGTTTGTTCTCTGGTTGTGATCTTGATTTTCTAAATAAGTTTTCTTAACATACAAAGATGGTGAAAGCTGGTAACTGTGTGGTACCTTATTTGGTACCATCATGGCACTTTGCTTTTGGTTTGGTGCAATTTGATTATTAAGCATCTAACAATACTTTAGTACTTGCTGTTAAAACGAACTGAATTATTTATCTGGGAATAGCTATTTAAAGAATGCAGGATAATAGCTTTTAGAGGAACCAGGAACAGGACAAGAGGGTTTGTCTTAGCTGATTCTCTTAATTTAATCATGATCTGTCAGGACTCAATTTTAGTCTGTGTTCTGTCTCTATTGCAATCCATAGTAGTGAGTATACAGTTGCTGTTCTAACAGTAGTCAAGGTCTGTTGTTACACCAACTGTATCTGTCTCCCCTGTGTGGGTTGTTGTAAATTGAGAGAGCTCCATGGCTGTCAATGTGGTATTCTTGATGGAGGATTATAAAGTGTCATCTTGTATGGGTGATGAATCTCTTAGGGATCACTGTATAAGTTGCAATATTTTATACCAAACCCTTACTTTGTCATGGAGCAATTTAGTAGTCCAGCTTGCATTAGTGAAGTTCAGGATACGTAAGTGTGGAGAGAATTGTTGGTGTTAGACACTGGCCACCTTAATCCTGCCGCAATTGCTTAGGACTCACCAGTCTTTTGCCATTTACTATTTACTCCATGACAATGGGTTGTGAAATTTTCATCCGCTGCTTATGCCCCTCATCCAATTGCAGGTTGGAAGTGCCCTGTCAGATCCTTATCTTTCTTTCGCAGCAGCTTTGAATGGTTTAGCTGGACCACTGCATGGTCTGGCCAATCAGGTATGCTCAGTTTGACAAACCGAATCTGTTCTGCAATATTATGTTGTCTTGTGCATTCTTTTACTTGTTATTACCAAAAAGATTTCTCTCAATACCTCTCCTCAGCTCCACTCGCGGTCGCTATATATCACTAAATCAGTTGATGTGTACCTCCTCCTCTGAAAGAAGAACCACATATTCTTGCCACTCTTATTTTGATGTACTTGATTTTATAATGTGTATAAACTTACCATATATTGCAGGAAGTGCTTCTGTGGATCAAATCTGTAATTGAGGAAACTGGGAGTGACATCACTACAGATCAACTCAAAGACTATGTCTGGAAGACACTAAAGAGTGGAAAGGTAGTGTATCTCAGTTTTATATCAATTCACTGAGGTCTAGTGTTTATGATCATGCTCAAACACAGGTTTACTAAGTGTGATGAGATTTGAAATGCTGTCCAGTAGGTCTAATATAATTGACTTTGACTGCTTATGCAAATGCTACATCTCTGATGATTATGTGACTACATGCACTGTCTTTTTATATGGTTTAAGCATGAAGTTATAGAAATCAAATTCCTAATGGTTGGTTACATTCAATCAAGGTTGTTCCCGGCTTTGGTCACGGAGTTCTGCGTAAGACAGACCCACGTTATTCATGTCAAAGGGAGTTTGCCCTGAAGCATTTGCCCGAGGACCCGCTTTTCCAATTGGTCAGTCTAGGTCCTTTTATCTAATTGCATCTACATTCTTGGGTTCAAACAGTCTAAAATGTGATGGTTCATTACAGGTATCCAAGCTGTATGAAGTCGTGCCTCCGATCCTCACCGAGCTGGGCAAGGTAATGTGGCATGGGATTGATCTTGATTTCCACACCTGGTTTCAACATACTGGTTATGAACACCATTCTTTGTCCATGTATTCTCAGGTCAAGAACCCATGGCCAAATGTTGATGCTCACAGTGGAGTTTTGCTGAACCACTTTGGATTATCTGAAGCACGGTATGTCTATTCCTGTCATTTAGATATCAATTTAATCCTTATGATGTAGCAAATCTAGTTCTGATCTGAAACACCTTGTTTTAACTGTGCAGGTATTACACTGTCTTGTTTGGTGTCTCAAGGAGCATGGGAATAGGATCTCAGGTCTGCCTTTGTACCTTGCCCTCTTGGATTCTTCTTCTGGTTCTTCTATCTGCTAACTCTGTTCACTTGTCTATGACCTAGCTCGTCTGGGACCGCGCCCTTGGCCTGCCATTGGAGAGGCCGAAGAGTGTCACCATGGAGTGGCTGGAAAACTACTGCAAGAACAAGGCTGCTTGAAGCTAAACGATGGCTTCTTTTTTACAGAGTTATGTTTTCCTGTTAATAAGTTACAGTAGTCGTTTTCCTTTTGGCGGTTGAATAACAAGAGCAAGAGGCTCTAAGACGGCAGAATTTTGTATCCTCCGTCACCTTGGACATACAGATAGTTGAATCTCTGCGGCATCACTGGGCAGATGAGATTAGGATATGTTGATTAATCTTTATACATGACGATGTGTGCCAATTCTTTTAACCTTTGTACGCTCGAGTCTGTTTATTTGGGTTATAGCAGCATCAGCTGACCGTTCTTTCATGAGAAAGGGAGGATGTTTTAATGCCTGTTATGTATGGTGGGGCGTGTTTCAACTTTCAATTTGGTGATGTGCTAATTACTTAAACAGGTCGGTGTTAGTTCACTGGGAATGAAACGAGGAGTTCTTTACTCGTTTTTTTTTGTCGAGGTTATGAAAACTGGTGGCTTAACTTGGCAAGTCTGAAAGTCTAGATTTTATGGACAGTGCCTTGGACACCATTTTACTGTCGAAGGCACGCTTTTATCCATGGGATGGGTCATCATCTGCTTCCACACCGGCTCCGAAGTTCTCTGTTTGATGACCCTGTCTACATTCTCACTCGAAATGGCATCGTAATTACATGGCCTTTCACATAAGGTCGAGACCTAATCCAAAGGACGGGCTTCTCCATTGGAGCATTTGCGCCTCGGTAGCAGGCTCGGCCCACTCCGAGGAACAGGTCAGGCCGAAAGTAACCAAAACGCGTGCCCAAAGTCCACGAATTTTTTTAATTTTTTTTAGATTTTTCAAAAACAACTTATGGGTGACAGATTTTCCAAATTTGTCACCCAACCGCCGTATCGGTAAGCTCATCTAACCGCCGTTTGAACCGGCGGTTAGATTTTAAACGATTTTCAACTTATTTTTGCTAACCGGCGGTAGGGTTCGGCACCTGGGGCCGCGCAACCTAACCGCCGTTTCATTCGGCGGTAGGGGGCCGGCGCGCGGCGGTAGCATCTACCGCCGAATGAATCGGCGGTTAGGTCACCACCCCCTATAAACACCTAAATTCAGTTGGAAATCTCATTGTAAATCAGAAAAAAGAAAAACTAGGGTTTGAGTGAGGGAGTGAGGGAGAGGGAGATTCAGCGGCGAAGCCCTGCCGGTTCTGCTTGTCGGTTTCAGGTAAAATCCGAACTCGTAGTTGTAGCTTCATTATGGAATTACTTACTGATATTAGATGTAGTGATATTAGTTTTAGTGATATTCGATGTAGTGATATTAGTGTCAGCGATATTAGATGTACTGATATTAGTTTTAGTGATATTAGATGTAGTGATATTAGTATCAGTGATATTAGATGTACTGATATTAGTTTTAGTGATATTAGACGTAGTGAATTATTTTTTTTGATATTAGATTTAATTATTTTAGTGATATTAGATTGACTGATATTATAGTTGATATTAGAGTTAGTAATATTAGACATATTGAACCAATGTTTAATATGTGTTTCAATGGATCTTAGGATGCCGAGGCATGGTAAAACAAGTAAATATTGTCAGCCAAGGTAATGTCCCATACATCGTACAAATTTGTGCCGTTAATGTGTCAGCTTAGGGTCCATCTTATGTATTTTCTTCTGTAATAGTCGTCACATGGGAAGTGCGTATGAGCTGTTGCCGCTGCCTACCGGTGTTCCCGTGCATATGTGCTTCTGCGGTGACGAATGCAAGGTCGCCAGGTCCGATGAGGAGGAAACGTATAGGCAGAGATACTGGATGTGTGCAAATTATGAGTTTGACCCTACACCTCTTATGATCCGCCGCGGTTTGCTAGTTAGAAATTTACATTGCTTAATTTGTCCCACATTATGATAGTTTGATTTGCTGCTTGAGAGTTAAAAAATGTGGGTTTTTTTTTGTGCAGACCCCTCCCCCGCTCTGTGATTTTGAGCAGTAGATCGATACTGAGATCAATCAGAAAGACAAAGAATCCTTAGAGCGACAGAAGGAGTGGGAGGCGGAGTGCAAGGAGCGTATGGAGAGGAAGCGTCAAGCTGAGGAAGCAGAAAAGGAGCACGAAGCGGAAAGAAAAAGGAGGATTCAAGCTAAGGCCAGGGAGGAGAGGGAGAAAAAGCTTGAGCGTGTCCGCCGTGCGAAAACTACTTTGGAGGAGAATCCCGATGCATCGAGGAAGGGCAAGTGGCCTCGTTGCACTCAGTAGTTTCCTAATTGTATGGTTGCCATGTGTACCACTTATTTGGACCTGTCATTGTGTTGTGCTATGTCATGTATTTGCATGTGTTGTACTAGGAGAATGTGTTGAACATTTCCATTTGCATTTGCATGTTATGTACTAGCGGACTATGTATTGCTGAACATTTGCTTATCCATTTATATGTGATGCATGTCACGAACCAGGGTTATATTTATTTATGTACACAAATCACTACGTTACATGATTCTCTCTGTTCGCCTAAATGGTGAATTAAACGCTTGGACCGTTTAAAGCCGTTTAAACCATTAAAAATTGTCTAAACATAATTGAGTTTAATGTGATTAAATGAGCTAAATGACCATTTAATTCATAATTTATTCAATAAGAGGATAACAACTACCACAATCAACACCGAACTAATTAGCATCGTAAGTATATGAAGTGTTATGGGTTTCAGATTTCTTTCAAAAAGAATATTTGGTAGAATAGTTAATTTTTACATGTCCCACTGTTTAGGCCGTTTAACTCCGTTTAAACACCGTTTAAACGGCCTAAACGCTAAACAAAGAGTGTCCCACTGTTTTTTCTGACTGACTGCAACAAACACACCTCACGGATTCAATGGCCCACACCATCTCCTTCCAGAGTGACTGCAACAAACACACCTCACGGATTCAATGGCCCACAACATCTCCGTCCTGAGTGACTGCAAAAACACACCACATGGATCCATTGGCCCATTGGCTGGGGTACTGTTGGTATTTCTTACGGTCGCAGATAAATCCGCAAGCGCACGGATACCGTTGTAGCTTTCACCCGGAATTATTCAGGGTATCGAATCCACAGGGAACGTGTGTACTAATCTTCTAACTAGATCGTCCAAGGACAACAAGAGAAATGATTGGCGAGGGTAGAGAGGATTCCTATGGTTTAAGGACCTTGAAGAAGAATAAGCTCAGCGTCTATAGTTTACTTACTTTGGGCACCGGGGTATCCTAGGCCTCTAGGAAATTGCCGGCCAACAGCTCTACGCCGTACCCGTACGTGGAGGATTACAAAGGACGGACATGGCTGTCACCACCTGCCGCCTACCTCTTCTAATCCGTGGGGCTACGAGGCAAACAAAGGTAACTTCTAGCCCAGACACCACGTCTATGCTATTAATTACTACTTTAGTCTTGTTCCTAGACCAAAGTATTCACTAAGCATTCACAAATGATTAATGAACGATTAACCCGCAAGCAACTATTGAAGAGAACTTACTTAATCAAGAGAACTTACTACCATAAGAGATCACGAACACTTACTAGAAGAAGAAAGCATCCGTCGAGGTACAAGATCAGGGAAGAGTGCCGACAGCCCCGGCACTTCCCCTGGACTACCCCTCACTCTCTCCCTATTCTCTAGATACTACACTGGAGTAGAGCTTCGCCTTGGAGTGGAGCTTGTGGCTTCTCAATCTTGTGTGTCTCTTCAATGACCGGTATGTAGCTATTTATAGCTTGTAGAGGCGGTTGGGAGTGGACACGTGGAAGATGAAGACGAACGGACTCAGTCACAGGTCGGGCGATTCGGGGAGATCGGCCGACGTTTGATCCACCGCCTTGAGTGATGCACGGCACAGATGGATTTCTGGAGGCGGTGGGAACCCGTACCAGAAGGATGAGGCGGTTTGGCCTCCGGACCAGATCGGGCGACCGGCCTCGGTCGGGCGACCGTCTGTCGGCACCGATCGGGCCCATCTTCGGCTGAGTGACTCTTTAGTGGGTCCTCATGGCGGTTCCAAGTGGTATAGGTGCATTTGAGTACGTTTAGTTTGGAAGGTGGGCCCTTCTATCCATTTGACCTCCCCTTGGACCATTCCCATCTCTTGGATCCAACCGACATGGAATCAGTGGCTAGGATGGTCCTGGAGTGTGCTTCTTTGCTGTGGACAAAGATGGGCTTTATTGGGCTTGGGCCCAGGTCGGCCGACCTAGGTGGGTCGGGCGACCTGGCCCTGAGCCCAATTGTCCTCCTCTTTTGCCAATTATTTCCTGCAATCACATATTCACCAAAACTCGTGGAATTGATTAGATATAAACCTTATCACTATGTTTGGTGATTATATTTGATATATTTTCTGCAGGAATTGACGGCCAAAAGTGGTACCTAAGGACCGTCAACAAGCTCCCCCACACTTAGCCTTTACTCGTCCCTGAGTGAAGCTTAAAGACTAAGGTGGAAAAACATGACTCCAATTGATATGATGCAAGCATATAAATTATTCCAAAACATACCTGCACTTGTGAATTTTGAAGTGTCTATCATGCCATCTTGGGTGGTTGAGGAATGGAATGACTTTGATTCAAGTCATCTTCACTCCTCTGTTAAGTAACTTGGGTTTTTGATAAATTTTCAAAAACATAACCTTACCTAGCTCCTCAAATGATTCTCTCAGATCACTCAATGTGTATGATTCCTCACCAAGGCATTTCTTTGCCTTCTTTCTCCTACTTCTAAAAGGCTTTATGTGGAGCTCAAGGTAGGAGTAAAGATACGGCATACTTGCATCACATATATTGCAAAGTCAAAGAGTGGATCCAAGAAGAAAACTATTCATACAATCTGACCAAGATGTGCATGTGTGTGGAAGAATGAAATTGTAGCTCCTTTTTGTATGATCTCTCTCCTCTTTGAGAACATGGCTATATTTTTTTCATGATACTTGGGCCTTTATGTGCCCATATTTTTTTCTCTTCTCTTTTTTTTTGCTTGGACCTTCATGTGTCCATATTTTTTTCTATAGCCCATGTCTCTTTTGAAATAATACTTGGAAAGAAGATCAACACTTTAAATGGAGTATTTATTTTGTGGATGGATGAAATGTATGATGCTAACTTTCAGTGTAGAAGTTTAGCATGTGTATATGGAGTGTACGTGATCTTGATCATGAAAGCATGAAAAGCATCTTACAAGGGTCACAACAATTTGACAAAGCACAATGCAATAGCAAGCAGCATACCTGTATAGGTTTTGCAACATGAACATCATATGGCTTTGGTAGGAATAAGGCATCACTGAGGAGCTTTGTAAGATTATTGATTTTAAGCTTTACAAGAAAAACATCCCAAGCACTTTATACAGAAAGAGCAAGATTTCTTTCGTCATACCATATCTCATTAATCAACCACTTAGATAAACATGTTTCCCTAAAGTTATATGTTCACAAGCAACAGGTGTATGTGCAAGGAATAAAGTATATGCAAGCCAATCAAGGATAAACATGTAAACCAAAGGAGCATCCAAGTTCATTTTATCATGAGTTTAATTTTAAAAATTATCTCAAGATAGGATTGAATTAACTCATGAACTGGAGAGGGTGAGGGATAGGATGTGCAAACCATCGCTCTGGACAAAAATGTGGATGAGAGATGCCAGATGGCCTTTGTCCCACCAAGGGGATCGGCCGACTCCTACTGGGCCTCGGTCGCCTTGATTTTTCTTAAGCTGTCCTGTGCGATGTTGTACTTCCTGTCTGTGGGTGGTCTCGATCATGTGCATGTCAGGAAACTCGAGCGACCCCCACACTTGATCTTGTACCTGCATTTATTCATACATGGTGGAAACAAAACAATGGCTCTTTGGTTTTGAGAACCAAAGAGCCTTTATTGGATTCAAATATTTCTTTTTTTAGTTATGTAATTTTTTATGGAACATTTTTTATAGATCAAGATGCAAGAACTAGCATCACCTGAAAACCAAGATAAAAATTTTGTACAAATGGAACTTATTGCGAAATACTTACCGACCTCCCCCACACTTGGATTTTTGTGTCGTTGGACACAAAAAATCAAGTGTGTTGGCCTCCTTCAAAATTCGTTCCACGAACAAAACTTACCAAGGTGTTACTGCTGATGTAGCTCCATGTTCTTAAGCATCACCTGTCCATCGTTCTTCTCAATCTCCACCTGAAATGGTTAGCGACCAAAAATACCCGAAGGAAAGTTTATCCTAAAAACATGTTCTTGCTTTTATTTGAAAGAAAAAATAAATGATAATCCGGGCCATCTCCCGGCAGTGCTTTGTTTATGGTCCGAAGCTAGACCATGGGGAATCCTCACATTGCTGCTATCATTGGCGATGTAGTTCCCCACTCCATTGTCAATTGTAGATGTACCATTGAAGTTCTAGCTGCAATGTTAGTGTCAAAAATGCAACACGAAATCTACAATGTTTATGATAAACGAATGCATCGACAACCAACCTCCTAAACATTTTAGAAAAGAGGACCTTAAGGTGGTTGTAGTCCTCGTGCACGCTTGTGGCACAAAATTTGATTGACTCTGGAGATTCATTAAATGAGCATGACTCTTGTGGGATTTTGAAAGATAATGTTTCATGCTCATTTATAGAATCCTTTCGCTCGGATTCCAGAGTCAATACTTCAAACGTGTCCATGGCCCTTGAGTTCTCCAACTCAAGAGGTTCATCATTGAAAATTGGAGTTGTTTCTTGATCATTATCGAGAATAACTTCCTGAGGGCCTAAGGGACACGGCTTCCGCTTGATTGAAGGTGATGATGAAGGTCGTTCGAGATAAGAAGTAGGTTCGAATGGCGACACAAACATTACCTTCTCGAGCGGGCTATGCTGGGGAGGAGGCTTTGCTCTTGGAATTTCTGGGCAAGAGATAGGATTGGCAAAAACCGCTTTCCCAAGCGTGTCATGAAGGCTCCCATAAGATGCTTCTGTTTGGAGAAGCTTTTCTAGTGGGAAACCTATGAGAAGATCAAAATCGAGGATAGAAAAGATATGGAAATCTAGATGAACCTTGATTTTGTCTATCTGGATTGACACAACCCTTGCAATTCCACGACATTCAAACATGTGTCCTGAGGGACTTCTAAAAAGCTTGTCAGTCGAGGCTAGAGGCGTATTGCCCAAGAAAGTGTTCGCAAATGATTCAGACATAATGCTAGCCTCGACGGTTGGGTTGTAAAGGGCTTCTACAGTAATTCCCCATAAAGAGCAACGCATGGTTTTGGAAGGTGCAACCATCCGAATTGCTTCGGAAGAACGATTTACTTCCTTTAACCATTCTATTGGTGGTTCCCTTATGGATATATCGGGGAAAACCTCCTTGAGTGGATCTGATGGATGATAAATGGGAGGTGTCGTAGCATTTTTGTGCCTAGTGTGATCCGAGGGATTTCCAGAATCCTCGGATGCCGAAGGTAGAACTTCTTCTTCCTTCGGTAGCTTTGGTTCGGGAGTGGGCTCTAAGACTGGATCGTGCGAGGTAAAATGGTTTGGCTCGGGTATGACCATACTAGGATCATCTTGCTCGGATCTTGTCTTAGAGCTGTGCTGGGGTTCGTGCTGTGTTTCGATGGAGGGAGTGTTTTTCAGAATCTTTTCTAGAAGAGCTCTCCCTTCATCCAGGGTTACGTGCATGAACGAACCACCGGCGGCACCATCTAGGATGAAAGCAGCTTCTTTTTTTAGGCCCGATCGAAAATGTTGCATGAGCATGAAGTCGGGTATGCCTAAGTCTGGACCAAATTTGTTTAGTGAAACAAATCTTTCCCAAGCTGCACCTAGAGTTTCCTTCTCACCCTGCTGGAAGCAGACGATCTCCCTCCGTAGGGCACATATACGGTGAATGGGAAAGAAGTAAAGACAAAACTTGTCCCTAATTTTTCCCAATTTCCGTTTACATCCCTAACGGTCTGGTAGTACCATCTCTTTGCCGTCTCATCGGGAGAGAATGGAAATAACTTCCATTTGATGGTCTCTTGTGTCATGCCTGAGATTCTCAAACATGAGCACAACAACTCAAATTCTCGCAGGTGATCATAAGGATTTTCGTTGTTGGCCCCTGAGAAGGTTTTATTCTGAACCATGGCTATAAAGCCGGGGCGGAGTTCAAAGCTAGATGTGGTGATTGGTTGATCAGAAGGTGGTAGCTCAAAGAACTCACGCCTTGGAGCAGAGAAGTCCATAATAGAATATTGCTCCATGGTAGAGGTGGTAACAGGTAAAACAAAAGAAAAGGAAAATAAAAAGATATGAGGACGAACAAGGTTCGAAGATAATACAGCAACCGTTCCCCGGCAACGGCGCCAGAAAGCTTGTTGGTATTTCTTACGGTCGCAGATAAATCCGCAAGCGCACGGATACCGTTGTAGCTCTCACCCGGAAGTATTCAGGGTATCGAATCCACAGGGAACGTGTGTACTAATCTTCTAACGAGATCGTCCAAGGACAACAAGAGAAATGATTGGCGAGGGTAGAGAGGATTCCTATGGTTTAAGGACCTTGAAGAAGAATAAGTTCAGCGTCTATAGTTTACTTACTTTGGGCACCGGGGTATCCTAGGCCTCTAGGAAATTGCCGGCCAACAGCTCTACGCCGTACCCGTACGTGCAGGATTACAAATGACGGACATGGCTGTCACCACCTGCCGCCTACCTCTTCTAATCCGTGGGGCTACGAGGCAAACAAAGGTAACTTCTAGCCCAGACACCACGTCTATGCTATTAATTACTACTTTAGTCTTGTTCCTAGACCAAAGTATTCACTAAGCATTCACAAATGATTAATGAACGATTAACCCGCAAGCAACTATTGAAGAGAACTTACTTAATCAAGAGAACTTACTACCATAAGAGATCACGAACACTTACTAGAAGAAGAAAGCATCCGTCGAGGTACAAGATCAGGGAAGAGTGCCGACAGCCCCGGCACTTCCCCCGGACTACCCCTCACTCTCTCCCTATTCTCTAGATACTACACTGGAGTAGAGCTTCGCCTTGGAGTGGAGCTTGTGGCTTCTCAATCTTGTGTGTCTCTTCAATGACCGGTATGTAGCTATTTATAGCTTGTAGAGGCGGTTGGGAGTGGACACGTGGAAGATGAAGACGAACGGACTCAGTCACAGGTCGGGCGATTCGGGGAGATCGGCCGACGTTTGATCCACCGCCTTGAGTGATGCACGGCACAGATGGATTTCTGGAGGCGGTGGGAACCCGTACCAGAAGGATGAGGCGGTTTGGCCTCCGGACCAGATCGGGCGACCGGCCTCGGTCGGGCGACCGTCTGTCGGCACCGATCGGGCCCATCTTCGGCTGAGTGACTCTTTAGTGGGTCCTCATGGCGGTTCCAAGTGGTATAGGTGCATTTGAGTACGTTTAGTTTGGAAGGTGGGCCCTTCTATCCATTTGACCTCCCCTTGGACCATTCCCATCTCTTGGATCCAACCGACATGGAATCAGTGGCTAGGATGGTCCTGGAGTGTGCTTCTTTGCTGTGGACAAAGATGGGCTTTATTGGGCTTGGGCCCAGGTCGGCCGACCTAGGTGGGTCGGGCGACCTGGCCCTAAGCCCAATTGTCCTCCTCTTTTGCCAATTATTTTCTGCAATCACATATTCACCAAAAATCATGGAATTGATTAGATATAAACCTTATCACTATGTTTGGTGATTATATTTGATATATTTTCTGCAGGAATTGACGGCCAAAGTGGTACCTAAGGACCGTCAACAGGTACTTGGTGGCCTATTAATATCGCGCTCATTCGTCCACTTGAACCTACATCACAAAAACCAAAAGACAACTTAGGGCCAACCATCTATACTGAACTTTCTCCAGAGTTTGCAGAACATTTTTCAATCGAATCCAAGAGCGATTTCGGCCCGCAGCGTAGCCTTTGACCTTATGAGCGCAGAAAGTCGGTGCAGTGGCCAAGATGTATGCACGGTGAGTACTGTGTTGTGCAGGTTCAGCATTCAGCTTCGGAGGGCGGACGACGATTCTGGCGATGCCCTAGGGGATATGTAAGTCATAACCCTGGATTTGTATGTTTTCATCCACATTTGTCATCCTAATCGTTTTTCTACAACGTTCAGAGCTCGTTGGTTCTCGACGGCTGCGGATCCGCAAGGTTGGTGGATCCCCACCAATTCAGCCATATGAAGAGTATATCGCCTACCTCCACCTCGTCATCGATGAGCTACAGCAAGAGGTGGACAACACTAGGCTCCTTCAAGATGACGTTCCTGATGATTCTGAGGAGGACAGTGCACCAAGCTTTGCGCCACCAGTTTGTTATGATCCTAACTGTCGGTGCTCATGCCACCTAAACAGTAGCCAACCACCACCGCCAGCGCCACCGACCGAGCCTCGTCCTAAGTACTACTTTCCCTCGCAGCACTCAAGTAGATCTCTCTTCTCTTTCGAGCAGTAGAACTGGACGCATCGCCGGAGCGTCAATTTAATTTCCCTAAGGCATGTTAGGATTAGCAACGGCGCACATATTTAGGTTAGAAAGATGTGCTGTACATGCCATTACAAGGTCAAGCTATGTATCCTAGTGCTACTTTTCGTCAAGTTAAATGCAGCTCGGGGTTTAATATTCTTATTTTTAAGCTCATAATACTATGTTTGACTCTTCATTTTTCTTCGAATAAGGACGAATGCACGGAAAAGACAACACATCGCTGCATTAAATTGCCTTGGCTTTCATTGAATTTAAATTTTGCATTGGCACATGACGTGACACAATTAACATGACTCGTCCTAAACCTAACATGCCTTAGAGAATTTAGATAGCCTGGCAGATAACTTCAGTGACCTCATGAATCCCTCTTCTCACGACATTCCTTCCTAATTTCTTCAATATCCTTCCTGAATTATTTGCAAGCCTGTTAGCTTTAGCCCTTTTGTGCCGCCTGTCGTCCTTCCTCGGCTCTCATCTTCATCTTGTCCCAGCGCATCTGGTCCTTCCAGCTAATAGAGTCGTCAATCCATTCGGTGAAGTGACACGCCCTGGTGTCCGGTGTAGCAGTCCTTTTGCCTTCCTGTGTCAATTCGTAAAAAAATGATAACAATGTTAGTATTACAAATAATCTACATTTCATCTTCTTTGAGGCCATTACCTGTGAACTGTTTGTTATCTCATGGATCCTCTGGCAACACCAGTACCTCCTCCCATATGTGCCTTCTTCGAATGAGATAGCCATCCCGCTGTTCATGCCACAATAGCACTCGGGTGGGATCTCATCCTTTGGCCTCTGGTTGGCAGCAAGGATAGATCTCTCTGGATCATTGCGAGGAGCTCCCTCCATAGATTCCATCACCCGGCGCAGATGCATGTACCCACCTTGCCTCCTATACCTAGACCCACTCCCACTCTGGTCAGCCATTTTGATTTTTGTGATGTGGGTTCAAGTGGACGAATGAGCGCGATATTAATAGGCCACCAAATACCCCAGCCAGTGGGCCAATGGATCCGTGTGGTGTGTTTTTGCAGTCACTCAGGATGGAGATACGGTGGGCCATTGAATCCGTAAGGTGTGTTTGTTGCAGTCACTCTGGAAGGAGATGGTATGGGCCATTTAATCCGTGAGGTGTGTTTGTTGCAGTCACTCTGGAAGGAGATGATGTGGGCCATTGAATCCGTGAGGTGTGTTTGTTGCAGTCACTCAAAAAGGAGATGGTGTAGGCCATTGAATCCGTCAAGCAATGTACTAAATCGCAGCCATGATTATTAATATAAAAAATTAATTAAATATTAGAAATAGTTAAACCGCCGTTTCATTTGGCGGTTTCAAGAACCGCCACAGCAGCTCGGCGGTTGTGAGAAACCGCCAAATGAACCGGCGGTTTACTGAACCACCGGTTTAAACGGCGGTTCATCTAACCGCCATTTGAATCGGCGGTTACATGGGCTTACCGCCGTATCATTTGGCGGCAGCCATATGATACGGTGGTTGGGTGACAGATTTGGAAAATCTGCCACCCATGAGTTGTTTTTAAAAAATCGTAAAAAAAATAAAAAAAATTCAAAGTCCACGCGCGGCTTGAATGTCCAGTTCGAGAATCGATATCGTCCGAACGTGATACTCGCCGGCGTCCACGGCGCTTCCTCTCCTCTCTCTGCTCTTTGGCTCTTTGCATTAAACCAAACTAGCGATTGATGTGCGCAAAATTTTAATTGATTATATTATGTATAGTATAGGATAATAAAATGATGATGCAATAAGGGATAATCAATAACTGAGCATTGGTTCATAATATTTGGACTTGGTAGAACCGGCAAACCATATGTATAGGAGCAGAGGAGGAAGGAATACCTGAGCCAAGTTCAATGTCAACGCGTAAACTGCGCTTCATGCCGGCTGTTGGTACGCTGGACGCCAATGTTGCACACGTAGTGCCACGGCACCCTTGATGGTGAGTCGTGTCGCCATCGTTCAAAGCTTCCCTCGCCAGAGAGAGCCACATTGCTAGAGAACAATGACGACCTAGCCCGTGATCTGGGCCACGTGGAGGAAAGCGAAGAGAGAATTAGACTGCAAAGAACTAACAAACATGAAGGAGCAGTTTTACTGTTGACCACGACTGATGGTAAGGAAGCTGGGATTAGAGCAAACCACCATGTGTCCAGTTTAATCCGTGGAGGCTCACCCTCAGGAGTAGAGGTGTGGATTGAGATCCGCGCCGGCAAGTTCGACCTGTTGGCCACGTTGCCATCCTCACAAATGCATAGATGAGCTCGTCTTTGTTGACATGGTCATGCAATGGGCCCCAAACAACGTCCGAGGGAATGAGAAAATTGGGCGACCAAGAAAGAAGAGAATGGGAGATGGTCGTCAAGAAAACAAGCGTCAATGGTGTAGGATCGGTCCTTTCAAAAAAGAACGGTGTAGGATCGGAGTGGAGCAGACACCATACCAGAAAAGGGCGTGTAAATGTAGTGTGGAGGAGAAAGAAAAAAGCAGTCTTCATGTTTTTGGGCGTAGATGTCTTAATTATGATTCTTGAAGACTCTTCAAGTGTCTGACCGAAGAGCATTTTCAGCAGATTTCTATTCTCCAATCCAACTACTATATATGGGAACAGTTGTTACAAAAATAATGCGCTAATAGATCATGCGCTAACAGATCCCTTATCTTTCCCTTTTTAAATAAATAATTATTGGCTGAACCAATAATCCATCCCAATAGTTATTGGGCGTTGTGACTCTCGGTACGGTAGTTGGATTGGGACAAGATTAATGGGAAACTGCAAAATCATTAACTCCTATTAATCACCGAAGTAATATTGGTACATCTCTATTAGCTAGTTATTAAGAAATATTTATTAATCACCAAAAAAATATTGGCACATTTCTATTAGCTAGCTGTTCGCGACCAAAATTGGCAAGTATAACAAGGAACAGGAAATTCTGGGCCAAAACCGGTCTGACCGGTTTTGGGAACCGGTCAGACCGGTTTCCCCCTGTAATTCGATTAGGACTCTTAATTTTAGTTGATTACGAGTTGTAAAACTTTTTCCTTGCGGGACAAGTCCTACCCTCCCTATAAATATAAAGGGATTCGGCCGATTGAGGATCATCACAATCGATCAAATCAATCTATCTTTTATCGTATTTACTTTTCTTCCTCGTTACCCTACTTTTCCAACCCCATGTGCTGTTCTTCTCCTGTCTCCATGGCATGAGAGGGCGCCCTAGCTGGCCTGCCAAGCCTAGGGCAACCCAAGGCACGCTTGCCCTGACGGGGTCCCTCCCGAGCGAACGTTCTTTGGATTCTCGCCGAGCTCCCGGCGAGAACCGGTTTAACCGGTTACCAGAACCAGTGAAACCGGTCTGGTCAGAGGTGCTGCAAGGAGCTCCTCTGCGTGTGCGAGTATTTGGCGCGGCACGTTTTCGCGTCAACACTAGCTATTCGAAAATATTTATTAGGGACCTGCTGGATGCTCTAACAAAGAGCCATCGAGCTAGGCAAAACAGAGTGAACGAAGGATAAACTATAGTCGTAAATTCAGGATAGGATGATGTAAGTTTTTTTTTTACTGAAGTAAACTTTGATAAAAAAAATTAACGGAATAGAAGTAGAGTGGAGCAGTGAGAACTGAGAACCGCTGATTAAACATCGGATCAAGAAAAAAATAACTTACGTGGCCCATCTGGCCTGCGGTCTAAGAAAAAAAAAATACTTACGTGGCCCATCTCGCCGGCGGCCGAGGCCGCCTTTAAGAGTGGAGCAGTTAGAACCATTGATTAAACATCGGATGAAGAAAGAAATTACTTACGTGACCCATCTGACCTGCTGTCTAAGAAAAAAAAAATAGGCCCATCTCGCCGGCGGCCGAGGCCACCTCGTTTCATAACTAGAGATAGAGAAAAAGAAAAATGGTCAGCCGAGGCCCATCTCGCCGGCGGCCGAGGCCACCTCGTTTCATAACGAGAGAAAGAGAAAAAGAAAAATGGTCAGCCGTGTTGATAAAAAAAAAGTTCAGCCGTGGCCAATGTCCTTTTCACTTTGCGAGGAGAGTGAAAATGTGAAATGCATCCGGCGACACGGCCAAGTTCTTGGGCCAGGCCCACCCCAACTAACGGGCCGGAAGCAACAATCCACTCGGCCTGGCGGTTCTTTTTTTTTTAAAAAAAAAAAGAGATCGTGCGCGCGTGAGCGTGATACCCGCCGGCATCTGCGCGCCGTTTCTCTTCTCGCCTCCGCATAACCGGCCACGCATGGCGCCTCTCAGTTTCATCCCTAGGGTTTCCAACAAGTCGGGCGACGGCGAGGCCGGCGGCCGGCCTGCCTTTCGGTAAGCGAGCATCCGGACGCGATCGCAGTGTGTGCGCGTGCGTTTCCTCCGCCGGCGGCCATACCATGTCGTCGCGTGGCGAGGCCGCCGCCTCCAGGCGCGACCGCCTGAGCGCGCTGCCGGACGACCTCCTGCACCGCATCCTGCGCCCCCTGGACGCGCGGCAGGTCGCGCGCGACCTCAGCCTCCTGTCACGCCGGTGGCGGCGCGTGTGGGCGTCCTCGCCGTGCGTCACCGTGCAGCAAAGCGCCGGCTCGGAGAGGTTCGGGAACAGCCTGCTGCTCCTCCGCGACCCTGTGGATCTGCGCGTCCTCTGCCTGCACAGCTCGGATAGGGGCCACTTCTTCTTTCAGCACCGGTGGCTGCGGCACGCCCTCAGCCATGGCCTCCGCGTGCTTGAGCTCACGCTCAGAAGCGGGTATCACTTCCGGCCGCCGGACTGCGTCTTCACCTGCGCGACTCTCGAGGAGATCAACCTGTCATCTAATGCTAACGCCAGGGAAATCATCTCCCCAAAGTCTGTCTGCCTCCCGCGCCTGAAGAAGCTGCAGCTTGAAGACGTTCAGGTTGATCCATCCGCAGTGGAGGAGCTCAACTCTGGTTGCCCAGCACTAGAAGACCTGAATCTGTCAAGGTGTTCGCTTGGTTTGTTCAAGGTTTCGTCTCAAACTGTCAAGAATCTGTCGATTACTGCCTGCAAGTACACTGAGATCCAAGTTTCTGCACCAAACACCTGTTCCCTGGAGATAACAGTTTCAGGAAGAGTCCATCTGTCTGCCATGCCATCTCTGGTGAGTGCCTGTGTGTATGTTTCTGATGATGCAGCTGATCAGCTTGCCCCATGTGCATATGATTTCGTTGCGGCGCTCTGCAATGCACAACGCCTTGAGCTATTCAGATTTGATTCACTCCTCCAGGTGAAATCCTCAATCTACACTTCGTAACTAAGGCCTTGTTTAGTTGGTTGAATTTTCTGTAGAAAAAGTGCATTGGGAAGCGTGTCGCAGAGAGGGAGGCGCGTTTTTCAATGTATTACTTTTGGTCGAATTGCAGAAACTAAACGAGGCCTAATTCCACTTTCAGTAATAACGTTTCACACCTAAACTCTTTTTTGTTGATTTTTTTTTGGTAAATAAAGGATGTGATGCAGAAGTCAGCCACTGAAAGCCTCTCGTTTAGCAATTTAAAGAGCCTCTATATTGGAGAATGGGTGGTCACCGACTTCTACAACTCCCTTGCTTTTTTCATCAAGCATGCTCCTAATCTGGTCGCTCTTGCCTTGGACCAATGGAAGGTAGCATGCTTCATATCTGCCATACGCTTACTGTAATTAGTTAATTTATAACTAAGGATTACTCTATACTTCCACAGCTGTATCAAAGGCACAATGGGAGTTTACCCAGTCATGTGTCTAGGCAAAAGAGTCCTCGTACTGATTGCAAGCTGCAACTGCTACCTGCACTGCCCAGAAACCTTGAAAAGCTTTGGATCAGACTGTCGAAAGGCGACGATGTTGAAGAATTCCGTAAGATGCGAAGCTCGTTGAAGGGGAAGACAAAACCTAGAGAGATGGAGGTGGTGTGGTTCTAAACTGTGTGGCAATTTACCCTGCATACTGTTGCCTCGTTGTCTTCCCATACTTTTGGACCAGATTACGGAATGGCTCTCGTGTAATCGTGTTGCCATTCGAATGACAACATGACATGGTGATAGCGCTGCACTTGAAAAGTTGAGAATGTTGAGTTTGGATAGTGATCTCTAAAATTACAAGTACGCACTTGAGAATTTTGTAAGTTCTGTGATGATGCGTGTACGAATGGTTAGAATTTTTTTTTTTTTTGGTCATGAACACGATGGCTTGTGAGTTGTGACGAACATGGTGATTTACGATGGGAAATTTACTTGGGCTACGGCTACCTAACTTCAATGGATTTCTATACTCTGTGTGCTCAAACATGTCCATGGTTATTCAGATTCTATCAGTGACTTAATTTGTTTTTTATCTAACAGTATGTACAATGCGCACAGGTAGGGCTGAACGAAAAGCTCGTGACTCGTTAGCTCGCTCGGCTCGTGACGAACTCGGCTCGGCTCGATTTATTAATGAGCCAGCTCGAACAACCATCTCAGCTCGTTAGTATAACGAGCGAGTTCGAGCTGTGCAACATTGTAGCTGAACGAGCTGCAAGTTTGATCATGTGATGATTATGTACTTATGTTCATTTGTATATTTGCATGTTGGATCTCATTTGTACCATGTGAATGATTGTATACTTGTGTTTATGTCGTTTATGTGAAATTATGAATACCAATGGTTATTTATTTGTCAATATTTGTATTACATGTTCAGCTCGCAAGCTAACCGAACTGGCTCGAGCGAGCTAACGAGCCGAGCCGAGCTGCCTTTCTAGCTCGTTAGGATAACAAGCCGAGCTAGCTCGTTATCTTAACGAGCTGAAACGAGCCGAGTCGAGCCGAGCTGGCTCGTTATCCAGCCCTACGCACAGGCATGGAAGGGAGGGTCAAAATTCAGCTCATTGCGTTGAGAGGGGAAAAGATGTCTTTGGTATTTCAACATAACAGCACGATGATAGAAATGACATTCAAGGAAACACAAATCTAAAATAGTGCCAATAAAAAAAACTCGATTTCAAGGGGTTAAGACTGTCCCCAGCATTCCAATAAGAAGAAGACCTTCTCAGACCGAGAAGACCCCCGAACCTCCGCCCCACCCTTACATGGTGGCTTTCCGTCGCCCAAGTGAGAATTGGACAGGTGCCCCCTAGTGCTTTGGTTATGGGAGGAACGAGAGGATTTTTTTTAACCTAAGCCTGAAATTCGCTCCCACGGGGAGTCGAACCAAGGACTTGAAAAGTGCCGCCGGGGTACTCTAACCAACGGGACTAGAGGCCCTTTGGCAAATAGTGCCAATCAAGGGAAGTTTAGATTTTCAACGGCATTCAGGGAATCACTATAATTTTTAGTGGCATTGTAAAAATTTACTCAAAACCATTATTTGAAATGCTAGTGAGCCAATGATACAGAATTCAGAAACCATTCTTTGAAATGCCAATGATGTCTGGTTCAAAAAAAAAAGCAATGCTCCACTATGAACACCGATAGGATGGGCTTAATGGGCTGGGCAAACCCACAGTGTACGGGATTGAGCCCACCGAAATTTGTGGGAGCGTCGCTTTCCCTTGCCTGTTCCCGTTTCTCCAGGGCCATTTCGAACCAGTAGCCGCTGGGGTGCAGGGCGAGCGGCCGACGAGGCGGCGGCGCGGGGCAGCGGCAAGGCCACCATCACGGTACGCGAACCCATGTCCTTTGGCAATGCCTATTCCGCGATTGGTAGCTAGCTGCCTAGCTTGATCCACCTAACGACTCAACGGCGGCGGTGGCCACGGGCGGCGCACGGGGGTGGGGATGCGGCGGCGGGTGGAGTGGACTGGTTCCTCTCTCCAACGGCTATATAAGCGGAGGGGAAGGCCACCTCGGGAGTGGGGTTGGAGGGAGAGGCGGCGGTGCGGCGTGTAGGAAAAATGGAGTGGTCACTCCTTTATTCCGTCAATAAAATACTAATGTATTCATAATTCATTGTATCATGTGTACATTTCTTTGATCGGTGATGTGATCGTGCTTCTCAAGTTTCTCGTCGTTCCATAACACAGCTTCTCATTCCGCGAGGAACTTTGACGCAATTCGCAAGAAGCTCTTGGCGTGTGAAGTTGTATATGTTGCAGTGCTCGCAAGATGTTTGACGTAATGCGTCTTCTGTTCTGCAGGGGTAGCAAGGCGGGACCATGTCGGCACCTGAGGCCAAGCGTGACCGGCTGAGCGAGCTGCCTGATGAGCTGCTGCACCACATCCTGCGTTTCCTGGATGCTCGGCAGGTCGTCGGCCAACTCACCCACCTGTCACGCCGGTGGCGGTACCTGTGGGTGACCTCACCCTACGTCAATCTACGGTCTGCTTACAACGGCTCCGAGAAGTTTGGGAATTTGCTGCTCCTCCTTCGTGATGGCAAGGTGCCGCTGCACACGTTCTGCCTGCACAGCTGGAACTGGAAACACTTCCAGTACGAGCGCAGGTGGCTGCTCCATGCCCTTAGCCGTGGCCTCTGTGTGCTCGAAATTAATCTCAGAAGCAGAGATTGCTTATTCCAGCTGCCTGACATCGTCTTCAGCTGTGCAACCCTTGTTGCCCCCCAAGTTTGTCTCTCTACCCCGCCTGAAGAAAATGCACCTTGAGTTCGTGAGGTTCAACGATCCATCCGTGGTGGAGAAGCTTAACTCTGGTTGCCCAGCTCTTGAAGACTTGAGTTTGTCTTGGTGCTCACTTGGTTCATTCAAGATTTCGTCTGACACTCTGAAGATTCTGTCCATTACTGACTGCGAGTATGATGAAATCCATGTTTCTGCTCCCAACGTTTGTTCCCTGAGGTCAACTGTTTCCGGGAAAGTTCAGCTTGATGGCATGCCATGTCTGGTGAGTGCATGGGTGTACCTTTGTGATGAAGGAGTTCATAACCTTCCACGGGGCCGATATGATCTCACTGCAGCACTAAGCAGTGCTCGGCATCTTGAGCTATTCAGATTTAATTTGTTCCTCCAGGTGAAAATTCGCCTTTTCTTCGCTACAATGCTACTTTGCCAACTTAGGTTAACCTAACACTGTTGCTTGTTGCATGTAAAGGATATGATGGGAAACTCAGCTCATGAAGCCCTATCATTCCACAAATTGAAGACCCTTTATATTGGAGAATTGCGGGTCACTGACTTCTATGGCCCACTTGCTTACTTCCTTCAACGTGCTCCTAGTTTGATCGCTCTTACTCTGGACCAGTGGAAGGTAAACTCTTGCACACCTACCATATGTATGCACAATTTCAAGGAAGAATGTCCGAAGAACTTATGTTAAAATTTCTCTGCTCCCACAGTTGTATGAAAAACACAATGCGAAAGTACCCGGTCTGGAGTCCACTGAAGAGAAACCTAAAGTTGAGCTGAAACTGGTGTCCGCTCTGACCAGAGACCTTGAGACGCTTCTGATCAGACTCTCGAAAGCTGATGACGTTGGAGAATTCCGCAAAGTGAGATGCTTGTTGAAGGAGAAGACAAAGCCTAAGGAGATAGAGATAGTATGGTTTTAGACCTTTGAGTGGCCAGTCTCTCTGCAGTACCATGGTGCCACTTTCTGTCGTTCTTCCAAATCAGAGTCTGCATCTCTTATCTGTGTTTGCCATTATTATGCCGTAATAATGTCATACTAGCTAGGGAAAGTGCGGATTTGGTTATTACTGGATAGGATAGTACTGTGCCAAACTATCAGGTTATTGTGATGTACTTTATTTAGGGTATTGATCGTCAGGTTTATCAGTATCGATTTTAGTTTATCGACGTGATGTTCTTCAAGTAATGTATTGCCCCTCCTTTATCCTGTTTGGACCAGTGCCCTCCGTTACCAGTTAAGGCCTGTTTACTTCACCCATTTTGCATAACGTTTTGCATAACGCACGCTTTCCAATGCACTTTTTCTCTCTGTAAATACTATGCATAACGCAGCATCTAAACATCCCCTAAGTGAGCAACTGAGCAAGCATTCTGACTTGAGCAACAAGGATGACATCAGCAAGGCTCTGTTTCCACAAACATATTGCTTTGTGCTCACCGACCAGCCGCCTTTTTAAAAAATTATTCTAGCAACCCATTGAATTGTACCGAGGAGACGTCCAGCCTGTTCGGTTGGCTGGTGGCTGGTGCTGATTTGTTGTGAGAGAAAAGTACTGCTGGCTGGCTGGTGGCTGATGCTGATTTGTTGTGAGACTGAAGTACTGCTGGCTGATGGCTGATAAGCCAAGCGAACAGGCTGGTCGGCGTCGCCCCAGTAGGCCGGCCGAGGCTGCCGCCGGACAGTGCCAAATTGCCAAATAATAGTACATAAGTTCGAGACCATTTTAGTTCCTGCAATTTGGTTGAATTTTCTGTAATAAAAGTGCATTGGGAAGTGTGTCGCAGAGAGGGGGGGCACATTTTCTAATGCGTTACTTTTGGTTGAATTACAGAAATTTGCAGGAACTAAACAAGGCCTTAGTTCAAAAAGTGGAAACTTGCTGAATCGTAAAAATATGATGTCGGAAAGGGTATTCGTATACTAATAAAAAACTAATTACACAACTCGTCTGAAAATTGAATTCCGAATCTATTAAGCCTAATTAATCCGTCGTTAGAGATTGTTTACTGTAGCATGACGTTGTCTAATCATGGCCTAATTAGGCTCAATAGATTCGTCTCACGAATTTACCCGGGGTTATGGAATGTGTTTTGTCATTAATCCACGTTTAATACTCGTAATTCGTGTCCTAACATTCGATGTGACGGGTGAACAGTGGAAACTTGCCGATGCCTTAGTCTACTACGCTCATTGCAATTTTGACAAGAATAACTGACCCCGGTTTTCTTGTCATCTGAATTCTGACTGGATGGATATGATGGTCGGAAACTGAAACTAGAACTACATGCCATGCATGCATGGGCCATAAAGCATTCTGAATTTAGATGGTCACAGTTCAGGTCATCAAGGTTCTGTTGACGATCTTTAGTCGTGTAAACTTCTTCGTTCAACTCTCAATGAAATACGTGTCCAGACACGTTCACGGAAAAAAAAAAAGAGGAAGAAGGCATCAGTCCTTCCGACCGACCGAGTACATGAATGCTGTCCAAGACCAAATAGGCAAATGAATTGAACCTGGCCGTTCATCTCTGGAACTTGAGAGGGTGTGGGCAGGCGTTGACCTCTGGCCTGGACCGGATAAACTCAAAATGACAGATGTCATGCATGGAGATGCAACTAAAACGTGCAGCATGCATGCATGTATAAACTCCGTAGATTTCCACGGCAGGGACTCGATCAAGAGATCACTACACTACACCCGGGGCTGTAAGCCTGTAATCTGCATTTGACCTTATTGTCGATCGGCCGGTGTTGCTTTCATGGGCCGGCTATCAAGCTGGATTGACTTTCTCCTCCTCCTCCAGCCCGGCGGCGTTGCGTTTCTTATACGGTCTTATATGCAGTTAGAAAATCTAGCCCTGGATTTCAAGCTGGATATGCATGCCGTGCGCGTCGTCAATGGAATTACGTGCCAACAAGAGCAAAAGTTAGCGATAAAAAATGAAGCGTGGAGTCATCAGCAGATAAGAGATCAGATTTGCACACGTCGTCGTCGTCATCAATTAATTCATCGTCTGCCTTATCGCCTGCACTCGCTCATCGATAAGCATTTCAGCCTTTGCTTGCGCAGCTGTACGTGCTGGTTTCCAATTCGCCGCCGGACGTGCGTAGCACACGGCATGGGTTAGCAAGTACTGAGATAGTACGGTTCGACCAAGCCTAGCTGGCTAGCTGATCGAGCAAAACTACGCAACGCCACGCAAAGGCATGCGGGCACGTGCACGGTGCCTTGCGCCGCGGCCCCCACCGAGAGAGGATCGAGAAGGAATCTTTGCATGCGTCTCTCACCGCTCTGCTGTAATGTTGTTACGGAAGCGGAAGAGAGAATCTCCTGAGTCGTGTCAATTAAACATGCATGTACGCCGGGTCAATAGAGGGGATTACATGATTGATTGGCTCTAAAGTCTATTGGGTGGTTTGTTTTCTATGTAGGTTAGATAATTTAGTTTATGCCCCGACGTAAATCACCAAAGTAATATCAAATAAATTGTACAGAGGTAGTTGATTTCAGATTATAGAAATTGTTTGTTTCCGTTTCTCTCAACCACGTTTAGGTTCTAAGATACACAGAAAAAATTTTGATTCTTGATTCTCGGTCATTGTAGTTCAAATCTCTGAAATGCATTATGAGAGAAGCGAGAATAAGCGAATAATCAAGGCGTTTGGTGGGATTCTCCCTTATTTTGATCGATAAACTGATAAGCGAAAACAATCATGGCCATAGTGGCATATATATCGTACCTTTTATCATAATCCAGTTGGAAAACAAACATGATCTAAAGAGCCAGGCAATAGTGATCGTACGTGTACATGTGTGCCAAAAAGCATTATATTTCAGGCCGTTACAGGGTTGCTATGCCATGTTATTATGTTAACTAGCAAGGTGGCCCTCGCAAATAGCGCGGGAAGCTAGTGTTTGTTTTCTTAACAAACGGATTTTGAGTTCAAATTAATAGATGAAAATAGTTTTATTTAGTCGTGTCGTTGTAATTATTTTGTCTTACAAACCTAGAGTAATATGTCATAGTTTTTTTGAACGTGAGTTCAAGTGAGAAGAAAATAACTTACATAGAATTTTTTGGTTGAAAGTTGCAGTGATGTTGATAAATTATATTTTCATGTTTACAGGGAGATGAGATATAGGTTATTGGCTTAATGCATACCATTTTCGGTAATAGTTAGAATTTAACAATGTTGAATTTGAAACCTTAATGGGCAATAGATGCATTGTTTTTTGTTTTTGTCCCATGCATACCATTACCATTTATTTTTGTTTAATTTATTTTTGAGTTCAAGTTTGAGATCTAGGTTATTGGCTCAATGCGTACCATTACCATTTTTTTTTGTTTTGCTCCCCCCAGTATCAAATTGCTATAGCCCCATGCATGCTTGTTGAGTCATCGGCCCTCACTATGTGTGGTCTCTTCATTTAGTTGCCCCTGTCTCCATCACGTCTTTTTTCTCATATTCCTTTTACTATATTAGTTACTCAAAGCACTTATATTTGAAGGATGTAAGTCCTCGTCTCTCACGTTGGTCTTCCATCCGGTGTTAAACATTTGTTCAAATTTTCAAAACAAATGCATATAGTTTTATTTCTAATGATGCTATTTATTTATTTTTCTAGATGGATCAAACAAAGGTACCATCTATGCTTTTTCATCATTTTTATTCTATGCATGCTTCAATAATAAATTTTTTATACATTCATTATTGCAGTTCGAATGGTATAGCCTTATTTTTTGAACTAATCCTCTCTCTCCTGCTCCTGCTCCCAAGGGGTTTTACCCGCTATGCCGCGATCATTGAAGATGTATTCATGAT
>CM014270.1:9952434-9984848 GCA_004135705.1 Alloteropsis semialata | reverse complement strand
CACCTCCTCGCCCACGAGCTCCCCAGCGCCTTCCCTTGCTCCACACGCAGCGCAGCGCCGCCCAGAGCTCCGCCGCCGCCTCACCACCGCCGCTCCCCTCGGCCGCACGCGGAGCCGCCGCCTCGCCCCTCCCCTGCCCTTGGTAAGCCCGGGATTGAACTCCCCGTGGCCCCCTCTTACTCGCGCGCCGCTCACCGGGCGCCCCCGCGGCCCGGAGGGCCGGGAACGCCGGCGAGCGCCGCCGCGCCCGAGCGCCGCCGCCCCTCCTCTGTTCGGGCCGGCGAAGGGAAGGGGATAAAAGGCCTTTTTGCCGATAACCCCCTGCCAAAATCCCGAATCTTTAAAGAGCCCTTCCCCCTTTATACAGTTTCCTAGAAAACCCCCTGTCTTTTCCAAATAATTCCAAATGAGTCCCTGGTTGATTCCAAAACCCCCCAAATACTTTCCAAAATCACAACCATGCCCTTCCACCATATAAAGATCTTTACAGAAAGGTCCTTGATCCTTTTAACCTTCACAGATAGGCCCTAAAACCTCCGCTTAAACCCTAATACTCCCTTAACTCGTCATTTCATGCGCCAAATCTCTCCGGTTTTCCACCAAACTCAACCATGCCTATCTTATATCCTTTCCGGCCGAGCTTTACACAAATCATCCCAATATAATTCCGTTTCCTATTTTATTTTGTTCTTTTCTGATTCCAACTCATCGGTTAAGGAATGTGTTGCTTATTGTGTGTTTGTTTGATCGTGCCCTAGACGACGGAGTGAACGAGGAGGAGCAGTACCGCGAGCAGGACTACGCAGGAGAGTACCGCGAGCCCGACCCCGAGGACCCGTACCGCGAGCATGATCTCCCAGAAGCTTTTGTTGACGGCAAGTCCAATCCCACCCTTTGATGCATGTTTATCCCATGTTTTATAAACACAACCCATTAAGCCTTTGATAATTGCATTGTTATAGTCAAAACCCGGTTGGTTAGCCACTCCTTGATTGATATGATTTTCCTTGATCACCCAGTTATCACTAAATATGATTTACTCTGTTTAAGTGATAACACTTTCTAGACTGCTTAGGTTTAGAATGCTTAGGAGTTGTTACTCTTTACTCAATCATGACTACACTTGTTTTATCAAAGAGTAAATGTGTGAGTTGGTTTTGGTTTTGGGTTTTGGGTTGGAAAAGAGTAAAACTGTGTGGATAAAATGGATGGGCATAACTTTGTGAAATGCCAATAAGGAGGCTTGTACCTTTGTGGTTAAGCAAGTTGGGAGATATCCATTTTGTCCGGTTTTAAACCAAGGTGATGTGTCATCTTGCCTAACCCACTTTTCTCGTACAACCACTCGACTCTTGTATGGTGCAAGGGCTTAGTTTAAATCCCACTAGCCGTCTGTTAGTTGTCTGGAGGCAGGTGTGCAGCGGGAAAACCAAGTGCCGTCTTAGTGACATGGTTGCCGTCTTAGTGACATAAACCCCTTGGTGTTTTCTCGTGATGGCTAGGCAGTTTTGGCTATGGTGGGTAATGACTTCGATAGGATCCGCACTGACACTAAGGTGATCGTGTTGCGGTACCCTACTTGTGGTGAAAGTGTACACCTCTGCAGAGTTTCCTAATCTATTCGAATAGCCGTGCCCACGGTTATGGGCGAGTTATGGCTTGGTCACAATGCTAAGGTTTTGGGTTGGGTTTGGAGTGTGTTGGTTTTGGAATGAGTTCGGCTTTGTGCCAAAAGCTACGGCGGATGGAAAATCCGGTAGCACTTAAAAGATGGATCCTTTGTGGATCAACCCCCACTAATTAAAGTTGTTACTTAGAGTTCGCTTTGCTAAAGTTTTACCTTGATAACCCATGCATGTGCTAAACTAGCTTTTTGGCAAAAATAAAACCTAGCCTTATCCTTGATATTCCTTGTGCATAATTCTGTGTTAACCCCTCCGTGGGTGTGATTGGGCTTGTTGAGTACTTTTGTACTCACCCTTGTTGTTGTTAATCCAGAAGAAGACCCGGACTTTGTTGAGGACGCTGAATAGGTGGTCGCTTCCGCACCCAGCTTGCCTGTGGAGTTTGGTCCCGCCCAAGATGGCTTCGCTGCCGCAGAACTCTGATCCCTTGGTTGAACCGGTCTGGTTCATCCTTTGGCTTACCGCCGTAGTTTACCTTTTAGCAGTTCTAGTTTGTATTAGGTGCCCGCTTCCTCGTGGGCTGTAAGTTTCTGTATCATCTGTTGAATAAATGTGTATCAGCCTCCTGGGACTGATAATTTGTATCACATTTAGTCTCTGCTTAGGCAGGGGCGCTTCATCTTCCTTTGCAACACTATCTGGATAAGGGTAGCATCTTCTGATTCTATCTATTTGTCCATTTGGCAGAGCACCTAACCTGCTGAATCACACAGTTCCAAAACAATGCAACTCATACGTGCACGTAGCTTCTGTGGCCTCCTTGCTCTGGTTCACAATTGATCTACAGGTTGTCATCATCATCGATCGTTTCTGTATTTCAGCAAGTTGTATCCTTTGTTTCTCTGAGATGCTCCCGCAAAAAATTATTGCATGAGTCATGGAAAGTCGCCAACTTCTAGCAACGTTTTGGCTCCGTCGACAGCTATATATGCTACTCCTTCGCACGGGCGGCACGACCTTTACATGGGGCATAGGAGCCATTCAGTGGTCACATCGTCCGCGCCACCTGTGATACTTTTGTGTTGATCTTGCAGGACCGCTAATTGGATCCACCGGAAGTTAAATAAATAAAAATCATATCGATGTTTTATTTGCATCTTCATTTAGAGTTATAACCGCATTCGACGTGGACACTTGTTGCTAATTTGTTTTTTTATTCCAAAATTAGCTATTACTAATATTTTTTTATGAGATCTTTTAGGGGTAAGTTAGACCGTTAGATATACATTAAATCCAATTGTGTATATTCTTTTATTTTTTGGATTAACATTAGAATTTCTAGGACCCTAACTGTATTCGACGTGGACACTTGTTGCTAATTTGCTAATTTCTAGGACCCTTAGATATACATTAACGGTGCATATTCTTTTCTTTTTTGGATTAACGTGGGAATTTCTAGACCCTCTCAGCGAATGTGGTGGCATCTTTTAACACTGTTGTATTAAGATAATAGATAGATTTCTAGGACCCTTAGATATACATTAAATCCAACGGTGAATATTCTTTTATTTTTTGGTTAACGTGGAAATTTCTAGGACCGTTAGATATACATTAAATCCAACGGTGCATATTCTTTTCTTTTTTGGATTAACGTGGGAATTTCTAGGACCGTTAGATATACATTAAATCCAACGGTGCATTTGTTCTTTCTTTTTTGGATTAACGTGGTAATTTCTAGACCCTCTCGGCGAACGTGGTGGCTTCTTTTAACACTGTTGTATTAAGATAATAGATTAAGGATAAGTAGTACAAATGACCCTGTCAAGCTCTAGTTAGCTAGCCTCTATACTTCTATCAAATGTTTTTTATAAAAAAAAAATCAGCATCGAGGTTGCGACTTTTATTTTGTTCGATGGATCTTAATTTGCCTGAGTACCTGTGATGAGAGAACTGCCGAGTTGCTTTATTCAAACTAGTAAGTGAATGTAGCTCATTTGATTAAGTTTTTTTGAGCATTTCCAAGAACGCCCAAAATAAGGTCCTAAAAATCAGTTTTAGAAAGAAATAAGAAAAAACTAGCTCGAAAGGAGGGCTAAACCAGCTCCCAATTTATTGTCCTCCCAATACCAGCGGCAAAAGGAGCTAAATTTGTACCCCTCGCTGGCGTGACCGAATCCTAGAAATTGTGCCAACACCCACCATTTTTTCACGTGCTCTATTTTTTATGCCATTTTACCAGTGACTACAATCCATGTTTTACTAGTGCGGTGCTATAGTAAACATGTATTAATTATGGATTAATTAGATTTAAACATTTATTAATGATAGATTAATTAGATTTAATAGACTCATCTCGCGAATTAGTCATAATTTATGCAATTAATTTTGTAATTAGCATATATTTAATACTTCTAATTGGTGCACAACATCCGATGTGATAGGGACTAAAAATTAGTCCGGATCAAACACACCTTAAGCATAAAGGAATCCTTTGTATTTACAAGCATAGCGCTAGCGCCCCGTTAATAGACGTACTACAACACCCTAGTAAAATGTTAGGAGGCGTTTGGAAGCTGGCATTGGAGGGTGGAATTTGGAATTGGAATTTGCAGCCCTAAATGCCACCGTTTGGATGTCCCAGAGAATTGGAAATAGAAATGGAAGTCAATACCGCATGGCATTCATCCTTACTCTGGAGCACCTCCCCCAATTCGGAGCCTGACCCCTCCGTATTGGGAGGCATTGGCCTCGCACACCGTCGTCCGCCTCCTCAGAAAACAAAGAACGCTGCCGCCGAGCTCCCTCCACCGTCGACCTCCCCCATCCATCCTCCAAGTCCGGCGAGCTGCCCTGTCCTCTGACGCTGGCGAGCCGTGCCGCCCCCTCCCTTCGTCGACTCTGGCGAGCCGCGACTCCCCCTTCTCTTCTTCCACTGGCGGCGACGGCCCCTTCTCTTCTTCCTCAGCACCAGCGGCGGCCCCTTCTCTTCTTCCTCATGCGGATCCGGTAGGTGCGTCACCACACTCGCCGGCGGGCCGCCCTCATCCTCCTGCCTCCCTCGCCGCCGGGCCGCGCGCGTCAATCCCTCATCTTCCTCATGGCCGGCGGCCCTCCTCGTCTTCCTCATGTCCGCCGACCCTCTTCGTCTTCCTCACGGGCGGCGGCCCTGCTTGTCTTCCTCGCGGTCGGCGTGGCGGTGCCGTGACTTGAGCGAGGGGCGAGACACTTGTCTTCTTCCGCCCCTCCGCCGGCGAGCCGCGCGCGCGGCTGCTCCTCTCCACCGGCGAGCCTCTCTGCGGCCCTCCTCCGGCGAGCACCTCCGCGCTACTCCTTCGGTGAGCACCTCGCTTGCCCCCTCCGGTGATGTGGAAGAAGTGGTCAAATACCAATTCCATGCTTGTGTACATCCAAACAGAAATTGGATTTGATTGCTTGTTACGATTCCAAAAGGGAATACAATAGCCATCCAAACAATAGCATTCGAATCGTGGCTCATTTCAATACTATGGCTGAATTGGTATTGAACCCAATTCAATATCAAGCCTCCCAATATCTACATCCAAACGCACCCTTAAGGGTTTTCTCGCTGGTGTGCACAGGTGCCTGACTTCTTGTCTATGAAATTAACGACAATGCCATATATAATACTCCTAATTGATGTACAAACATTCGATGTGACTGAGACTAAAAATTAGTCAGGGATGGAAACACCCCTAATTAAGCATAAATGAATCCTTTGTTATGGTTTTTCACGGGTGTGCACACATATGGCAGACTTCTTGTCTATGAAATTAACGGCAATGCCATACATATATATAGCTACTACTTGTGGGTGTGTCTCTTTGTAAAATATTTACATGCAAAGCTTTCGCGTGTTCAAAAGAACTAAAGCGTATAGTTTCACGATAAATGGATGGATTCATTGAGCTTTTCTATCACTGATCTTGATGCGCCCACATGCAAAGCCATGCCCGAAACGTCAGGTCCAGCGATAGCCTTTCTCCATTTGCACAGTGTTCCACACCACCACGCGTGCGGTGGCACATATATGGAGAGTCATGGACGGGAGGAGCAACGCGGCGACGTCGTCTTTCTTAATTGGCAGAGCAAACATTGCATCCGTCCGTCTGAATCAGGTGGCTTTCATTGCATGCATATTGGACTTGCATGAGGGCGGCTAAAAGGTGACCCTAATGGCTTTCTAGATGCAGTGCACGGTTCCCTTCATGATTTGTTATCATGGATGGACCTATAGGCTTGATCCTTCCTAGATTGTGAAATGATTGTTGGATTGCAAAAGCTAAGATCTGTTTGGATCCATTAATTGGTGGTCAATAGGGATAATTAGGGTGGGTGAGCTCGTTGGATTTCACGGTCTAGAGTCGGTGGATCGTAAAAATTGTACGTATATGAATTGTAAAAACTGGATTCCACTATGTCTAAATATGCCCGGAGTAGGTGCTGGGAAATGTATGTGAATGCTTTACAAAGCGTGGTTGAATTAGTGTACCATGGCTTATGCTCCATATGTAGCAAATGTTTGAATTTATTGTCTGAAGAACAAACACAAAAATCTCTTGGCTAGTCTCGATTGCCCCCTTTATCCAAAAAAAGTTTTTTTCTTGCTCTCCGAGTAAGTTTTTACCGTGTAATGTGAGCTCTGAACATCATCATCATGAGTGTCAAAATGGAACCGCGTTTGAGGTGGGTACTTTGGCTGTCCCATGAAGGAGTGTAGCTGGTCTTGGAAAGTTCCTCACCGGATGAGCCCTGAGCATATCATGCGCCTAGTTCAAGTTGAAGATGGTAGCATGCCAGTTTTTTTTTTTTTTTTGGTGACACAGTAGCATGCCAAGGTTGGTACGGTCCAGTTGTGAAGTAGAATAATCCTGGGCTGTTGACCAGGGCCAGGCAGGCACGCACGTCCAGAAAGCTAGCAACAATATTTTGCCAGCCACACGAGCAATGCAGCCGGGTAACGACGGGGGACCACCGGCGAGTGCAGGCTGACCAACACTTGGGATTCCCTGCCTAGCCGTGGATCTGGATCGGACGGCCTCAGGTGCCGCGGTGACCAGACCAGCGAAGCACACACAGGTCCCGAACGCGCAGAGCCCCCAGCCGCGCGCCCGCACGGATGACGCGTCGTCGGACACGCCAGCGCCAGCCACGCAACGGATGACGCACGCGCACGAGGGGCCGTCGGCGCCCGCCCGTGCCGCGCCGCCGCGCCGTCATGGCAAGCGCAGGGGCGGCCGCCGCCGGCCCGCCGAGAGAGAGATTGCAATACCGGCGCGGCCGCCGGGAGCTCCGCTGCGCGCCCCTGGTGGCTGCTGCTGATTGGCGCCTGCTGGATAGTGGAGGCACCATCGGCCCATGTCGATCCAGTCGAGCACGGAGCACGGATCTCTGATCCACAGGGGAGGGCGCGCAGCGCATGCGGCAGTGTCCGGTCTCGGGAATTTTCCCGGAAGATGACTCGCCGGTAGCCGCGCAGTGTGCTGCTCATCTTTCTGCGAGTAAAGAAATCCGGCCACTTCATTAAAAAAAATGGCATTACAAAACACTTGCAAGTCGCATAAAAGAAAAAATGGCACTACCACACGGCTAGGCCAATCCCAGTGGTAGGTTTCATGTTGATGTTTTCAAGATAACCACATAAGCAACAAAGCAATGAAATGATGTTTGAAACTACCCCTCCAATAGATAGTTTCATGTGGTTTCATAGGCACCCCATTACATTTAATTTCATGACTTAAGAAGAGTTGGTATGCATGCATACATGGTTTCATCTAGATGAAACTAGTTCGTTCTCTCTCTTCATAAATTTGATGCCATGTCATCAAAAAAATCCTACATGTCATACTAATTAATGTGCATGAAACACCTATGAAACTTCCAGTGGGAATGGCCTAAGGGTCTGAATTCTGAAACTCTGATTGGAAGAAGAGTTGAGAGCCCTGTTGGTTGCAGTTATCCGAGATTGAGCACTGTGTACTGGGGTCAAAAGCTTATGCTGTTAAGCAACGTTTCATGCTCAATCAGGTCGTTAAGAACGGCTTGGTGCATTTCTTTTCTACTAGGAGAAGGCAAAGCCACACTTTTCGGATGCTTCAGCGGTTGGATGTGGAGACACACGATGGAGTATGGACCACGAACACGTTTTGACTTCAGTAGTACCGGTGACATCAGCAACTACGTTTTACCACGGACGACACTACTACGAGTCTACGACACATTATTTTTTTTGTGTGCTCACTGACGTTCCATAATAATAAATTATTTATTTCCTATTAAAAAAGGATGGAGGAGGCCCAGCCCTACTTCGACCCGATTTGTGGTCTGACGGAGTTTTTCTTAGAGGGAGGTAGAGATTTTTTATTGTAACACTCGCACCAACCGTACATGACGATCATTTCCTAACGTGCATGCTAATTTTGCAAACATATGGTCTTCCTTCTTTGAATTTCTACCGTCGTGCACAAACTGTGCACACTCAAAGCATTTTACTCTTTTTTCATGAATATCTTGAAGGATCAACATATATAAGCATCTTTTAAGCAATCTGAATTCTGAAGCCACTTGAGCCCTGCTCATGGGTCCGGCCCGCTTGAGCCCGGCCCGGTTCGCGTGTCCCGTGCTGGGGGGCTGCAGCCCAGATCCAGCCCAAGAAACTACCCCACACGATGCTCAGCCCAGCTTATAACACAGAGCGAGTCAGCAACAACAAGGCACAGCAACGCACGCTCGGCATCGCACTCGCGGCTCTGCTTCGTTTTCGGCGTCGCTTTTTTTTCTCCTCCGTGTCGCGGCCGGCCGGCACCCTCCCCCAATCCCATCGCCATCTGCCCATCCAGGCCCGCAGGCGGCCACCGCGGCAGGCAAGCGACGCAGCGTTGCGGCTCCGCACCTCCACGGCTCGGCCAAGGTTGCCCAGGCGGTGAGGCAGCAGGTGCGCGAGGGGCGGGATCCGCGCCATTGCCAGGCAGTGTTGGTCCATCCGGATCCAGGCCATCCGGCTGCGTCCTGCAAGCCACCGGCGTTGACGCGTCTCCAAGGCGGGTTCAGCATCCACGCGCCTTGCTATATTTAAGCGCCGCCCCGCCGGCACCCCCTGCCCCGTTTCTAGATCCGCCACTGCGGGGAGGAGTCCACCGTTTGTACGCCTTCTCCGCGGCCAAGATAGATAGGTTTCCAGATCTAAGGCTCCCCTTCTCCTGGCTGAGAGATCGCGCAGCTACTGGGAAAGTTTCCAAGTATCCAAGAAAGGTAATTCCTTTTTTTTTTTTTTTTGCTTTTCCTCCCACTGCAAGAAAAGTACGGTGGGCCTGTTGGTCTTCCTCTCTTCGATCATGCGGTGCTAGATGCGCGGCTGTTGACCTTGTGCGCATCCTGTTTGGTTCCAATCGCAGATTTTGTGGGGCGACGGAGCAGGAAGGAGAAGTTATCGGAGAAGACAATGGTACAGAAATGGTCTTCGTGAGCAAGTGGGCGATGGGGCGGTGGCGGAGATAGGGGATGTTATCGGCTGTGATGGATTACTTGAGATCTTGCTGGGGACCTGCATCGCCGGCCGGGCGCCCCCGCAGAGGATCGGACGCTGCTGGCCGCCAGGACGGCCTCCTGTGGTACAAGGACGGCGGGCAGGTCGTCGATGGTGAATTCTCCATGGCCGTGGTCCAGGCTAATAACCTGCTAGAGGACCATAGCCAAGTGGAATCCGGGCCGCTGAGCGCAACGGAGCCTGACCTCCAAGGCACCTTCGTTGGCGTCTATGATGGGCATGGTGGCCCGGAGACGGCGCGTTACATCAATGATCATCTCTTCAACCACCTGAGGAGTAAGGCCTCTACTGTTGCTGAAGTCATGCTTTAGATCATATAACAATCAAGCTATGCTATTGGTTTTATGATCAATACATCCAATTTTGTGATATGCATTCATGTATGAGTTGATGCCAATTGCTCTCAAGTAAAGATGTTTGCCGTTTCAATGGACCTTGATTGTATGTATGCATGCATTGCATAGAATGTTGTTCTATGTAGAGTTATACAGAAAAGCGCGCGCAAATTTAAATGCAGTTACCTTTATACAAGGGGCCCATGTTACCCTAAATTCAGTCTTGATCAGAATGGAAGCACATCATTTGCATGGTATAATGTGATGACCATATTGCTAGAAATTATTGATGATCGCAAAAGGATAGTGCCTTCTGTCACATCTCCTAGCTATATCATAACGTCGTTTAACTGCTTACCTCTTTTCGTTTATGCTGTTGCATAACACACTCCATTTTCCAGGATCTGCATCTGAGCACAAGTGCATGTCAGCAGATGTGATTCGAAAGGCTTTCCGAGCGACAGAGGAGGGGTTCATGTCTGTAGTTAGTAACCAATGGTCAATGAGACCTCAATTAGCAGCGGTTGGCTCTTGCTGTCTAGTTGGCGTGGTTTGCAGTGGAACTCTATATGTTGCAAACCTTGGGGATTCCCGTGCTGTTCTCGGAAGACTCGTCAAGGGAACTGGAGAGGTTTTGGCTATGCAGCTCTCAGCAGAACACAATGCATCCTATGAGGAGGTTAGACGAGAGCTACAGGCGTCACATCCTGACGATCCCCATATTGTGGTCCTAAAGCACAATGTTTGGCGTGTTAAGGGTATCATCCAGGTATAAGAACTTGAACTGTAATCTGTGTAACATGAAGTTGCTAGTTTTTGTTCATTCATTCTGACTCATGAATCAAAATATTTTGAGTCCTATTTTTTTTTTCTCGTAACCTTGTATATTCATCAAAATTGAGATTTAAGTGCTATGGCAGCTAGTTTTAGGGTTGCATTTTCTTTTCTCGCTTGACGTTATGTAATTTCATTTACAGGGCCATATTTATGTGTATTTATGGTTATTCTATAGACATGGACAAACCTAATTTCCTTTCTCGAAAACATATGTGGATGCAGAAAATATTGTTATTTAACCATGACCAACACATTGGAAGGTGTTAAATGCATTTTTCTTAATGTAATGCTCCCCAAGTGAACTTATAGTTAATGCTGTGCCGTGAACGGATGTTGGTGTGTTGAGTCACGCAAGATATAAACAGGTTCATTTTGTAGGTTAATTATGGAGATGTTTTTGGTCGGTTAGTATTAGTAACTATTAAGTCAATTTTTTTCATGCAAACAAATGCCATGCTGATTACATGTGGTGCTTAATGTGTATACGAAACCTATGGCATCCAATGTTGCCTGTTAAACTTCTCTGCTTCCAGGCATCTGATATTGATGACGTTTTGCAGATAACAAGGTCAATTGGAGATGTATATCTGAAGAAACCGGAGTTCAATAGAGAACCTTTGCACAGCAAGTTTCGCCTCCAGGGAACTTTCAGGAGGCCACTTCTTAGTTCTGATCCAGCAATTACTGTACACCAAATACAGCCAACTGATAGGTTCATCATTTTTGCATCTGATGGACTCTGGGAGCATCTTAGCAATCAGGAAGCAGTTGACATGGTCCAGAGTAGCCCTCGAAATGTATGTATTTTTTTTATCTTATGTTTATTTTTCTTATGTTATTTTTTGTAAATTGGTTTTTCGCAGGCACAGTGCTAGTTTGTTTTTTTGTTTATCTGACCAAAACTACAAAAATACGCTTTTGTAGTAGTTTAATCATGCATTGACTGAGGTTTCTGTTGGGTAGACGGATGTATCTTGTCGTCTAAGAAATTTGAGAGTATAATATCTGTACGCTTTGGAAGCTTATGTTCTAAGTTTCAAAAGATGTAACAAGTAGTATTCTACAATAGTATAGTAGATGTAGGCCATGGTATGAAGGCACCTAGATTGTTGAGTACGAGAATTGTACCAGAATAAGCATCTCCTAAGTTCTAGGTCTTTAGGCATTCAAATCTATAGGATCTACATCTACTATTGGAAGTACTGGTGATTATTGTGCGCAACAAAATGTATTTCAAGGAAACTGTTCTGTCATTTGGTCCCTGCAAGTCTGTTCTTCACCTCCATCTCCAGGATAATCTGGAATGTCATCCTCATCTTCATTTTTGTTTCGCTTGAATCTTTGGTGGTTGAGTTGAAGATCTACTTGTGTATTCTTGATTATTGCCAAAATAGATATTTCTGTTTGTTGACTTTGTAAGATTTTTAGTTTGTAGATACTCCTGACAGTGACATTGTCTCCAAAATGCAACTCTGACCACAAATTTCTAGTGCAGTATGTCTATAAAACCGAATAA
The DNA here is from genome assembly GCA_004135705.1 of Alloteropsis semialata. Taxonomy (NCBI): domain Eukaryota; kingdom Viridiplantae; phylum Streptophyta; class Magnoliopsida; order Poales; family Poaceae; genus Alloteropsis; species Alloteropsis semialata. Next base: position 9,972,971 of record CM014270.1, on the reverse strand, counting down.
ATTATGAAAAAAATACTTCCTGAGACAAATCCACTCTTGATTTTGAATGTCACAGATCTAAATAATAAAATATAGGTCGATTGAATGTATGTAAAAAAATGGCATGTATCTGTCTCTAAGGAGTCACGTGTAAATCTGCATTCAGCTTGGAATACAAATGATCTGTTTTGTGACCGCTTTGTCTATGTTTCTCATGCCTCGCCAAAACTTCAGATTTGCTTCATAGCAATCATGTTTGCTTTTCAAACCTTGTTAACACTACAGTCTTAACTAAATAAATGTCATCCTTGAATGCATGCAATCATGCCTTATAAACTTGATCACTAATGTATTCTAGAGCATTTTATCTGTCACATTGAAATGCTATCAAATGCTTCACCATCATGTACTTCTAATTTTTCAAGTTTTTGCTAATTAAATGGTAACATTTTTTGCTACCATTTAATTAGGACAGGAGTCAAAGTGTATTATATTTGATGCTGTGTTGATGTCCTAAATAAACAAGAAATGAAACAGGTGTGGAAGTGTTTTAATAGGCAGGATAGAGCAACCACCAGTTCACACAAGTTCCTTAATTACAATTTTTTGGTTGCTTTATTACTCTTACAAAAAGATATCAGTTGCTGTTATTTTGACTCCAATCTTACTTTTAATGTCCCAGGGAATCGCTCGAAGATTAGTAAAGGCTGCAATGCAGGAAGCAGCAAAGAAGAGGGAGATGAGATATTCAGACCTCAAGAAAATTGATCGTGGAGTGAGGCGACACTTCCACGACGATATAACTGTTATCGTGGTCTTTTTCGATTCAAATGCCATGAAAACTGCTGCCTGGAGCAGACCCTCGGTCTCTCTCCGAGGGGGTGGCGTTCCAATCCCTTCGAACACCCTTGCTCCATTTTCAGTTCCAGCAGAGCTAAACAGCTCTTACTGAAACCATACTGGAGGTGAAGTGGCCAGGCAAGAAGATAAAAAAAAGTAAAGGAAAAAGTTAAAAGAAAAAAGGAAAAAATGAAAAGAAAGCAGCACTTGTGATCAGCTGTAGTGTATTTTGTCGTCCGCGTGTTCTTGTAAAACCTTTTTTTTAGATTCTCAACCTGGTGACAAGCGTACTGATAGCAAGGTATAAGATTAGATTATTCTTAGCTTTTCCTTTTTCTCTCTCTTTTTTCTTACCCTTTAGATTCACTCATGGGATATCAGGTGGCTGTACATTCTCTGGATCAACTTGTGATAATAGTTTATCGCGCCCTTTTGTGCAGTAAAATGTTCATCATGCCGTCCCAAGACATCTGATTGTCCAGCAGGTTCTGATGGTGCGTGGTCTCCATGGTGCTTGCACCATGGCACTGTTACCTGGCCTGTTCTCCACATCGTTGTGTTGACATGGTGAGGCGAATGATTAGCAGATCTATTACACGCCTTGTTGTGGTCTGCTTGATGACTGCGTTCCCGAGATAAGTGTCTGAGCAAGTATGCTTGATAAGTGCTTAAGGAAAAATTTAGGCTAGTTTCTTTAACTCTTTAAGAGGGCCCAATGATTTTAAACAATTCATTTACAGGACTTGATGATTTTAGGCAATACTCCTTTAAGTATCTTATTCTTTGGCAGGGTTTAGACCCTTGCTTGTCACATTCAATCATTGAGGAAACCAGATATCCAAATGCTACTCAGGTACACAAGCCTTAGCAAAATTGTGGCCTTACCAAATCTTACACGTAGAATCCGTGGCCTACTCATTAGCTTGGTGGAAAATGAATTATAAAGTCAACGGAGAAAATGAATCTAAAGAATTTGTTAAATACTATGCAGTAAAGAAACCAAGGTGAAACCACATTCGAGTTGTTGGGCGCGGCTTCGAAGCAGGGCCTAACACGAAAACATGGGCTAACGCGTGAATAGCACTTGTCAAGTGAACCCACCCAATCGGCAGCAGCCTTGCTAGCCCAACAAGGCATTAGGTAGTGGGCCGGCCCCGCTGCACATGCCACAGTCGCGGTAATCCTATATATCTCCCAGTAGTTTTTTTCCTTTTCATCTTCCATTGTTTGAAATTCGTGCGTCTGTTGCTAGCCGCACGATCTCTTTCTTCCTCATCTTCCAGCGCTCGTGTTCTTCTTCACGCTCGCGCCGCTGACGGGAAGGTGAGGTCCGAGGTCTCGCCGCCGACCGCCGGTGGCGGTAGAGGTGGCGGCGACGTTAGGGTTAGGGTTAGGGATTGGGTTAGGAGGAAAGCTCATCCATGTCCTTAGGGTTAGGGATTGGGTTAGGAGGAAAGCTCATCCATGTCCTGCGGCTGTAGAGGGACGTCGGGGGCGGCTCGTCGGCCAGCGGTGGTGGCGGTCGAGACGGCAGGGGAGCGGAGACGGCGGGGACACTGCCGGAGCTGGGCGGCGGGAGACCCCCGGTTGGCTTGTGGGGGCGGCAGGGCGAGCACCGCCGTACACGAGCAAGGAGGCGGTGGAGGGAGGGGCGAGCAGCCGCCTGCGTTGGAGAAGGAGAAGGGGCAAGCCGCGAGCAGCCACCGGTGTTGGAGAAGAAGATAGGCGTGGAGAAAAGAAATTTGGGCCGTAGCTGGGCTTGAAGATGATTGTCTTATCTATCTTGCGGAAGGCATATAGGAGCCCCCCACGGTCGCCAGTCCTAGCTGCAGCTGAGCTTCATCGCCAACGCCAGAATGAACCACCGAAAGATCTTTACAAGGACCAGAATGTAATTTCTGTTTTCGTAAGGGGTGTCTTTGTAAGGATGTCTGTGTACTCTGTTATTTAAATCAATAAAATGCAACCCGGTTTTCTCAAAAAAAAAAATTGCAGCTGAGCTGAATGAGCTACACAGAACCTGCCGTTGGATTTTTTTTTCCCCGAATATTTGGCGCAGGAACATTCCGGTAGAGCTTAATGTGCTACAGTAATATCCTTGTTTGGATTTTGAGCAAGTAATATCGAAGAAGGTTTGATCTATTTATGGTACGATTTGATCCTTCCTGAATTGAATAGGTATCTTGTAACGAATATATATGCATTGCATGTGCGTATGGATCCAGGTCTTTTCGGTTAATTAAAATCCCCATGGATTTGAAGGGGATTGAGGGAGGTTGAGGGAGATTTTGACTTGTCGGGGATTTAATCCCTCCCAATCCCCCTCAAATCCCTTTCAACCGAACAAAGCCTAAGTGTGTGCGCTTAAATTCTTCAAACAAATTCCAGTCAAGTTCACGTTAAAACTTACACTTACAAAAAATTGTGAAAGAAAAATACGATCCTGTGTATTTTCTGTGTAAAAAAAGGAGAGCAAAGATCGTACACATCTCGTCCATAATCATTCTTTTGTTACAAAACTGTAGCAAATCTACACATGAAAATTTTAGAGCATTTAGTAGATAAAAAATCACGTTTCTTTTCTGGTAGTTCGGCCAATAAAATCCACGCTTCTATTCGGCACTTCAGTGCTATACTGGACACCGTTTGCCACCATTTTTTCAGTGTTCTACTCGACACCATTTACAGCAAACTGTGCACTTAAGTTTTCTACTGGACACCATCTACTACCATTTATGACAAACTGTTACTATAAATGTGTCATTTTCTCTGGACCATCCAGACATCATGTTTGAAGGCATCGCAACTACTAGATCATAATATAACCACACACGATCATACTAACAATACAACTAATTACTCATGCATCTAATCAGGGTCAGGGGCCATGAACAAATTGAATAGAAACTGAAAATCTTGCAGTATGATCATCACAATCAAGTCAGGACTCGAGCATCATGACACAACACGGTAAATAGGACCCAAAGGGCATACACGAAGCAGTTCATCTTCATCATATCCCAAACTATCATGGTTACAGTCACCTCCCATAGAAAGAAAAGGAAGTACTCAACACACCCTTTCATTTGCTTACCCAGAGTCCCAGATATGTAAGCATGTAGCTAACAGTTCTGTACCATCTCCACAATAACCCAAGATTCATCAGCGAGCGAGAAGTGTCACAGGTCTATTCTGCTCAACAGCCTCAAAAGTGATTTGCGTGGCCCAGCCATATAATCAAAGGTCAGCCGCTGATGTTGCCGAGCCAGAACAGCATAGGGAACTGCACAACCGCCAGGAAGAGCAGGAAGTAGTGGTTCCGGCTGGGGTGCCTCTCATAGCTCCTTGGTCCGCCCAGAAGAACCCTCTTCATGGTCTTCACAAGGAAGACTCCCGTGCAGATGCAGAACCATGGCATGATGAAGTAGTACAGGTAATTCCAGAAGATCCGGGCCAACATCGCGAGGGAAGTACCGGCAAAGCCATAACCAGCATACGCCACGATGTCCAGCAACGCCGCCTCACCACTGCCCAGGGAGTACAGCAGACCTTTGATGAGGATAATTTGCAGAAACCAGCCAAGCATCCCTTTAGAGAACTGTAAGGTCAGTGCCTCAGGGGTAAACCTGCATCACAAAGCAATGCGTCCCAAGATGAATCACCAATCATGTAAACTGCAGCAGTTCATATATTTATTTGCCTTCCCGTCTGTGCTGGTAGTACAGTGTTCTTCTCTAATTCCAGATGAAATACAAGAAATAGTTCACAGCATAACGCATATTTACCTTCCAAGAATTCCCAAGGCATACCCAGCAACTACAATGTAGGTGCCAAATGCCATCAAAGGGATGTACAAGTCTGGTGCATTGATATCCTGGACTGGAGGTTTGTAGGATAGCCTTCCTCCAACCGGTTCAGTTATTCTTGTCCAGTGACCCTTAAGGCAATAAAACACACATGTCAAGAGACTTCAAAAAATCACATATGCTCCCACAACCAAAACAAAACTGCAAAAGATAAATGAAAGATTGCCAGCTCTTACCCTGTGCAAAAAAGGGAACAAGATGACCTTCAATTTGTTCCTCACGTACTGGCTGTTGACTTGAAAGTAGTACTGAGGGTTGGACAAATATTGTGTAATCTGACAATAGAATTTGGTTTAGCCTTTCTAATTTCGAGATAGTAACAGTGGTCTCTTAACGAGAAACCTGTGAACAAACTTACATTGCTCTGCATAAATTCTGAACTTGAATCCAGAATCCTCCCCCCATATGCTTCTAGTCCAGTACGGATCAGTCCTGATCCAGTACCATGCAAGGAACCTCCAAAAGGGTTTGCTTGCGGATTTGTAGGCCTGGCACCTAGGCCTCCCAAATCACTATTCATCGCTGCCATGGTAACTGAATAAATAGCAGTCAGAGAAGAAATCATTCAAGGTAAAGGCACAAAGTATGATCTACATCATTACATCTCATCTTTAATTGTATAACCTACTGTCTACACTAACACTACCATATTGTGTTGAAAGTGCTACTGAAATAGCATTAGGTATGATTTTTTTGACAATCAGACTTCTGTTGGCCGAAAATAACAGCCCAGACCTTACAAGATTCTTGAAGATTGCATAATCAGGAACAGTAAAAAATTAAGCATCTTTCCAATGCAAATTGTAAAATATTATCGGCATTGCTGTTCAGTATTTAAAAAACATTATGAAAATCAACTGAGGAAATGCTGGTAATTAGAGATGCAATTGAAGCAACGGCAATTTAAAGCTGAATAAGATTTGAGAATTTGTATATTGTACTTATTCTAACGACCAGGCCATACTGCAATCTTTTTGGAATAACACACCTAAAGATTCGTTGAAAAAAGAGCCATAACTAGAACCCTGCATTGCTTTTCTGAATCTCAACTAAATGCTACAAAAAACTGTTTCTTCCAATCCTGTGTTGTAGTTGCCTTCCTATATCCTATCCAACTCTTTGCTTGGCCATACTATCATCAAATGGACAAAAAACACTCTCTTCTATCCTTTTTGTTTGATGCTTTAGACTTGTGAAGTTATGCTTTAGTACAGAGGTACTAAGAAAATGAACAAGATGGCCATATGTACTCAACAATTTCCTACCTCGCTAATTTGTTTATCGCTGATAAGCCATATACTTCAAATCTGTGACCTACGAGTAAAGACAACGAAACATGTGAATGCAGGAAAAACTACAGTGAGGTATTGGCACTATGCAAGATGTATCTCTTCTCAAAACCACATCAGCTAGAATTATACAAAGACACATCTGAGCAGGACTAACAGTTTTACACCCATCACAATACCACACCCTCATGCGTCCACACCCAATCGCGACCTTGATTTCCCCCAAAATCTAGGTGTCGTTGCATCAGGATGGACCCAGTATAGGACATAGGTTTTTGCAAAAAAAAATCGCAGTGGGTACTAAATACATGGTCAGATCCGAACACAAATAGCATTAGGGGTTTGGGTGTTCGATTTTGCACGGAAGGAAGGGAACCGAAGGGCATACCCTTGTCGGATGCTCGTCGGTCGTCGCCGGCGAAACGCCCGACGAAGAACCGGCGGGCGGCGCCACTCGCCCTGTCGTCGGCTCGTCGCCGACTAGGAAAGGAAGGCCGAGATCGAGAGAGACAGAGAGGAGATGGGGGTGGGAGAGGAGAGACAGAAAACACAGTGTGTTTATTTCCACGTCGAACAGGCCCACGGGCCACGGCCCACAACTTCGTCCGCGTCATCATTCCGCAGCAGCACACAAACAAATAGGGATGGGCTTTTGCTGTGCACCGGCAATTCCGTTCGGTTGATCGGTGGAAAAAAGTACTCATTATTTTGATGACGAAATAATCATTATAATGTTCCGATCTATATAAATATAGGTCGTATCGATTATTTCGGTACCAAGGTGGTCTAAAATAAAAAAGTTATGAATTACAAATTTGTTGATAGTTTCGAGTATTACAATTTTTATATAAATACTATCTCCATCCGAACTCAAATGAAAAGTTATCGATTTTTTGAATGAGCGATGTTATAGGGGAGGAACGTACCGCCGGATAAAAATGGCGGCAAGGTCCTTTCCGCCAATTGAAGCGCCTATACCTATTTAAAATGGCTATAAAGGTATAATTTTGCAATTTTTTTGTTAGGATATTTATTTTTGCACAATATGAAAAAAATATAAAAATGGAAAAAATCAGAATCCTATATACCGATCTTTACCTAGGTGCAACTCAAACACTGATCTTTTACCGAGGTGCAACTCTTCCTACGTCGGGCAATCATCCAAAGGATATAGCTCATGTTTTCATCCTTCCCGGCAGTTCTGCGGTTACCGGAGACAAATTTAAGAGGATATATGGCATCGAGCATAATATGCAGAGGAAAATAAATACAAAGGAAGGTATAAATTCCAATTGCAAACCGATACTGCTTCATAAATATGACTCTTTACAACTGCTGATCCATGCTACTTTAGGTTCTTTTTGTGCAACAAGATTGAGGACTCATCAGCTAGAATCTAAAGATTAGACATCGATCTTGCTTCATACAACATCCGAGGACAGCACACGGATTGAACATACAGTACTATAGCCTAAAAGGCCAACAAAGGGGGGAAAGTTAGCTAATGGTGCAGACCTATGTCCAATCCTCACAATTGTGGATCCAGTCATGCAGAGGAACCATTTCGAATCTTGCATAAAAATCCCTCTATTTCAATCAACTTATGTTAATCACGGGTTTTGGCTTCTCATCATATTTACTCTCTGTGGCTACAGCTTGGGACTTGCGTTGATGTTGCATGATTGCCAGTTGATCTGCGAAAAGCAAATCCCTCAGGCAGTGTAGCTGCTGTTGCTCTTTCTCCATCAACATCTCCTTATGTTCAAAGCGACATATTTTATTTTGGATTTCCTTCATCTGATAAAGGTTTTACAACAAAAGATGATGGAGACAAGAAGTTAGTACATACATCAATTTATAAGTACTTATCATCACATAGTTCTAGTGCTGGTACCTGGATATCCACTATATCGGACAAAGATTGCTCTATACTGTTCTGTTCCGTCAGAAGTTGAGCCCGTGCATTAGCGGCAGCCTCTTTCAGCAAATCATTGACCGAGAGCCCATTAGTGTGGGATGATTCTGAAGAGGACAGTAATGTTGGCAGATAAGCATGCATCAAGCAAGCAGCAAGGATTTTGAAAATGGATAGTGTTCATCATTTATGTGCCTATGTCTAAAAAATTCAGGTACAGGTGGGTTTACTACTATTTGAACATGGCACACTGCTATATACTAGAAATTTTACGGTTGAGCTTATTGCGCGCTATAGAATATAATGTACAAACTAAGCCATCCACATAAACACTCTAATTTCCATGGACCATAATTGTCGGCTTTTTGCACATTGCTGCGCAAAGCTATGTCCAACATATGCAGAAGTTGCAAAAGGATGAGGCAAATACATGGTTTAGAGAGCAGAGATAACACCTTCGTCTCTGGTGCTGTTTATTGAAGAATCAATCTCACCGTCATTTAGATCAACACGAGATTGTGCAGAAATAGCTGCTTGAGCTGCAGCTGAGGCAGCATCTGAACCCACAATGGCTGATAAGAATGCAACCTGGGAAAACACTTCAGTTACTCAGTTTTCTCCCTCAGTTGTGTTCCACATACAACAGTAAGTACAAGGCAGCTGATGAAACATGCCTGCCACCAGCATGCACATAGGAGGCCAGTGTAAAGTCAGGGATTACTTTTTAAAATGCATGCCGGAGGTTGTTCAAATATTATTGCAATGGTTTCATATTTGTCCTGAAGTAAAGAATATGGGTACACATGTGAGGAACCAAGGCTACCTGAGAAAATGACATGTACATGATCTAAAAACAATGACATTGAATCAAGTGCAGTTTCCAGGTTGCATTCTTAAATAGACAAAATGACTCGTAAGTTAAAACTCACAAAAATGATTTGTATTGTCAAGTACAATATCTGTTTTTGCTCCTAGCCCAAGAAAACGCATACTGCTTAAAAGTACTCTATCAGGCTAGCAGCCACCACACCAGGGTAAAAAGCAACTATACAGACCTGAGCCATAATCGGATTGCTTGCATCTGCCAGTGGAGTGAGCCGTAGTCGTTTTGAGACATCTGCTCCAGGCTCATTAGTGATGTCGTCATCATTCTGAAAGCCCATTCTATCCTCCTTGGGTCCCATGAACTGTTCTCCAAAAGGTAATCGGATGAATCTTGCAATGCAGTCTTTCTCTGATCGACTACCAACATGTTCAGACACCTTTTTCCAGTCTTCGCCATAATGCAAGACAGCCTCAAGCAAGTGAAGAGTTTCTTTGTCTGTCCAATCTGATTTTGCATCTTCAGTAATTTCAACTCTCTTGAAATCTGCAGCAGTCAGACCTGGCCGGTAGTTATTACGTACATAGCACCTAGCACAGAGACTTATATCTGCCTGATCACATGCAAAAGTTCAAGATGTTAATAACTCTTCAAATCAAAATATCCACGAAGTCAACAATAAAGATTCAGCCAACATGGTAAGAAACTAAGAATGGTATGTGACGGCAATAGTTGAATCGATTTTGTTTGCTCACTTCAAAATTCAAATGACATGAACTTGATCTGTACTTCTTACAATCTTCATTACATGTCCATGCCACTTTGATGGTAAACATTAACTGTATAGAGAGTCTAACTTCGAAAGCTAAAAAAGAAGCAATGGACCAATGCAGCTAATACAAAATCTGAAGCAGTGTGGCAATGCCTTAATGAGTTTTTATTTTCTTACATGAGAAAAATTGTTCTAAAACAGGCCTACTGGAACGGGACTATATACAACACTCCCAATTTATTCAGAAGAAAAAATTGGCAATTCCTGAAACAAACATTAACCATCCACCATTTATCAACAAGCTTATTTGCCCACCAGTCCTAATGACCTCAGTTTATACAATTCATAAACAACTAGATATAACAATGGGCAAAGGAAAATATGCCTTTGCCCTTATACAACATGGGATTTTGGCCAAAAAACAAGGTTGTTCGTTCGCCTGTCGGCCTGTCCATTACCCTTTCCAGGAGACATGTCATTGGAGATCATGACCCAACCAGGAACACCTTGAATCCCCGACGAATGAATTTCTTGCTACATGGCTGAACTCATAACCACAAATATTGCTCCTTCCAATACATACCATGAGAAACCAAAGATGCACAATTTGGTAGCTCAATTTTTCTTTACCAGCCAAGATAAAATGCTTTTGCGTTGCAACTACAGTGGTGTAGCCTATCCCAATTGGTCGCATTAATGCACTAATATAGTTCTACTCAGATCTAATTATTCCGTGTGTATTGCCATATTGCCAAATCTACATCCGTATCCAAAAAATTTATGCAATGGTACATATGTCTATATCTGTAACAGAAATTTAAGCAGTGATGCATATATATTAGTGCATTACTCACCTTCTCGCAGGCGTAGTAAGCAAGGCCGCACACAGTGCGGCACCCAGTACAAAGCTTCCTGGGTGCTGTTGCCCCATAGGGTAAAGACGACTGTGGCATGGCCTCTTCCCTCTTCTCTTTCGCCTGTTTTGAGCCCGACGGCATAGCACCATAGTTGATGAGCCCCCATTCCTCAAGGAAATCGAAGACGCGGCGGACGGAGCCGACGTCGCCAACAAGCCCCCGCCTGGCCTCCGTGAGCGTGAGCCGTCGACCCGGCCGCGCCCGGAACCTACGAATCAGGGAGTTGCGGTAGTACTTGTACGCGTCCGGGCCCCGGCACCCGGACGCCGCCGCGGCCTCTCCCTCGAAGAACTCCGGCAGGAGGCGGCGCTCAGTGTCGTTGATGGAGTCGAACGAGAACCACGCTGCGAGGGGAATCCACGGTTAGGGTTCCACGTTTTTGCCTCCACAAGAGGTGGGCGCCGCCGCCGTGCTAAGACGCCGGTTTGGTTACCTGAATAACTCGGGACGGTGATGATGAAGGATGGATCCTCCGCTCCTGATGCGGCGGCGGAGGTCGTGGACGAGGGGGTTGGAGGGGCCTCTGACTTGACGGGACCCAAGGTGGATGGGGGCCGGGGAACGGGTGGCACGGCGGGGCGTGGATGCGGAGCCGTTGGTGTCGGTACGAAGTTGGCGTTTGCCGCCGCCGGCGTCACCGTCGCCGTCGTTGTTGTCGTCGTGGCCATCGGAGGCGGAAGGGGAGAAGGGGCGCCGGAAGCGTGGTCGAATTGGGTTGGGTTTGACAAAACAAAATCGGATGCGTGTGTATTGGGCTTATGTGTTGGGCCTCCCGTACCTCACAGGTAGCCCAAATAAAGCAAGCAGTAATCCACGTGGCCTGAGGCCTCCTCCAAGACGACGTGGCACTTTCCGGTGTCCCCATTGGCCGCACCACGTCATCACTATCACGAGCCCACTGGATCGTCTCCTTCCTCAGGAAGCGATAGCCCGTAGAAGAAATGCGTGTTCGCCTTTCAAAAAAAAAAGGAAAATAAAATAAAGACGAAAGTCTCGGCCCTAGCCGGGCCAACGTCGCCATGGCCGCGGCGGGGGTTGGGGAAGGAGGGGACTACGACCTGCCTATGGAGGAGGTCGACGCCGTCCTCGCCTCCTTCTCTGGCGACCCCGCCGCCGTCTTCAATCCGCTGCCAGCACCGGAGTCGGATGCCGGGGTATCGCGGGAGCTGTTGGCTGCTGGGGAGAACCTCCGGGAGGGGCTTGGGGAGGTCGAGAAGTTTCTCATGGAGGACTACGAGGGCGAGGCAGCGTTGGACGGGGTTGATGAATTCTTGGACAGCGTCCTGGTCGGGGTCGGCGAGGACGACGGGAGCCCCAAGTTCACCGGAGAGAGGAGCGCGGATGGGGCGTCCGCTGGGGAGGATGAGGTGGTGCTGGGTGCGGATGGTGGCGATGATCCCGATAGCAAGAAGAAGAGGAGGTATTGTTTTTTTTTTCATGTGTTTTATAGGAAAATCAATCCATTCTTAGCAAATTTCGTGTTCTTTTCGAGAAAAAAATAGCTTTCCTCATCTGCCTAGGAAATATTTTTATGCCAAAGTTTCTCAAGGGAATAGCTAATTTGCTTTGGGTATTATGTAAATATAGACTGAATGTAGGAGTAATTGGGCATCAGTTTAGTGTGGGAAACTGGGAAGTGGAGCTGGTAATCATTGGTTTTTCTTAACTATATAGATCAGTATATGTATGTGCAAGTTGAATGATGCTGATTATTTGCACGATTAGTTTTTTCATGGGGAAAGTGCAAATGTAATGTTCTCTAGAACTGGCTGTAAGAAGTACTAATAGTATTGGGGGAAATGAAGAAGTACTTATATCCATTATAGAGTCCTATTGCTGGGTAGTAAAAATTCACAAAAGATAAAATACTTAAGCTCGTTTTTCTCTGGCCTTTCATTGTTGCTTAGTTTAGGTTTCAGGCTGATTGGGTTTGCTGCTTAGAAATTGAAGCAGCTACATGCCTCGCTGGCCTTTCATTATTACCTGTGAGTTTAAGGACTTGATGAGATTTTTCTCAACTCATTTCCTGCTTATAAGTATGCCATGGACTTCAGCAAGCTCCCTTGATCTGATATACTCTTTAAAGGATTTGAAGGAAAAAAGTGTACGATTGTCTGCCTATCTTCTGTTTTTTTTTTGGCACATTCACCAGTACTATAAATATCAGTTGAGAGGTTGTTCGCTATTATTATGAATAACTATTGAAAGATGGGTAACTAGAGAATTATATATGAAACATTTTATGTGCTTCCTGGTTTGGCAATACATAATATCAGTGCCTTTTGTGTGTCGTGTTTCAACAGAAGAATGAGGAATAAGGATTCTGCCATGAAATCGAGGGAGAGGAAGAAGTTGTATGTGAAAGACCTGGAGATGAAGAGTAAGTATCTGGAGGCAGAGTGCTGCCGCCTAAGCTATGCCCTCCAGTGCTGCGCTGCCGAGAACATGACGCTTCGCCAGAGTTTTCTGAAGGATAGGCCGATTGGTGCTCCCACAGCCATGCAGGAGTCTGCCGTACTCACGGGTAAGATCTTCCAGTATCATTACATTGAATTTCACTCGGTGCATCATTTTTTAGTCTTTACTTGTATGCAGTATGGGCTGTGAACACTTTCATCATTCTTCAGTGCTCTTAGGGTGGACTATGAAACTTTGCTAGTTAGTTTAGTAGTCCTTGAACTTAATCCTTTTACTTTAGGCATCATTTTACCTTGTAAGGCTGTGAATCTCATATGCCAATAACACCAGGATAACCAATCAGCTATTCAGTTCCACATATTCAAATTGGAGAGTTCTACCTTCTTGGTTCTAGGACTTTACATTTGGGCACATGTTTGCCCCCTTCTGTAATGGTTTCGCGTTATTGAGATAGGCTCTGCGCAGAAGTAGAGTTAGACTTGTAGTGGAGGTCGGCTTGTCAATTCATTTGGCTCTTGATCTTTCGTTAGGCTTGAAATCTAAGCTGGCTACCCCAACATGGATCATGTGTGCTCACGTTAAGCTTTTCAATAAAGCTGGGTGGACACCTTTGATCCAAAAATGTTAAAATTGGAGATGCAAAGGCCGTATTCTTTGGCATTCTTGCTTTCCCTGATAGGGCATTTTAACCTTCATATGGTGTATTTTTTACCGTTCACGAAATTATAATCCTTCACGTGAAAGAGAATATGTGACAACCATATTTCTTTCTTTCTTTGTGTGGAACAAATACCTATTTTAAGTAGCTACAAACGGTTTTGTTCCATTACTGCCTCTAATCCAAACGTTTTGTGTGCAGAAACCCTGCCGCTGGTTTCCCTGCTATGGCTAGTGAGCATCGTGTGCCTATTCCTGAGCCCCGGCGTGGCCAACAGAAGCCTGGTGGCTCCAAGCAGCCTCGGAAGAGATCTTATAAAGCTGGCCAGAACATCAACAAATGGCCAAAAGACGTTCCGAATGAGAACAAACGGTGATGATCCTAGGAGTTTGGAACTCGTCCTCCTTGGGAGGCGCTGCAGAGGCACAAGGGCGAGGATCAAGACACCGATGTTGCCTTGGTATGCCGTAGCTGCTACCGCTGGTCATCGTAGAATCCTTCTCTGACTGCTGTTAAACATGTTGGCACTTAGGACGCCTATATGCACCGTAGCTGCGAATCTCTGTTCCGCTCTTTTCTTGACACCTTGTTGGTGTGCTTTAGGAAAAAGTAGTCGCAGAAAATGGTTCGTTAAACATGCACAGCGTTGGTTTCAAGTTGAGATGATATATATAAACACCATATAGTACCGAAAGAGGGATTGGCTAGCTGTGTGAACGCAGTTGCTGTCTTGCTGAAACTCTGAACCTTTCAATCTTTCACTAGAACACTTGGGCGCGCTTTGCACGCCCTAGTGATTGAAAAACAACTTCTACGCTAACTTGATCCATTGATCAAGAACAATATTAACTTCTCAGCTTGAAAAAGAAAAAGCAAAGTAAACACATAAATTAATTGGATGAACAAAGAGACAACATCTGGAGTTCAAAACCAACAATTTGTCAATATGGGCAAACACATAATACAAATCTGGAGTTCAAACCCAACAAACGCAGAATACAAAGGTTGCATCAAAATATATTTGAATTTATAAATATCCGGTGATTGGAAAAATAATGCAGCATCAATCCATAACCTCCCATGCTGTCTACAGAAATTCTAATGCAGCATATGGCAACAAACACATCATCAATACTACATGTTCTTTGTATTAGAGGTGTTTGTCTGGCAATTGGACCATAAATATTACAGCACATCCAAGCACCATGGATATCCTATCCATTAGGGTGTATGTCCGGCATTTGGATCATAAATATGACAGCACATCTGAGCACCATAAATATCCTATCTATAAAGAGGTGAGTCTGGCATTTGGAACATTAGATATTACAGCACATCCGAGCACCTTGGACCTAAATACTATGACCAGTATAGCTACCAAACAACCCCGGTGGAGGTGGTAGCTGGAAATACTATTCCAATCGAGCATCGAAAGCAATATTTAATGATGATGATGCTACCTAGTTTGCAGACATACACACATCTAACAAAGCATATAGACGAAGCACATTCGTAGTTTTAGTCACTGAAGATGAAGCACACAAAAGCTGGCTGCAATTGATAGAGGCAAAATATGCATGAACTCCACCGCTCATGCATTGTTGATTGGGCTGCAAAAAGGAATCAGATTAGTTTACTCAAAAGGGACTCCACTCTAGAAACCGGAGGCTAATATATGATGCTAGCTAGGGGCTATCCCTTGCATCATAACCGACAAAAATAAACTCTTTCCTTTGCTAATTCTTAAATAATAGAACTAATGCATGAAGCCACCTGGTCTGATCAGCAGCGCCCTACGTCTTCAGCTTCTTCTTCTTCACCAGGAAACAACTTCTTAGCAATTTTTTTGTCAGCGGATGGGCGAGACCTATAGGTATAGATATAAGTGTCGTGTCTAAACCAAGTGACAGAAACATAAAAACTGGTTGCTGATGGTTGAAATTATTTGCCTACTAAAGCCAGTATTATATATGACTTGTAAAAGGCTACAGCCTAGATTTCATGCAGGCAGGACAATTCTAACAAAACCATAATAGCAGTGAGTTAAATGATCTCCAAAGTATGTTGGTGCAGGAAGTTACCTGGTCTTACCAGTCATCTCCAGATTCTTCACCAGCGAATAGCTTCTTAGCAACCTGTGCAACATGTAAGAACTTTGGTAACTGAATGCGTAGAACTATGAAATGTTTAGGTGCAGCTAGAGTGACAGCAAAGAGTAATTTACCTCATCAGCAGCACTGCAGATGAAGCCATCGATCATGGAAGCACTAAATTCTGAACGTGAACCAGCTAACCACACAAGACAACTTAAATGGGGCAAGCCACGCTTTTGGAAGTCAACAGTGTACAAAACTGAATAGATAACATGACATGTCAGACTTGCTAACAAGAAAAATAGAAGGGAAACACGTGCTGCTAGTCTACTACCATATATTACGTCTCACCTGCAAATTTCTTTCCCTCCCTAATATCTTCTATTAATTCGTTTACTTTTCTATGGAACACCCGCACAATCAAGTCGGACTGATCACAAGGCTGCTGGCAAGCTTTGTATCGTGGAGCATCCGCAATTTCTCTCCACTTAGTGTTGCATGTAAAGGTCACAAAAAAGTCGGGAGGGCCATAGACTCTGCATATGGACATGGTGTCTTGGTAGTTCATCACAAGGGAAGAAAAGGCACCTACAAAGAAGGCAACAGATAAGGCATCACCTTTCTATTGCTCACGACAAATAACAGAAAGAGGTGACATAGTAGCCAGCATCTATGCTAACCACCATAGTAGGCACAGATAAACGACAAATAGATAAGAAGGTGACGCTAAACTGGTCCACAGAAAAACTAAGCCCTCTCATGATGAACCCTAAGCATACTGCTCTAAACCAAGCATTAGCAGAGTATCCTGACATGAGAAACCCTAAGCATACTACTCTTAATCAAAGAACCATGCATTTCCAAACAACCAGGTTGGCCTAAACACACTAATTAGATGCAGTGGACTAAGAAAAGGAAAGAAGCATATGGTTTCTCTTACCTTCGTACTAAATGGCATATTTTGCAAACCTAAACACACTACAGAAGGCAAGAATCACAACATCTAAATGGAATAAGGTGAAAGGAGGCACAACAAAGGGAAGACATGTCGTCAGTCGACCTCATCTGCACGAGACCAAGTAGGAAAGGGATCCAAACCAAAAAGAAGAAGAAAGCAAAAAAGCACCAGTTAGCCTACCTCTTTGTATCGATTCTAAGACACAGGCTTAGGGATGACTTTCTGAAGAGGGCCAAGCAAAACCGGCAATGTCCTTCTGAATGTTTTAGAGAGTTTCAGAAAGGCGTGACCTTTTCCTGACGATTCTCTATCTTCTTTCAATTCGTTCAGTTAATGGAAAGTGCTAGTTGGTTTTAGCTCTAATTATTAAAGGTAAAGTTATAAATCCAATAGGCCGGTTGTGCTTGTGCCAAAAAGAGAGAGAAAGGAGTGAAAGTTGCAATGTCCTGCAAGGATTACCTTTGGTTGTAGGGTAAGTGCACCTGTTGCCGCCTACAGCCAAGAAACACAGAGTCAGTAATCCAAATAAAGAAATCGAATATCTCGCGAACCAAATATAAAACATTTGAGCGGTGGGATTAAGAAAAGAAGGAATAGAAGACAGCAAACAAAATGGTGAGCAGATGACGGTTGACTCCTTACTCAGGTCACTGTTGGTGAGCGGGGCGGTGCCGGAGAAGACGCAGGCCTGCATGTTCTCACGCCGGCAGAAGCTGTTGACGGCGTAGGAGCAGTGTGCCTTGAGCTTGTACGAGGGAAGTAGGAGCCGCTCTGCAGGATGGGCTGCAGCACGCTGTGCGGCAGGTCCTGGTGGCACAAGCATGGCCTGGCGAGCGCGGCAGCCACAACACCAGTAGGAAGAGGCAACACCTGCACAAGCACATCAAAAAATCACGGGTCAGTTCAAGAAAGCACAGATCTGAAGCAAAGGAAGGGTGGAAGGGGCATGGAATGGCCGGAGCTCAAGGATTAAGAACGTGAGGGGGGAGACGCAGGGAGGAAGAGATGGGGTGACACCGGCTGCTTGGGTTTCGAATCGGAGAGCAAGAGAGGAGAAAATGAAGAAGGCTTGGTGGATAGATAAGGGACGAGGGAGGAGGGTAGCTGGGCAGGTCGAGCACGAGGCCTCCCTGCATCGACGGGACTGCACGGCCAACCGCTCGGACCGGCGCCGCGCCGATGTGATTGCCTCGGTATCTGTAGAAGGGAGGGCACGCGCGTACGGGCGCCGCGCAGCGTCGCTGCACGCTACTGTTCCGGCGAGGAATAGTGCGGGACCGGATGGAATCCAAGGCAGGGATCGCCTCCTCCTCCGCGCTCGTCGCCAGCACTGCGAGCTTATCCACTGCCTCAGCTTCCCATCTTCCCCACGAGCTCGTCCAGGTAGGCCCAAGCAAACGCCGGCCCACAAAGCCAATTCGTCTAGGCCCAGGGGCGAAACAGCGGCAAGACGACCCAGTCTCCACGCACTCTCGCGCTTGGCGCGCGCTGGCCGCACGGAGCTCGCGCTGACCGACATGTGGCAATGTTTTGGCGGGAATGAACAGGAAGAGAGCAAAGGGCAGGGGTCTTTAAGGATTTTGATGTTTGCCCATAGCCTTTCTTTTCCCCCTCTGGAAGTAGATGTGAGCTCGTGAAGATATGATCCTGCCACCATGAAAAAGTTGAACCGTACGTTTAAGTTACTGTTGTCAATGTTGCAGGGACGATGTTGCGAAAGATAATAACAAGTCATGGTTAGACGTAAATAACTGAATTATACATGAGCGATATAATATTCAGTACCATCAGGAAAAAAAAATGCCCTATCATATTATCAGTCCACTATTGCTCCAATTTTGTCTGTCTTTGATAGTGTATCTTTCCGATTAGACAAGGGCATCGACAATAGTCATCTTCTCATTGACATCACAAAAGATTGCCAAGATGGAAAAACACTGCTCAGGCTCAACGTGCCACCATGACACCAAGCACTTGCATATTCTTAGAGCATCGCCAAATCTCAGATCACAATGCCGGCTAAATGATCACGTGTCAATAAGATTACCGCTAAATCTCAGATCACAATGCCGGCTAAATGATCACGTGTCAATCTCTACAATGACCTTTTTTCGTCCGTCATTCATCGTCCCGCTCCTTCGTCCATCCTTCGTACGAGGAGCCCACTCGTTCGTCCGTCCCTTCGCCCCCCACCGCGCCTTCGTCACTTTGTTTTTTGTCCCTTCTCCAGCGATCTCTGTCTCTTCTCCCGTGATCCAGAAATCACGCACAATCTCCCACAATCCAAAAATCACACGCACTCCTGCCGTCCTGCCCGCGACCCCTCCACGATCCCGCGCGCTGTCCTGCCCCCATTGCCCTCCGCCGAGCCGTCGGGCTGCTGTCTCGCGCGAGCACCTTCCTGATTGGGGCTGGACTGTAGGCGTGGTGGCTCTGATTGCGGCCGGAGTGGAGGCGCCACCACCCCATGTCGCATGATTGTCGCAGGGTTCCCTCCCAACGTTGCGCCGCCGCATGGTCAGAATGTCCCCCTCCTGTAAATCACGCACGCCGGTGGAGCAAGAGGCCGAGGGCGCCTGCGGAGGAGGGAGCGGTGGCGGAGGTGCAGGGCTACGACTCGGCCGTCGCGCGGGTCGTCGAGGACGGCGGCGATTCAGGTGCGGGACATCATCGTTTTCGCGGGGCCGACGTTGGGGCTCCGGATCTGCGGCCCGCTCATGAGCCTCATCGACACCATGGTCATCGGCACACGCTTGCGAAGGAGCGACTAGATGCGGTAGCCGCCCAGTGGATGGTTCTTTCCCTTTTCTTTTGCCTGTCTGGAATCAAGTTCCTCCATGTCCGCTAATTGGTTTGATTTCGATCTATACTTGTTCTATTGTTGGCCAGTTATTCAGTGCGAGACAGATGTGCTCCATTCAGGTTCTGCCATGCATGAGGCTTGAGCGCAAGCAGAGAGTCCTAGCATCGGCATGGCGGCATCTTGCCGCTGTGCTGCTGATGCCCTGACTATCTAAAGCCGTCCCTTCCTACAGGGTACGGGAGTCGGCACTCTGTGATGGCGGTTGGCCATTTATTGGGCCAGGAAAGCAAGAAAGCCATCCCAAATCAGCAAAATCTTAAGCACTGGTGTGTACTTAAATCCATTCCGTCGTGTTCACACAGGATGCCATTTAGTTTTTCCCTTGTTCCTTCACGAAAGCTGATACTCTCAAATAGTCGAATTATGATGGTGAAAGCGTTTCTTTGAGCCCTAAAAGCTATTTGGGTGAAGCGCCCCTGCCTAAGCAGAGACTAAATGTGATACAAATTATCAGTCCCAGGAGGCTGATACACATTTATTCAACAGTTGGTACAGAAACTCACAGCCCACGAGGAAGCGGGCACCTGATACAAACTAAGACTGCTAAAAGGTAAACTACGGCGGTAAGCCAAAGGATGAACCAGACCGGTTCAACCAAGGGATCAGAGTTCTGCGACAGCGAAGCCATCTTGGGCGGGACCAAACTCCACAGGCAAGCTGGGTGCGGAAGCGACCACCTATTCAGCGTCCTCAACAAAGTCCGGGTCTTCTTCTAGATTTAACAACAACAAGGGTGAGTACAAAAGTACTCAACAAGTCCAACCACACCCACGGAGGGGTTAACACAGAATTATGCATATGATAAATCAAGGAATAAGGCTAAGGTTTAAATTTGCAATAAAGCTAATTTTTCTCATGCAATGGTTTAACAAGGAACAACTTTAGCAAAGCAAGCTCTTAAAACAAGACAATTAAGTGGGGGGGGGTTGATCCACAAAGGATCCATCTTTTAAGTGCTACCGGATTTCCCATCCGCCGTAGCTTTTGGCACAAAGCCGAACTCTTTCCAAAACACACACTCCAAACCCATCCCAAAACCTTAGCATTGTGACCAAGCCATAACTCGCCCATAACCGTGGGCACGGCTATTCGAATAGATTAGGAAACTCTGCAGAGGTGTACACTTTCACCACAAGTAGGGTACCG
>CM014270.1:9924738-9945859 GCA_004135705.1 Alloteropsis semialata | reverse complement strand
GAATAGGTCATTTGATCCTCGCTAACAGGAGAGTGCTACTGAATATTGCATATGAATCTACAAATTTAATATAGAGATTGGATCCATGTTGCTTGTAGTTTACAGATGTCAGTATCTCGTGGTTCAATTTGGTTATTGCAATGTGTGATATGATTGTTGCTGGACATTGAGAAATCACACTGGGTCCGTTCTCTCTCTCCACTGTGTGTGCGTATCTTGTAAAACGTTGGTTAAGTAGCCATGTTGGACGGACACAACTGAAAATCAAGCTACTTTTCGAAACATAATTGAGCACTAGGTTCGTGCCCGTGCGTTGCTACGGGAGTAAAACAAATCGTAAATGCGATAAAATTTGGCGCAGAAGACACACGATCACCATGAATAAAAGTGACCGAACACAACAATGAATATTTATATAATTCAAGTGAATACAGAATAATGATAGGATAGATAAGAATAATTTTTCTAACAAGATTCGGAGAAAAGCTTACTTTGACATCCATGATAAAATGAAGCAACTAATTTTTTTGAAAAAAAATGGAAACCCCTTATGCATTCTTCAACCTGCAAGAGCATGAACAATATAATAGCACATCAACCTGAAATCTAAAATAGTACATCAATCTAACTTATCATGAGGTCGCAAGAACCATCTAACACATGGTAGATCAACTAAAATATTTAAATCATTAACTTACCTAAGGGTCCAGCAAACTGAGTACCAAATGTGAATTAGAACATAGCCCCTGGAGACCTAAGTCCTAAGGGTGGCTTCATTGATCAATTTACTTTCCATGCCTGGGAAAAAAGTGAATATTCTGCATATGCATATCAAAGAAGGCATGCAGAACTTGATTCAACCAACAGAAGGCCTATCAATTATGACCAGTGACTGATACATCACCCTATTTTTGCAGAAGACACACCAGTCACAGTAAATCTGAATCAAGCATACTCAGGCCAATCGGCCAAATAGAATAGTATGCCACACTGGTGAGGCAAGTGTAGTTCACCTTGCATGGCTGTTGTAGAGTAACTATTTGGAGACTCCTGCTTGATCTTATCCATGAGCTCCTTATAGCAGGAGCCTTCGTATTTTGAGTTGAGCTCTGCGAACTATAGTGCTACACTGAAGAATGGGAAACAAAGTGATAACAATTACATGACTAACCTTCATGAATTTAGTTGAGGTTACTCATCAACATTATGAGAGGCAGATCACAAGAAGATCAATGTCGTACTTCAAGCCATAACTCTTGAAGGAGAAAATACTTTATTGATCAAATTCAGATGTCTAATTAATATGAGAATTTTTAGTATATCTTTAGAAGCAAAAAAAAAGAAAAGAAAAAGAGCATAAGTGCACATGCAGAAAATTGGAAGGAGAAGGGGAAACTGCTTATATTAACTTAAAATTACTTCCAAAAAGAAAGAATTACATACCTGTTCATCTTCTCTTCTCTTTTTTTTTTGCGAGAAATCTTCTCTTTTGTTATAATATGTTCTACCTGGTTACTTGTGACCCTAACAGAAGTGATGGAACTCATTTTCTCCTGCTTCAATAGAAAATATTAAGAGCCTTTTTGGCATATAAATACGACACAATTCATTAATGTGCAAGGAAAAAGCAAAGCACTATTATGCAAGTTTTATTATTACAACCAGCAGGTATATGACGTTGAAGATGGTGTTCGACAGAATCCAAATCTGAACTGATATACCATCACAGCTACAAAACGCCTGATAACATTTAAAAGGAATAGTGTCTGCGATGAAATCACCACACGTATTGCCCGAATTCTTTTGGCTCAAATTGTGGAGGGGATTAAATTAAAAAAGCCTTAACTGCAACCTAAATCTTGTGTGGTTGGGATTTGATCCGAGAACCACAACAAAACCTTTGCACATCCTAATGTGACAGATGCAGGTAACTCATCAATGAGAAAAATGCCTCTAAGCTTCCATGGGAACACAACCACGCAACTACCGGTAGAGGCATTACATCGAACATACTTCCAATACCACATATTTTTTCATACTCAATGTATTGTTTTGAAATTTGTTTTTTCTCCCGTAGCAACGCACGGGCACGAACCTAGTAAGCTTACTAAAAACAATCAGATGTAGGAGGGTAGACAAGTGGGTGAGCACGACACACCAGCGAGGAGGAGACAGGAGAGTAGGAGAGATGGGATGGATGAGGTTGGGCTGTTGGGGCCTTAGGGCGGCCTTCGCCGAGGGAAAGAAAAGAGGGAGAGATGGGACGGATGAAGTTGGGCCATAGAAGTCGCCAGAGACATTCGGCCCGGAGCAAGGATAGATACTAAACTGATTGTCATTTGAATTAATTTTAGAAATTCAGAACTTGTTTGAATTCACTTGAACTTGATTCAAAATCCTAGTGTAATTCCACATAAATATATTAGTTCCCAACAATCTTAGACACGATATCTAGTGATTAATTTCTTAACCTATTTAGCATATTATTTATTTTTATACACAAGGAGAAGGGTTATATGTGTTTTAATTGGAGGGAAACCAATGAAACTATTCGAGAAGCTATTTTTACTCACTTTTTTTTATTTTTGGGCTTTTACGAAAGATAGGTAAAGTCATATTTGAGATACGTTGAAGCTCATTAGGAACTCAGTAGTTGTATTCCACTAAGAGATCATATTGGAGACACGTCGATAATAAAAAAAATGAAAAATTGAAAAAGGTAATCTAGTTATTGCCGCAACCGCAACAAAAGGTATAAATATATAATGTTTGATAGTGGAATACAAGTGCTTCAAAATACCGAGGAGATGGATGATCTCCCACTACGAGAAGTCAACAACATGAACATTAGTATGGTTCATTCTCCGTAACATCACGCATTTTCACTTCCGAAACTGAAAGTCAAACACCATGCCGAAACATTGAAATTTGCGAATCCAACCTCTTTTCGAGCTCCCCTTTGAAAAGTCAAAATCCCAGTCCTACCCCTCCCTCCACCATCGTCCTCCTCCTCCCCCTTCAATTCCTCCCCCCACGAACCCGTCACCTCCCTCCATTTCCCCCCATTTCTTCCACCTCCATCTCTCTCAGATCTCCGCGCGCTCCCCCCAATGACGTGACCGCCACCACGACGTCGACGAACATCGCGTAGCCCCGTCACCATGGCGACCCCCACGGCGCCGCTCGGCGGCGCGTCCCCGTCGGGCCGCGTCCTGGGCCCGGCGCTGGACCGGATCATAAAAAACGCCGCGTGGCGGAAGCACTCGGCGCTCGTGGCCGCGGCGAAGGCGGCGCTCGACCTCCTCTCCTCCTCGTCGGCGTACCCGTCGCCGGACCCTACCTCGCCGAAATCCTCGCCGCTGCTCGGCCTGCCCCCCGCCGCCGCCGACGCGGCCCTCCACGCGCTGCTCCTCGCGCTCGAGTCCGCCTCGCCCAAGGTCGCGGACCCCGCGCTTGATTGCGTCGCCAAGCTCCTCTACCACCGCCTCCTCCTTGGGGACCTCGGTTGTGCAGGCGGTGGGGAAGATGCCAATTCGCCCGCCTCCCGGCTCCTCAACGCCGTCCTCGCGTGTGGCGCGCTCTCCGACGACGCAATGGAGCTCGCCGCCCTCCGCGTCGTTGTCGCTGCCGCGCGATGCCCTACTGTCGCCATCCGCGGGGAGGGCCTCGGCCAGGTCCTCAAGACCTGCTACAACATATACCTCAGCAGCAGCAGCGGCGCCAATCAGCTCTGCGCGAAGCTTGCGCTCGCGCAGGTGCTGGTGATTGTGTTTGCACGCGTGGAGGTGGACACCATGGACGTTCGTGTGCGGACGGTGTCGATCATGGACATGATGGACGTGTCTGACCGCAGCCTGAACGACTCCAGCATTGTGCAGGTGGCTCAGGGGTTTATAAATGAGGCTATGGAGGGTAGTGATGTCCCTGAGCCAGGGTCACCTGTGGAGCAAACTGAGGTGGACGGGAAGGATGATGCTGGGATGAGCAAGATCAGGGAGGATGGGCTAGCGCTCTTTAAGAACCTGTGCAAGCTGTCAATGAAGTTCTCCACGCCAGATAACCCTGAGGATCAGATGTTGCTGCGGGGCAAGGTGTTGTCTCTTGAGTTGCTGAAAATGGTTGTTGACAATGCCGGCCCTTTCTGGAGAACAAACGAAAAGTATGATCTCATACCTGCAGTTGTTTCAGTTTTATGCATTTCAATTATTCGATCTGTCGCAATGCCTATCCATAAAAAAAGTGTTGCTGCAGTGAAGTATAAAATGACTATTGGGAGGATGGTACATAGTGTACAATGTTGAAATCTATGGAGCATTCTTGTTTGCTAAAAGATGTTCCAATAAGCATACACCATATTAGCTCGGAAATTATGCACACACCCTTTTTATGCTATCATGGCACAATATTTCTGTAATCTGTCTGCTGAAATATGGTAACATGTTTGATAAAGAGTTCTGGAGTTTTTGCAAATCATGAGGCATGGCGGCTCGTAAATATTTGCAAGTCAGTAGCTAAAAGTGTAAAATCCTATAACTTTTGGAGTTAAAAAAGATTTACTTCTATATCATGAGTAAAAGGTATAAAAACCAGAAGCATCAAGAAGAAGCAATAGCAATAGGTAGCTAGGCAGATGTTATTACCAGCATTTTGAAAAAGGATAGGTTCTAGGTGGATGGCTGGTCTGTGGACGATTTGTTGAGGAACTTCTCATTACGTATTAGTCAAAAGTCAAAATCATTTGTCTGTATTCTGAATTTGTGTTCCTATCAATCACACGCTTGCAGTAAAATAAATAATTCACTGGATCAGCAATATACTGAAAGGGAGAAAATGAGATGGTACTGCATGTAAGCTATGTGCTATGATAGTCACTTAGTCAGAAAAGGGAGTCAAAATAAATGCCATTCTACATATGACTTAACTTTGCACTAGGCCTGAAATAAAAGGAGCTTAATATGTTTTTTTCTGAAAAAAAGAATCTACCTTTTGCGTTTGCAAAGCAGAAACGGTAATTCTGAAATATGCTATTGTTCAGCTAATATCTTACAAGTGTGCACGTACATCTATCAGCACTTAAGTTTTGTTTAGGTTCTTTATAAAGGAGATTTCAAATTACTGTGATCTTGACAAAAAATAAAACTCGTGGATTGAAAGTTCTTTTTTGAATCAGGTACCTTGGAGCAATCAAGCAGTATCTTTGTTTGTCCTTGTTGAAGAACAGTGCTTTGTCAGCTATGAGTATTTTCCAGCTGTTGTGCTCCATATTTGTGGGCTTGCTGTCAAGGTTTAGATCTGGGCTGAAAGAGGAAATTGGAATATTCTTTCCAATGCTTGTCCTAAGGGTTCTTGAGAATGTCCATCAACCTAGCTTTCTACAAAAAATGACAGTTCTAAACTTGTTGGAGAAGATCTGTAAAGAATCTCAGGTTCTTGTCGATATCTTTGTGAACTATGATTGCGATGTAGATGCACCAAATATTTTTGAAAGGTATGTAACTTGGTACCCGATGTATAGACACATTCTGTTTGTTTTTAAATAAGCAAAGCAATATTGGCTGGTTTCTTGTTTTATGGCACTTCACACTGTAAGGATTGATGCATTGAGCTGAGAACAGCTTTTTAAAAACTACATTTCGTTATCCTTTCATCATAATTAAGGCGCCTCTAATTCCAGTAGATGTTTCCAGGGCTGTCAATGGACTTCTAAAAACTGCTTTAGGTGTTCCTCCAGGATCTACAACAACATTAACTACAGCGCAAGATCAAACATTTCGAATTGAGTCAGTCAAGTGCCTTGCAACCATAATCAAATCAATGGGTTCATGGATGGACCAACAGCTGAGAATTGGTGAATTTTCACCTAAAATTTCTGAAGCTTCTTTAAGTTCCTTGAGTTCTATGAGTTCAATAGACATTCCTAATATCCTTACTGGAGAAGATGGGAATGTAATTGATTATGAACTGCAATCTGACTCTGGTAGCCCAGACGTATCTGGTGCTCCCTCCCTTGAGCAACGTCGTGCTTTTAAAATAGAACTTCAGGTATATATTATTACCATGCTTGGTTTGGATCATGGGATTCTCAGTTTTAAGGAGGATTTTGCTTTTTTGGACTAATGAAGTACTAATTTCCTTCTTCAGAAAGGAATTTCCATGTTTAACAGAAAACCTTCAAAGGGTATTGATTTTCTTATTAAAAGCAAGAAGATAGGGAATTCGCCGGAAGATGTTGCTTCTTTCTTGAGAAATACTGCTGGTTTAAATGCAACAATGATCGGAGACTATTTGGGTGAAAGAGATGAATTCCCTATCAAAGTTATGCATGCATATGTTGATGCACTGAACTTCGAAGATATGGACTTTGGTGAAGCCATTAGGTATTATTTGCGAGGCTTCAGGTTGCCTGGGGAAGCACAGAAAATTGATCGGATCATGGAAAAGTTTGCCGAACGATACTGCAAATGCAATCCAAACTACTTTACCAGTGCAGATACTGCATATGTTCTTGCTTATTCTGTAATTATGCTCAACACTGATGCTCACAATACTATGGTCAAGGATAAGGTAAGCCAAATGACAATAAATATCTTCCGTCCAATATTAGTTCATTTATGAGTTTTTCCCTTTGCAGATGTCTAAAACTGACTTCATTCGCAATAACCGAGGAATAGATGATGGGAAGGACTTGCCTGAAGCTTATCTGGGTACACTATATGACCAAATTGTCAAAAATGAGATCAAAATGAGTGCTGATTCATCAGTTCCACAAAACAAGCAACCTAGTAGTGTGATGAGGCTATTAGGTTTGGACAATATTATCAGCTTTGTGAATTGGAAACAGGTTGAGGATAGAGCAGTTGGAGCAAATGATTTGCTCATCAAGAACATACAAGAGAAATTTAAATTAAAGAGTGGAAAGTCAGAGTAAGACAAACACAAACTATCAGTACACAATAGTTTTGTATCCACTGTTGCTTTGCATTTAATTCAAGCTTGTGATTTGTGTAGGTCTGTGTTTTCTGTAATCACTGATACGACAATTTTAAGATTCATGATGGAGGTTTGTTGGGCCCCAATGATGGCTGCATTCAGTGTGACACTTGACCAGAGTGACGATAAGGCTGCCACATCGCAATGTTTGCAGGGATTCAGATATGCTGTGCATGTTACATCTGTTATGTGCATGCAGACACAGAGAGACGCCTTTGTGACATCTGTAGCCAAATTTACATATCTCCATTGTGCCGCTGACATGAAACAAAAGAATGTGGATGCTGTGAAGGTGGGAAGCCATTTTTTTTTTCAAGTTACAGTCAATGCCAGGCATATCGAAATCTTTGATACTTCAAGAATTGACATCCATTTTTTTCTTGAAATCCTGCAGTATTTTGGGAATCTATGTCTATTCAGATGCTTAATAATTTTATTCCAGTTCCTTTTTGCTGTAGTGTGCTCATTTTCTATAGCTTGCACCATTTATATTGCGCTTTAGCGAATCCCTTGCACATATGCAGTCTTTTGCATAAAGAATACATAAACCGTGCCTGGAATCTCAGTCAATCCAAAGTATTTACTGAATTATATTGCTTTATCCTATTAACACGTGAATTTTAACATTTGCATATGTTTCACGATTTGATTATATCTATCTGTCAATTTTGAAACGAGTCATGAGTTTTTTTACTTTGTTTCCCGACAGGCTATAATATCCATTGCAATCGAAGATGGTGATTATTTGCAGGAAGCTTGGGAGCATATATTAACATGCCTTTCTCGGTTTGAGCATTTACATCTTCTTGGAGAGGGAGCACCTACTGATGCTTCATTTCTCACAGTACCACTGGTTGATTCAGAAGAAAAAACACTGAAGTCTACCTCTACGTCGTCAAAGAGAACTAATGTACTTCAGAATCCAGCTGTAATGGCTGCAGTTAGAGGGGGTTCCTATGACAGCACAACAGCAAAAAAAAATGCATCACCATTGGTTACTCCTGAACAGATTAATAATTTCATATCAAACATAAACCTGCTAGATCAGATTGGCATTTTTGAGTTAAATCACATATTTGCTCATAGCCCAAGACTAAATAGTGATGCTATTGTTGCTTTTGTGAAAGCTCTTTGCAAAGTTTCAATGACGGAGTTGCACTCTCCAACAGATCCTCGAATCTTCTGCCTAACAAAGATTGTTGAGATTGCGTAAGAACATTTATAGTCTATATGAACCTACTTCAAGCTACAAGAATGTATTCCTAAGCAAGTCTTTCTGAATGATCTAATTCAAAGTTTCATTGCGCAGGCATTACAATATGAACCGCATACGTTTGGTTTGGTCCCGTATTTGGAAAGTTCTATCAGACTTTTTTGTTTCTGTTGGGCTCTCAGAGAATCTTTCAGTTGCAATATTTGTTATGGACTCTCTGAGGCAGCTTGCAATGAAGTTTCTGGAAAGAGAGGAACTTGCAAATTATAATTTCCAGAATGAATTCTTGCAACCTTTTGCAGTAGTTATGCAGAAGAGCAATGCTTCAGAAGTACGCGAACTTATAGTTCGATGTGTCTCCCAAATGGTTCTGAGTCGTGTCAACAATATAAAATCTGGATGGAAAAGTGTTTTTACGGTATGTATGATGTTCTATGGTTAGTTTAAATTTATCATGATATCTTGGCATATGTTCATGGGATCTAAAATTAGATGTTCTCAGGAAGTAATCTAGAGTAACTTCCAAATATTCTTCATTCAATATTAACAACATTGTTTCTACTTACAGGTTTTTACTGCAGCTGCTGCTGATGATCGAAAAAGTATTGTTCTGTTGGCATTTGAAACAATGGAAAAGATTGTTCGAGACTATTTCCCTTACATAACTGAAACTGAAACCACAACATTTACTGATTGTGTCAAATGCCTCATTACATTCACAAGTAGTAAATTTAGCAGTGATGCCAGTCTCAATGCAATTGCATTTCTTCGGTTCTGTGCTGTCAAACTTGCTGAGGAAGGATTTATTTGCCATGACAAAGATACTGACCAGCAACCAAGTAATTTAGATTCTTCAGATGGAAACAGCATTATGCATAAGGATGATCATAGCATGGTGCACAAGGATGATCATGTTTACTTCTGGGTTCCTTTGCTTGCCGGTATGTTTCCTTTTTCTTCACAAAATTACATTAATCTTGTTGGAAAAATTCAGGTATGTATTGCATTTGTAACATATTTTTTGTTTGAATTTATCTTTTCCAGGTCTAGCTAGATTGACAACTGACTCGAGACCAACTATCAGAAAAGGTGCTGTGGAGGTGCTCTTTGACATTTTGAAAGATCATGGGCACCTCTTTTCGCAGTCCTTCTGGGCTAATATCTTTGAATCAGTTATTTATCCCCTATTTAGCAGTGAAAGCTTTGCACCAAATGGCCAGATTTCAAGTGTAAATAGTACTGAGGATGATTCTTGGAATTTCGAGACTAAAATGGTGGCTTTAAAATGTTTAGCAGATTTGTATATTGCCTTTTTTGAAGTGATGCGGCCAGAAATTTCTAGAGTTACTTCTGTTGTTACGAATTTCATCAGAAGCCCATATAAACAATCAGCTAGCACAGGTATATCAGTTTTTCAGCATTTAACAGAAGGACTCGCAAGCAAACTCTCCAATGATGAGTGGGAGAAGATTTTGCTGTGTTTCAAAGAA
Organism: Alloteropsis semialata; assembly: GCA_004135705.1. Classification (NCBI taxonomy): domain Eukaryota; kingdom Viridiplantae; phylum Streptophyta; class Magnoliopsida; order Poales; family Poaceae; genus Alloteropsis; species Alloteropsis semialata. The sequence goes on along the minus strand of CM014270.1, from coordinate 9,936,166 downwards.
TCAGCTGCACATACATTTGTTGTGTTCGACAAAATAGTTAGGATGATGAAAGACATTGAAATTCCAGATAGAAGTGAATCTTACTCTGAAGCTGAGCAATATTCAGATCATGATGTATACAATGATGATGAAGAGGAAGCTAATATGGAAACAGCATCTTATGCTATTGTCAGAATGAAGAATCATATGTCTTTGCAACTATTAATTGTTCAGGTACTTAGTGAAATATATAAATGATGCGGCTTTTTATTAATTAAACTAGTTTTTAGAAATCGTCTTATGTGGTAAGCATTGCTACAAAAAATTAATTTGGTTGAAATAGATATCATGAGATCCAATTAATAGGACTTAAATTTAAAGAAAAAGAAGCCTATATTCATTTTTAATTTGCCAACAGTTATACTTATTATACTCAAATATTTTTCTGGCTTCCATGCAGGGCATCATTAAATTGTATGAGGTCCACAGGAGCTTTCTTTGTGCTGAGCATTTAGGCATAATGTTGGAGATGCTATCTGCCATTGCATCACATGCTAGTGAAGTGAACTCTGAATCTAACTTGCACATAAAACTACATAAAGCATGTTCCCTTTTGGAGGTATCTGAGCCAGCAGTCATCCATTTTGAGAGCGAATCCTACCAGAGCTACCTCAAACTTCTGCAAGCTATTCTTCATGACAACCCATCTTTGTCAGTAAATATGAATGTGGAGTCACAAATTATGCTTGTCTGTGAGAAAATATTGCGAAAGTATCTGATCTGTGCAGGGCATGAGCCATCTAATTATGCTTCTGGTAGAGATCCAGCTTTACACCGGGTACCTTTGGGCACTGCTAAAAAGGAGGAACTGGAAGCTAGAACTTCATTGGTCCTTCATGTTATGCAGTTATTGGGTGGTTTAGAGAAGAACTGCTTTAGGAGGAACTTGCCCAGCCTTTTCCCCTTATTAGCTAATCTTATTCGATGCGAGCATAGCTCTGGAGATGTTCAAGTTGCACTGTATGATATATTCCAATCATCAATAGGCCCCATAATATCAGCATAGTATATATTATTTCCTCACAAGCTGTACAATTTTGTCAGTCCATTTTGGTAAGGTAGCTCATATGATAGTGGTTACATCAGAATATGGTAAAGAAAAGGGTACAGCTTTACAGTACTGTAAATGACTCATTGTTGAGACCTGTCCTTCAGAATTCTGGTGTTGAAGGTGACTTCTCTTCCTCGTTCTGTGCAACTTTAATATGTTAACTTTCATAAAAGCATGGGACTAATTTATTCGTGCCATATGTTTTGCAGCTACATGCAACATCAACCCAGATGCTTGAAGACTTTTTGAGGCGCATTTGCCATTCTTTTCTAACATCCATTTTAATCCGATGGGTAATCATCGACATGTCAAAGCGGCATAACATTGGAACAAGGCTCCCTAATTTCTGTCTGGCACCAACAGCTCTGAAATTTTGCAAGGGGTGGTTTGCTTACCACAGATTAGATTTTGAGCATTGGTTCTGGTGTAATTTTTGTTTTTAACAATTGCTCTGTATAGTGTCCTCTCCTGAATCCAGATTATAGCGAAGATGGGCTTACATCATGTTGCCTTTCCCCCTAATCTGCAGAATCTCTAGGAATTACCATAATTGTATCTACACTGTTGTCAATATGTACTTTCATTCTCAACAGCAATGGATAATCCCAATTGTCTGTTAAGGAAAGACGAGCAATATAATCGAATGCTATTTTTCATGTCAAGGCGCCATGATGCCATCAGGATTAGAACTTGTACCCTTATCAGATTACCTTTTCCTGGAGAATCAACAATCATGATAATATTTTGTTAGCTAGGACTTGAATTTACGATGCTTCCAACAATCCTATTGAGTTGCATGCACTAATGAAGGCTGATGGGTTGTCACTTCAAAAATGTTGTTAAGATGGTGGCTGTTCTGGTCAGTCAGTATCACACAAGAAGCCCTCGTCCTCAAATTTGTTTGTACTATGCAGGGCCAGGTCAACCGCTCTGAAAAACAAAGCCTGAATGCTTCAGTCACCATCCATAACTCAAGTTCACCTAATCCCTTGTTGAAAACCACCGCCCGGAAAAGCAACAACACATGTATTCTTATTGGCAAGAAAATGACATTTCAACATTCAGTAGCCATATGCAATCTCTTGTTTTATCGCACATTTGATCATTCCTGAACTCTTGATACACAACAAACAGTGGTAACTTATACAAAACTGATATGTACAATCTACAAGAGCATAACATCTTGGCCTTGTTTGGAACATAGGAATTTCATGGAAATTTCACAAGATATGCAGCCCACAAGAATTGGGAAATTCTTTGGTTCCAAACTGAGCGAAGAAGGGCAGCTAGCTAGCAAGCAGTCTTGTGATCATCAGCGAGGTAGGATCTCTTGATGAATTCCAAGCAGTCGGCAATGGCCTCGGCTTGGAAGGATTTCTCCCTCTCTGCTGGCTCAGGCCGGCGACACCGGTCCTCGTGGCCGAGCATCTTATGCGCCCTTGTCGCCGCCGGCGACCTCCTCCTGGGGCAGCAGTTGAGCTCCTCAAGGCACCGGACAAGGAGGCCGGCGAGGCCGAACAGCCGCACGCGCAGCCGGAGCAGCGAGCCGAGCCGGACGTGGCGCACCCGGTGGCCGCGACGGCTCGCCTGACGATTCATCATCGGCTCGTCGCCTGAGAGTAGAGAATCTGCAGCCTCGCTTGCCTGAAACCTGGATGGAGCAGGTGCACACACACGGAGTATGCGTGTGTGACCTCTTATATAGCAGTGTATCACTACTGCGTCCAACCAATCAACCATGCCACATAGCCACAGAGCAAGCCATGATGTAATGCAAGATTACAAAGGATGTGGACCAGGGCAGCTAGCCACAGTTTTAATACATTATCACCTGGTGAAGCTTTTTTTTGTCATTGAGCCTTTATAAAGTTCTAATTGTCATTTTCATGATGTGTAGAATGGATCTTCTTGGCTGCACCTGCTCAAGGACTTGCTGTGGCCTAGTTGAGAATAATTGATGTCCTATGCAGTACACTCGTTACTGCTAGTCTGCTAGTGCCTACTGCCATACAATATGTGCTATATGGAACATTCACTTTATAGATGGGGCCATCGATCGAACTTGATCTGAATCAATGTGCTCTCCACGGTCTCATGCATAGTTAAGTTGACAGAATGTAAAATATAATAGTAATATCAACAGCTCATTCCTTTCAAAAAAAAAGAAGGAAAAGATCAAGAGCTTATCACCAACCATCAATTAAAAGTCTTACCGATCTAGGCATGATTTGTTAGATTATACCTGAATTTCTCAACATCTGTGAATAAAAAACGAGACCCAACCTAGAAGGAACTAGACGGTTTTTCATCTAGGGAAAGAAATAGGTACCCAAATTCGAGTCGAAGATGACTCAACCTAGGAGGAACTAGGTGGTGGTTGGGATGCAGAACCACACCTCCTCATTTGTTGATCTCTCGTCTGTTGCATCAAGGTCCTTGTGGAACCGAGGTTGAAATGACAATGACCAATTATATCGCCATGTTGTTCTGGCGGCCATGAGGTCCTGTCTGGACGTAGAGAGTTTTGTGTTTATATTGATGTGTCTGTCAAAAAAGGCGCAAGTTGTAGTCCTGACAAAATTACCTGTCCCAACCCAATGTGCCATGCATCCACTTGCATGACAGTTTTCAGTCACGTTTTGTTTGGTTATAGCCTTATTGCAAATTATTTGGAAACTGTGCTTTACTGATTCTTTATATGCAAAATAATTGAGAAAAATACAATATATATATATATATATATATATATATATATATATATATTATATATATATATATATATATATATATATATATATATATATATATATATATATATATAATATATTAGAATCATATAAGCACTCAAGATCTGTGTGTCTATCCAAAATAAGCAGTTCTATAAACTCACTATAGAATATTACAACACATAAATAAGCCCAACAGGTCTATTGCTCGTCTAAGCTTTAGAGGCTAAAGCTTATTTGGGCATACAGGCACAACCTCACAGCAATCAAACAACCAAATCATACAGTCGAAATGTTTCACAGAATCAGCTAAATGCTGATTATCTAAGGCTGCTCAGGGGGAAGTTGCGCAGTGGATTCTCTTTAAGCAATTCAGTTTCCCTGTTGAAACAAAAATCGGACAGGTTAAGACACTGACTGAAAACAAAGGACAAAAACAGAACACGCAACGCTAAGCCACACTTACTTCTTAAGGCTTTTGCTTGTTGCTTGCCTGAGCTTCAGAACAGAAGGATTTGGGCTCTTTGGCACCTGCCGAGCTGGTTCCCTACAACAATTGAAAGGATTCTTTTTAGAATATATGTTTTTTAGTGATAAAAACAGACACTAGGATGTCAAATAACATACTGTGCACATTCTTCATCCACAAAAACCTCAATTGAACTGGCCCGGGTTGGCTGAACCGCTGCTCTTGCTCCTAGCTTTTGTGGAACCTGTACAACAATTTGATATTCACAAGGTCATTTCTCAACAGCTGTCCTCAATACAAGTCTCACATGGGACACTTTAGAGAATTCTAGTGGACAGGCAAAAATACCTTGTGACACGTCCATTTAGTGGGCATCGTGTTATTTTCTTTGTTCCTATCTGCTTGTGTTCCAAGGGTGCGCCATGTTGTATTTTCTTTTCTCCTTATTTTGTCAAGGCCCTGATTTGGTAATGAGTTCTCATCTTTGTATACTGAAAGTGGTCTGTTAACGTCGATTCTGCAAGTGTGCAAAGACGTAATCAGTGACAATACGCAGAAAAAAATCACCTGGGTTTCACTGTACACCTGACATTTGTTGCATTGTAGTGATACCTACCTTTGCAATGCCCTTGGCCTCCCCAGGTGGGAGTTTTCTGCTTGCTGATTTCCTGCCATGCCAAACACAGTATAAGCTTGCAACCACTTGAAAGGTTCATTCTATTTTCTTCCTTGAATATGCGAAGTTCATTCTAAATCACTGTACAGCCGAAGAAGCTTACTGTTTTCATCACGTCTCAAGTTAGTCCCGAAGCTGCGGATTGGCATATCGTCATTTACTGTATCATCTTGCTACAGAAAGAAAGGATTGTTCAATGGAGATATTGGATCCTAAATAAATGCTGCTATTATTTAAGGCGGAATAGCCAAATCCGTCCTTGAACTATCGCCGAAAGCTCAATTTCGTCCCTGAACTACGAAAACGGCCGTTCTCGTCCTTAAACTTTCGCAACCGGCTCAATTTCGTCCATGAACTATGAAAACGGCCGTTCTCGTCCTCAAACTTTCGCAACCGGCTCAATTTCGTCCCTGCCCAGTCAGCTATGGTTGTGAGTTACCGATTCTACCCCCTTGGCCATATCTTTCCCCAGCCCTGAAGCCCACCTGATTCATTTTAAATAAACCATAGAAGCTCGTTGTCTGGTGCTATATATGTAATTTAACTATGGTGTAGTTATGAAAAGTCTTGCCTGGTTTTGAGTATAGTAAGCAACGCCGTTGGTCACAAAGCTTTTGTGGTTTCCTGGATGCAATCTCTTCACAGTTCCTGAACATCACCATGTGTTTACATGCTAATAATTGTGTTTCAGGGATGCTATTGATCGAAATGAAATTTGTTTGTCTTCTATTTCTGATTGCTCCATGTTTCTTCCAGTCCTTGTGCATCACATATTTTCTGAAAGATATGGCCAAGGGGGTAGAATCGGTAATTCACAACCATAGCTGACTGTGCAGGGACGAAATTGAGTCGGTTGCGAAAGTTTGAGGATGAGAACGACTGTTTTCTTAGTTCAGGGACGAAATTGAGCCGGTTGCAAAAGTTTGAGGACGAGATCGGCCGTTTTCGTAGTTCAGGGACGAAATTGAGCTTTCGGCGATAGTTCAGGGACGGATTTGGCTATTCCGCCATTATTTAAATAGCAAACCTCAGAGTGTTCGCTCTTTTTGGTCGACCTTCGAAGAAATGTCCTGTATACAGCTTCCAACTTCTCCAGAGGCTTTGCTTTTCTGACAAGGAAAAACGAAAATAAGAAATTCCATCCATTCATATGCATTAATCAAGTACTAAAACCAATTCACAACTAATCAAAGAGGTAAGCTGACACCATGATAAGTAAAACAATTTTGAGTGCTGCATCACGCATAAGATAATGGTATGACTAGTCGAAGGCATGCCATATAAAAAAATAGGAACAATAAGGCTACAAGAGATTTGTTATTTTAGATTTGCGGACTAGAAACTGGAAGGAATTATCTGTGTCTGTCTACATTGGAGAACATTCATCAAATCAGCAGTTGATCATGGATCCATGGTATCTTTGCAAGCGTCTGATTCAAGTTTACGCAAATAAAAAATAAAGAACAAGAACGTAAACTGATTCAGTATAACAACACTGCCAATTTTTGGTACCACCATTGACCCTTGTTCTGTACAACAATCATGCACAGAAGAAATATATATATTTTTCCCCATATATAACGTCCCATTCACCCCAACATCCATCATAGGTAGCATTTTTAGATTGAGTATCTAGATTATAACACAATCTACTGAGCAATCTCAAATCCAAGAACCTTATGAACAACTAGTGACGGCCTCATGGAAATCTCACCTAGCTATACCAAGGTCAAATATCTCATTAGCTTTCCTCAGCTTGTTCTTTGACTCCAACAATGACGCGTAGGATATGTAGTAAATAGCATGGCCCTGCCCAATCTGGTTTGCATCGAGGAATCTGTATATCACCTCAGCATCGGCACAATTCGCAGCCTGAAAAACAAAACAGGATCGGCAACCAAACAGACATGTGAGATGCCTCGACTCCCCTGAAGAGAACCATAGAAAACAAATCAAGCTGGGATTCCACGACTCACGTATTCCATCCACACTTTGAGGAAGCGGAGGTCGTCCTTGTAGCGCTCGTCGTGCCAGAAGGTCCTCACGCACTGCTCGTACAACACCAGCAGCCCCGAGCACTCGCCGCCTGTCGGGAATGATTCCTGAACCCACTTGATGCATCTGCGCGCGGAAGAAACAGAGAAGAACAGAAAAAAAAGAGCAATCTTTAGGTACGACGGACCAAGAAATCCGAAGGGGGCGAGTTAAGGGGATCGAGAAACGCTTACTCCAGCCACGGTTGGAGCGGATCCTCACCCTGGTACTCGTAGATTGCCTCAATCATCCTCCTGGATCAGGCGAATCAATAAGATGATTAACACACAAGATAGATTGCGATATTACGGCAACAGCAACTCGCCCGCTGTCCAGATCAAATCAAAATATATCATTGCTGGGCGAGAGGGAGGGGATTACTACATACCTGCGGGCTTCGAGGAGGGCGGCGCGCTTGGCGGGGTCGGCGTGCGCCTTGAGCGCGCAGTTGAGCTTGGACACGTCACGCCCGCGCTTGAGCGGCCGCACGTTCTCCTTGAACGTCTCCCACTCAGCGCCCACAGCCACCGGCGCCGCCGCGGCGGCGTTACTTACCCCCATCAGCGCCAGCGTTTCCTCATCGAGCACCGCCACCAGCTCACCCGCCGCCTTCGTCGTCGCCGTCGCCGCCGCCGCCGCCGTCGCCATGTGAGGTGGGTGAGGATGTCGCTCCGTCTGGAATTCGAATTCGAGGGGATTCGACCGTTGCGTCTAGGAGCGGACGCCGCTGTGGGTCAGGTTTTAAACGGCGAGGGTTTGCGAAAACTTTGGGCCTCAATTTGGGCCGTGGGCTCTTAACTAGTAATCCACTCTGGAAATTTTTTTTATTTTTTTTACGATATTTCAAAAACAACTGCTGGGTGGCAGATTTTGCAAATCTGTCACCCAACCGTCGTATGAAATGGCTACCGCCAAATGATACGGCGGTAAGAATCTGTAACCGCCGTATCAAACGGCGGTTAGCTGAACCGCCGTTTGAACCGGCGGTTTATTAAACCGCTAAACCAACAGGCGGTTTCTTGATGAAACCGCCAAATGGTTTGGCGGTTAGCCAAACCGCCAAATGAAACGGCGATAACTATTTGAATTAAATTTTTTATTGGTAAATTGTTTAAAAATTGTTATTTTGATTAGTATAATGGTTAAAAATTGTTTAAATAGGTTATTGATGATTTTTATTAACAGATATTTTGTTTTTTGTTCTGACTGACTGCAACAAACACATCCCACGGATTCAATGGCCCTCCAATTAATTTTTTAGGTAAATTGTTTAATTGTTTAAAATTGTTATTTTCATTATTATAATGGTTGAAAATTGTTTAAATTGGTTTTCCATTTTTTTTATTAATAGATATTCACTTTTTTAGGTAAATTGTTTAATTGTTTAAAATTATTATTTTTATTATTATAATGGTTGACAATTGTTTAAATAGGTTATTGATTTTTTAGTAATAGATATTCTGTTTGTTGTAGGTAAATTATTTAATTCTTTGAAATTGTTATTTTCATTATTATAATGGTTGAAAATTGTTTAAATAGGTTTTTGATTATTTTTCTTAATAGATATTCTGTTTTTTCTGACTGACTCGAACAAACACATCCCACGGATTCAATGGCCCACACCATCTCCTTGCTGAGTGACTGCAACAAACACACCTCACGGATTCAATGGCCCACACCATGTCCTTCCTGAGTGAGTGCAAAAACACACCACACGGATCCATTGGCCCACTGGCTGGGGTGGGGTACTTGGTGGCCTATTAATATCACGTTCATTCGTCCCCTTCAACCCACATCACAAAAACCAAAATGGCTGACTAGAGTGGGAGTGGGTCGAGGTATAGGAGGCAAGGTGGATTCATGCATCTGCACCGAGAGATGGAAACCATGGAGGGAGCTCCGCGCAATGATCCAGACAGATCAATCCTTGCTGCCAACCAGAGACCAAAGGATGAGATTCCACCCGAGTGCTATTGTGGCATGAACAGCGGGATGGCTATCTCATTGGAAGAAGGCACATACGAGAGGAGGTACTGGTGTTGCCAGAGGATCCATGAGATAACAAACAGTTCGCAGGTAATGACCTCAAAGAATAAGAACTGATGATTGTTTGAAGTACTAACATTGTTATTGTTTTTTTTACGAATTGACACAGGGAGGCAGAAGGACCGCTACACCAGACACCAGGGCATGTCACTTCACCGAATGGATCGACGACTCCATCAGCTGGAAGGACCAGATGCGCTGGGACGAGATGAAGATGAGAGCCGAGGAAGGACAACAGGCGGCACAAAGGGCTGAAGCTAACAGACTTGCCGGAGAGCAATTCAGGGAGGAGATTGAAGAAATTAGGAAGGAATTTCGTGAGAAGAGGGATTCACGAGGTCCCTGAAGCTATCTGCCAGGCTATCTAAATTCCCTAAGGCATGTTAGGTTTAGGACGAGTCATGTTAATCGTGTCGCGTCACGTGCCAATGCAAAATGTAATAGATTGTGTAGGTCAAAGATTAATGGCGCACCATGACCTTTTCTGTTATGCAATTTAAATTTAATGAAAGCCAAGGCAATTGAATGCAGTGATGTGTATTAAATTTTCTGTGCATTCGGTCTCACAATATTATGAACTTAAAAATAAGAACAATGCAGAGTCAAACACAATATTACAAGCTTAAAAATAATAATATTAAACCTCGAAGGACATTTAACTTGACTAAAGTAGCACTAAGATACATATCTTGACCTTGCAATGGCATGTACGGCACACCTTTCTAACCTAAACATGCGCCGTTACTAATCCTAACATGCCTTAGGGAAATTAAATTGACGTTTCGACGATGCGTCCAGTTCTACTGCTCGAAAGAGAAGAGAGATCCACCCGAGTGTTGCGAGAGAAAGTAGTACTTAGGGCGAGGCTCAGTCGGTGGCGCTGGTGGTGGTGGTTGGCTACTGTTTAGGTGGCATGAGCACCGACAGTTGGGGTCATAACAAACTGGTGGCGCAAAGCTTGGTGCACTGCCCTCCTCAGAATCATCAGGAACGTCATCCTGAAGGAGCCTAGTGTTGTCCACCTCTTGTTGTAGCTCATCGATGACGAGGTGGAGGTAGACGATGTACTCTTCATATGGCTGAATTGGTGGGGGATCCACCCACCTTGCGAATCCACAGCCGTCGGGAGCCAACGAGCTCTGAACGTTGTAGAAAAACGATTAGGATGACAAATGTGGATGGAAACATACAAATCCAGGGTTATGACTTACGTATCCCCTAGGGCATCGCCAGAATCGTCGTCCGCCCTCCGAAGCTGAATGCTAAACCTGCACAACACAGTACTCACCGTGCATACATCTTGGCCACTGCACCGACTTTCTGCGCTCATAAGGTCGGAGGCTACGCTGCGGGCCGAAATCGCTCTTGGATTCGATTGGAAAATGTTCTGCAAACTCTGGAGGAAGTTCAGTATAGATGGTTGGCCCTAAGTCATCGTCGGTTGCCATTTTGGTTTTTGTGATGTGGGTTGAAGGGGACGAATGAGCGCAATATTAATAGGCCACCATGTACCCCACCCCAGCAAGTGGGCCAATAGATCCGTGTGGTGTGTTTTTGCAGTCACTCAGGAAGGACATGGTGTGGGCCATTGAATCCGTGAGGTGTGTTTTTGCAGTCACTCAGGAAGGACATGGTGTGGGCCATTGAATCCGTGTGGTGTGTTTTGCAGTCACTCAGGAAGGACATGGTGTGGGCCATTGAATCCGTGTGCTGTGTTTTTGCAGTCACTCAGGAAGGACATGGTGTGGACCATTGAATCCGTGTGCTGTGTTTTTGCAGTCACTCAGGAAGAACATGGTGTGGGCCATTTAATCCGTGTGGTGTGTTTTTGCAGTCACTCAGGAAGGACATGGTGTGGGCCACTGAATCCGTGTGGTGTGTTTTTGCAGTCACTCAGGAAGGACATGGTGTGGGCCATTGAATCCGTGTGGTGTGTTTTTGCAGTCACTCAGGAAGGACATCGTGTGGGCCATTCAATCCGTGTGGTGTATTTTTGCAGTCACTCAGGAAGGACATCATGTGGGCCATTCAATCCGTGTGGTGTGTTTTTGTAGTCACTCGGTAAGGACATCGTTCAAATACAGCTTTGTTAGTAGATGGTGTTGATGAAAACTTGAACTCAAATGGAGCATCTGATACTTTTGATTCAGCCGATTCAGATTTTGAGGAATACATTGATTCTGGGGGAGAAGATGGCGAAGATACAGATATAAAAGGGCATTACGGGGAAGAATACAATAGACTTTTAAGAATTGCATTGCACACACTTTGGATTCCGCTGCCACCACTATCTGTTGTGTAACATTCTATATAACTCAAACCAACAGAACACAAACACAATTCCAGTACAGGGTGTGCTTCCTCTGAGTGACAGCAACAAACACATT
>CM014270.1:9879371-9915793 GCA_004135705.1 Alloteropsis semialata | reverse complement strand
AAAGTTGCAAACCAAGATCATTAACATCTCCGAAGATTGAAAGGGATACTGCTGTTTCATCAAAAATCTGCACCTGTTCAGAGATGTACAAGGAATAAAAAGTTGATATTCAGAAGCTCCATCAAATTCTCGTTCCAACGCATCCAAGATCAATGAATTTGAAGACCCATACAAGGAGATACGACAAAAATATTGGGCGCTGCGCGTTCTGAAATCAGCTCGGGACAGATTGCAGTGCTGGACTAAAAAGGGCAAAGTCTTTTTTTCGAAATCCTTTTTGGGCATATGATGACTCGTTGGAAAAAAAAATTTGTGCACTTTGAGTGGAGCAAGGGTTCAGTACATGTTCTCTTCTAGAAATAAAGAAAAAAATTCATGGAAGATGAAGCAGCAATGAAGACAACAAGCAAAGAGGTGATAACGATACGAAGAATGATTGGGACCATGGCTTGATGACAAGAAGAGGTTGAAGAAAGTTAAGGCAAGAAAGGTGAAGAAGCATAAAGATATTCTCCTAACACATGGCGGAAGGACATCAAGAATCACATGACGGTTCACCATCTTTTTCCATGCCTAGCAACATGCTAAGCATGGGGGAGGACTTGTTGGACGAGAAGGAAAATGCCATATGGAGTACAATGATCGTGTTCACCACAAGATGCTCAAGATTCCTCTTCCATGCTAAGCACAATGCGTAAGCATGGGGGAAGCCGCGCTACACTCCACTATAAGCATTGAAAGACAGTAACTCTTCCTCAACCTTCTCTTTGTTCATCTACTTCTTAATGCTTGTATATATGCATGCCATCGACCATAGGTTAGAAACCTTTGTATATCTCTCTTGTTAATAATATGGCTACTAGGAGGACAACCTAGTTTTATTTTTGTTTTTCATAAATGATCACCACCACTTTGTGTTTACCACGATGCAATATTTTGAATGCCTTTGCTTATGGAAAAGTGATGAAAGTTGCCGCTTTGTTTTACCTACATGGTGTTGTATATGTCTTGACTATTTGCTCTCAATTAAATGATCTTAAATTGACTAAGTACCGGCTCTTTTATTTGTGGAGGTTAAATGACTAAATTCTAGACCCCACATATTCTTTATGTTGCTTTTTGATTTAAGTTTACCGATGACCTTATGCCTTGGATTGTTTTATTTAAAACTTGATTCTTATGCTATCTACATTCGTGAATCTCTTGCAAAGTTCTACCTACCAAAGCCTTTACATATACATGATCTTTCATGATGAAACCCTTAGATTTGCAAACTTATATTTTGATGAGTTGGATTAAGATTGATTTCTATGGTTCGAGACTAAGAAGCTGGTCATTTCATTTTGCGTACCTTCCTTTTGCTAGCCTTTTTATCCATGCATTGTGAGTTTCTACACCGGAAACTTTGCAAACTTCGCTGGATATCCACCCTAAACCAAATATCTTTTTGTGATTACCTCCTTGACCACAACCCAATTTGAGTATGGATTATCATCTCAAGGAAAATCTGGAGAATCAAGAGCTTGACACAAGGAACATATATTTGGGAGACATCAAAGAGTGCATAGAAGAAAGATTAGAAGAAACGGAGGGCCACACCAAGTGGGCCAGCCGGCTTCAACACCATGAGCTGACCGGCCTACCCCCTATCCTCCTCCAATGGCTTCAATATTCGATGAGAAGATACTCCCTGAAGATTCAAACCATTTTCCAAAAGATTGAGATGGATACTTACTCTAGCATTAGCCACCACTTCTATGCTCGAGGATGAGCAATCGTTTAAGCATGCGGGAAGGTGCTGAGTAAGTACTAATGATTGCTAGAAGTTCTAAGGAGCATAAAGAAAGAAAAGAAAAAAAGAAAAAAATATGTGTTGAAAAAGGAAGAAAGAAAAAAAAAGATGTGAAAAATAAATGCTCCTTAGTTCTTTTTGCTTCATTAAATTCCATAGTGCCTTAAAGATTATTCCATACTCAAATATTCCAACCATGTGCAATCCGATAACGAGGACTTCATTTGTGCCTCGGGATCATCCACTTGCCATTTGCACATGTCCACCTATCTAAATGTGTGTGTTCCATCCCTCTCCCTTTCCAACATTTATTCTCCATGGCCTTTTTGACTAGTCTCGGTAATTCCAATAGATCTCTCTCTTAGTTTGACAATATTTGAGATATAATGTTTTGCTAGGATTTTTACCTACCAAGCTCCACATAAGCCTTCCACTTTCATATATGAGTAGAATAGGTTAAAAATAATCTAGTATAGGCTTGAGCGACTTGACGAGTGTTCCCATGAGCTTTTGCAAGAGAATCTCACTTATGTTGAATATGCATCTTTTTGAAAACTCTTCATGATGCAACAAGGTAAAGGTCTAAAGTTCGCTTAAGTTCAAGAGCATTGCATTTGTTATTATTGTGGCTTGTTCTTTATTGCTAGTCTATCTTCCATAATGAAAAGTAGCCGGTCACAACTTGAACTTTAAATGATAAACTCTTGAGAGCAATGTGTCTTGTTGTGTATAACTAAGTGTAGGGAAGACATTGAAGGGCAACGCTGATTTCCTTATTAAGCAAAGATCTTGGACTTACTCGAGGACGAGCAAGGTTTAAGCATGGGGGATTGTTGACGCTCGTTATACGTACACTTTTAGTGCTATTTAAGTGGTGTTTTGGGACCAATTCATATACTAACCCACCACTTGGCACTTGAAATAACCCCGTTTTCGCATATGCATGTATTTTTGGAGGATTTTGGTTTACGCAGGTTTTTGAGCTATAAATGAGCACTTTTGGACAAAGACCAAGATCATGCATAGAGCAGAGGAATGAAGGCCATGTGACTCGGATTTCGTTTGCTCTCATCTATGGTGAACCAACCTCCAAGAATGTGAAAGGGCAAAGACTTGAAGATAAGGTCGGATGATTTCGGGATCAAGGCGAATCAGGCAGACATATGGAAAGATATCAAGACCCAATCCTATCCCGAAGCAACCGACGTCAAATACCCATATGCATTGGCAAATCAACTCTTGGAGGAACTAGAAGCTTCCACGTGAAAGATGGGGCCGAGGGGCCACAGAAAAGCCCTGGGCCGGCCAGCCTAGAGGGGCCCAGGCCGGCCGGCCTGGGTCGTTTCTGCGTCGCCTTCTTCCACGTGAAAGATGGGGCCGAGGGGCCACAGAAAAGCCCTGGGCCGGCCAGCCTAGAGGGGCCCAGGCCGGCCGGCCTGGGTCGTTTTTGCGTCGCCTTGACCTCCCCTTCGAGCTAGGGTTTCCTCAGACTATTTATAGCCCCTGTACCCCGAGGGCTCGCACATCCATTCACCAGAAGTTGGCGAAAACTAGGGCATACACCAAAGGGAGACGAGGGTCGCTGCAAGTCATCGAAGGTACCTAGGGCATGGCCTAGGCCAACCCTAGCCGCCATGGCCTCCCTGCGTGGTTGTGCCACGGCGGAGCTCAAGAGTCAAGCCCCAAGATTCATCGGGGTATGTACACACACGATGGTGATATCAATCTAATCTCTATTCTAGTTGTCTCAAACCTTGGTCTACTTCATTGCAAGCTTTATACTCATATGTGCGGCCGCCGTATGTTCTTAGTAAGATTAGATCTAATCGTGGTGATTAGTCCATATCTCGCGGATACATTGAAGTAGCGCGTTCTAGCTAGTCGGTCGATTACCCCGGTGTGGTGACAGCATGACGAAGGGAAAGGTTCTAGCGACGACGTGATGTTGAGTTGGATCAATGGCGAGTACGATGGGAGTTGTCGCAAGCCACTACAAGAGGAAGCTCGTCTAACGCTTGCTAGTCGGTTGTGTGAAGCTTTGGGAAACCTTAGGCATTGGCACGTACCCCGCGGCGGTGACCATTGGAAAGTACGCCGCTTGCGAGCCGCCTTTCGGAGAGAAGACTTGGGTACCTTTGGTAGAGATTCAATCTTTGGTTTTGATCACCTTTTGACTAAGAGCTGTACGTAGAGACGAGTAGGCTTTTGTTAACCTTGGTTATGCTATCTTTGCCTATGCTTTCAGATGTGATCAACCTTTATACTCATTCACATCATAAAGGTTTACCTCTATATGCAATCAACGCTTAATGATAGGAATAGATCCGTTAGATTAGATGGAAAACCCTAGGTAGTTCATTGTCGATCCACGGATTGATAAACCTTGGATGAATACTCTAAGGGAAAAGCTACGATGATTCGTGCGCTTGCGGTTAACAATTGGCGCGTTTAAGGACCGTCAACAGGGACAAGGAACACACACACACACACACACACACCTGTCCTAACATTAGCTCTCACTCCCTACCGCTCCCTCCCTCCCGTGTTGCCGCCACTGAATCGCCACATATCCTCTCCACCACCATCTCTTCCTTCTCCTCCATAACCTCCTCCTCTACAAGGTCCACCTCCTCAGCAAGATCCGCGTCTACCTTGGCCTTGGACAAGGAACTCACCACCACCGCAACCCATGTGGTCATAGAAGCCGCCCTCCTGGTGGCATCGATGTGGCCACAGTAGGCATCCACGTGTCAGTCACGGTGGTTAAGGCGCAGGCTCGCTCCAATATAGAGCATGAACTCCTCCACCGTCAGTGGTACCACCCCTTTGACCACAACCTCTTCGGTCACTGTGGTGGCGATGGAGGAGGTACGACCGGCTGCTCCATGGTGGTGCGTAAGCACTTCTATGTACTCTGGCAAAGTAAGTGTCGTCTTTTGTTATGAACAAAATACCATTTTGCCCCTTTTGGCTTTGTCATACTCAAATTTGCTAATCTACTT
Organism: Alloteropsis semialata; assembly: GCA_004135705.1. Classification (NCBI taxonomy): domain Eukaryota; kingdom Viridiplantae; phylum Streptophyta; class Magnoliopsida; order Poales; family Poaceae; genus Alloteropsis; species Alloteropsis semialata. The sequence goes on along the minus strand of CM014270.1, from coordinate 9,910,999 downwards.
TGGTTATGTTGATGAATTTTGAATTTACTTATGAGGTTGTTCTATTCAAATGATAAACTAGTTTGTTTAGTTATGTTTTGATGAACTAGTTTGTTTAATTGTGTTGATGAACTGTTTTGTACTTCTTATGTTGATGCATGAACTAGTCTTTAGTTGATGAATTGTTTTGTGATGATGCTCTATGATGAGCTCATTTATGAAATGCTTAAAGTTGTAAATGCTCTATGAACTTCCAAATGATGACGACATGGTAACAGGGCAGAGCCAGGCCTTGTTATCGGGCCAGGGGTCAGCTTAGCGTGATGAAATTAGGAATTCCTAAGCTTAATCATTGTCATCACTAAGATAAGTAAAGCTTTGACCCCATCATGTAATGGGTTTGAGCCTGTTGGTCCTTTGTGCTAACTTTCTCTTGCATGGTAGTCCTATAGTTGTTATAAAGATCTAGCACATACACGTACATATTCAAATTTGAGTATTTACCTGTTGTGTGTGCAATTCATTCATAACAATTGTATTACTCATGATTTTTATGGATTCCTTTCATTCCCATGATCTGTTGAAAGTAAGGTACATGTTTCAATGTGTCATGACCAATGATGTACATGTTGTAAGTAAGGTATATGATTGAACTTCCTCATCATGGTTTGTTGATGTCAAGATAGACCATGAGATGATGCTAAGTAAATTCCGATCAATGGACCATTATTCTAGCTACCAACTATCACATGGCTATCAAAAGCCTTCATCTTCTCAAATAAAGCTTCCTAGTAAGGTGCCCATGCGGCCATGCTCTTCTAGGGGCACTTGGCTTGCTATGCGTCTGACCACCAGATCATGTATGCTATTGTGATCCATGGAAGTCCATCCTATCTCTAGATCGCAAGCTTCCTCTCTTGCCCTTCATATAGGATGGAGAACCACCAATCTCCATAGATGCCTTTTGTCTTTCAGTATGAATTACATCACCAAGCATGCATGATGGAATGATGCAGCTAGTTATACTTTACCCAATGGAGTGCTGTGGATATTGAACCAAATAATGGAGAGAAGCAAAGTTAATTGTGTCTAACTGAAACCAGAGTACACACTCTCGCAGGAATTGTATAAATATAAATAACTATGGAATATAATCTAGTGCATAAAATAACTATCTGCATCAATAAAGTAAACTAAAGAATTAGATGAAACATTACACAAATACACAATGAATATGTAAAATTAAAGCAGGCATGCAGAGATTTCAGTCTGTGACATTGTTTGCATAAATAACAAAGGAAATTATTGTCGCACTCAATAAATATTAAAAAGTTACCGCTGTACTGCCCTTATTCCCTATCTGGTAAATGGTAGCTTCGTCATCCACTATTTATGAAATACAGTATAACAAAATATAGGAATATGTACAATAAGCAATTAATTACTATCACTGAAAGTTACCAAGGCATAAAACGCCATATATATATCGTCTGGATGCAACCCCAGTGCTGGTGGTTGAAGCACTTGCTGCAATAATGGAAGGAGTAACGGCACAATAGTAGCTAGGGGATTTGATGCTAGGATGAACATAATCGAGTTGTGTTGTCTCTTGGTGAAACTAGAGTCGATGAAAAGAAAGACATGCATGAAGATATGCTCATTTTAGATTCTCTAGCTAGAAATGAAGAAAAATGATGACAGATCAATCTAGCTAGCGCTAGCTGCTACTATACTGCGAATACAAGATTAGGCACTGGTATGGGGCATAAAAGGTGCAAAGGACCTGTGAAGGGCGCTCCATGCCAGACAAGATGGATCGAGATTATTGCAATAAATTTTAATCATTTTTTCTCTCTACTCTATGCCTATTTACAACGTCTAATCTATGCCGCAGCTCAGATGCAGATTTCTTAACATTATTTGTAATATAATCATCCATTCATCCACATGATGGCTTTTAAAAAAAATAGCCACAGCAAAATGTCAAGAAATGATCTGGATGCATATATAATACTATAAACCATATGAATACCAAACTTGATAAACTTAAATAGATTCCACATAGTCATAATAACTTAAAACCATGCATACATGTTCCCAATTTCATCAATATTCCATGCATGGATCACATGATCCATGAGTTCAATCTGAAGGAACTGCCCAACCAAGCAACAACTACCTTGCCCCGGCACGTGTCCGGAGTGGCAAAAGATCAGGGCCACACCCTTCCTCTGCCAAACCTCTAGCTGAACGCCTAGTGATATGCTGCCTGGGGGCAGCCCGCAGCTTATTGGCACTGGTCTCAATTGGACTCCTATTTAGACTGGTGTCCTCCGGTGGCGACCTTCCTTGATCCTGATAGTGTTCCGAGCCTCTGAAACTTCATCGGCCGGGTTGAATCATCGTCCTCTGATTCTGATGATGGCTCCTCTTTTGGGCTGCTGCTTTTTAGATCAACGGCAAATGACACATTGAAATCAAGCCTATCCTTTATTCCTTTAGCCTAAGAACAACAAAAAATTAAAATGAAAGGCATCAGTGGAGTGGTAAAATTTTCTTGGAGAGGGATCGCGATGGTAGCACTAGGACCAATCACTACTACACAAACTGCTTTTAGTCCCGGTTGGCAACCACCTTTAGTCCCGGGTTGCCAACCGGGACTACCAAGGCAGGACTAAAAGGTCCAACCTTTAGTCCCGGGTATTTACCCGGGACTAAAAGACGTCTTTAGTCCCGGTTGGTAAATACCAACCGGGACTAAAGGGATTTCAGAAAAAATAAAAAAAAGCACATTGCTGCCAGAACTGACTGCTCGTTCTCGTCTCAACCACCACACCCTTCGATCTCGATCTCCAACTTCAGATCGAGCAGCACTACATCAAAAATCACATAATACACAGACAAATTTCATAGAATCCACAGACAAATTTCACAGCAAAATTCAAAGTCACAATGGCCAAGCACCACACCAACAATCCTCCTCACATCAGTTCACATAATCGCCAACAAATCTTTGAATCAAAAAACACAGAATCACATGAAAAATCCTCACAACAATCCTCGCGCTCGCCTGCTCGCGCTCGTGGCCGGCGTCGCCCCCACCCGCGTGCGCTCCTGCCGGCGTCCTGCTCCTCCCGGCGTCCTGCTCCGCGAGGCCGACCTCTGCTCCGCCCGCTCCTTCCCGGCCTGTGTCTGGATCTGAGAGAGAAGAGAGATGAGTTGAGGAGAGAGAGAGCTCAAGAGTTTGGATAAGGCACCGGTGGTGAGACAGACTATAAGAGAGAGGGAGGCTGCGAGACTTAGAAAAATTTATCGGAGGTAACGAAACATTTTAGTCCCGGGTGGTGGTTCCACCCGGGACTAAATGTCATCTATTACTCCCGGGTGGAGCCACCAGCCGGGACTAAAGGTGGCAACAGCCTTTAGTCTCGGTTGGTGGTTCTACCCGGGACTAAAGGATGGTTTTCAACCGGGACTAAAGGGTCGTGCGCCGATCTCTCTTTGACCCGGGACTAATGCGGACATTAGTCCCGGGCCCAACCACAACCGGGACTAAATGTCTGGATCAAAGGTGGTTTCTCCAGTAGTGAATGTTGCAGCTCCATGAACATTATGAAATGTGGAGGTCCTAGAAATCTAGAATAATCAACCCATGCATGTTCATCACAAAATTTTGTTTAAATACGACCAAGGAACCTTGGTCCACTTGTGCTCCTTCGTGTAAACTATCTATCCTACTCACGCACGCGTTATGTAGAATAGGACCATATATATACATATATAGCAGGGAGTGAGAGTGGACTAATCTTGAACAAAAAGCTTTGGAAACAGTGGGGGAATGCAAAGTATTTGTTTTTAAAATATGCTAGGAACTCTATTTTGCACTTAAAAAGGAGATGATTGCCGTCCCATAGAACAAATTAACGCTCAGTCCTTATATGCATAAGGTATGGGGTGAATTTACCCAGGCACTTCCTTTTCCTGCAAATATGCCCTTGTGGTAGTCGGAATGTACATAGATTGGCACAACAAAAAAGAAAAAACCCAGAGACATAAATTCTAACACAAAACTGATTAAAGTTTCACAACAGCGCTGAGTATATGTAATAGTTTATATTGAAGCCCCAAACATATCTGTTGGTCCCTAGCTATATGTGATGACAGGAAGATGTAGGCATATTCCACGACGTCAATCTTTAGTTGTTCTTTTTTTTTTCACCGAATCAATTTTAGTTTTTTTTATCAGCAACTATACCCTCAATGCAAGAGATGGGCTGACGTGCCTATAGTCACAGTGGTCTGTCTAGCTAGCTATATTCAGTTAATCCCCCTCTACAGATATTGTACAATCATTTCATAGCAAACATGGTAAATAAGTTATCATGAGACATTATTATCCTAATAACAATTTCTCATAAATAAAAAAATTCTAGAATACTTTTCCAAAATTAGAAAACTGTGGGAAAGAAAAGGAATACCAAAAAAAGGAAAAAAACTATAGGGTTTGCCTGAGATCATATGCCCCAACTCTTGGCGCGCGCGAAATCGTATGTCTGGAATGTAACGCACTACCGGAAAACGCATATTTGCCGAGTGCCCGGTTCTTTGCCGAGTGCAATATGTCGGGCACTCGGCAAACAGCATATATACCGTGTGTATGAGCCAAGGCACTCGGCAAAGATAAGACACTCGGCATATGGGCCGTTTGCCGAGTGTCACGGTCTAGACACTCGGCAAACAACTCTTTTGCCGAGTGTCGGTGTTTGGACACTCGGCAAACTTTTATCCGGGCCCACGAGCTGGAAGCTGGCCTGACGGCCGTTGCGGGCCGTTACACTTTGCCGAGTGCTTGGTGTTTGGCACTCGGCAAACCACTCTTTGCCGAGTGTCGTGGCGGTCGCACTCGGCAAACGTCCTCTTTGCCGAGTGCTTCCCCTGGCACTCGGCAAATACATGAAATAATGCAAATTGTCCCATGTACGTACAGTTTTCCAAGGAACTTCAAATAAGATATTTTTTCCCATAAAAATTTCTAAAGACATGCTCTATTTGACAAAGTCTTCTCATTTTGCTATTGTTGTAAAAATCTTCTCATTTGACAGAGTTTGAACGATTGAAATTTTGAATTTCAATAGATGACAACTACAAGCAATGTTTTTTTGACACTAAATGGTGTCAAATGAAAAAACCATGAATACCAAAGTTGCATGAATCATCAAGATCTAAAACTTTTATTTGGGTCATTTTGTCATTTGGAAAAGTATGAAAAATTCAAATTTTGAATTTCAAGAAATGACAGGTACAATCAAGATTGTTTGGATACTAAATGGTGTCAAATGAAAAACTCATGAATACCAAACTTGCATGACTCGTCAAGATCTAAAACTTTTATTTGGGTCATTTTGTCATTTGCAAAAGTGATAATAACATTTAGTAGCATTTTGACAAGTCTCCGAGATAGTTTCTGAAACTCTGTCAGTGATTCTATGATTCATGAACAATGTATGCTACCACTTTCTGAAATGACAAAATGACCTAAATAAGAGTTGTAGATCTTGATGAGTTATGCAATTTTGGTATTCGTTACTTTTTCAGCTGAAATCATTTAGTATTACAAAATTTTGCTTGAATTTATCCTTTATTTAAATTCAAAATTTAATTCATTCAAACTTTGCCACATGAGTAATGATCAAAACAAAAGTTGTAGATATCCATGAGTTCTACATGCTTTTTGTTGATTATTTTTTTATTTGAAATCATTTGGTGTCCCAAAATTAATTTTCGAAACATATGAGCTTCATGGACCCACCTGTCAGCCTGACATGTTTTTCCAAACAATGAAGATTACAACATTGACCCAAATACATATGTCGGGGAGTTTTTCCAAGAAGATGGGCTAGAAGGGAATTTTGAGATAGACTTAACCGAAGCGATCCAAATGGAAGTAGACAATGAAGAGGACGCTGGAGATGAGGTATGTGGTGTGAAGGACTTAGAGTTACTAGAGCGATTATAGTTAGGCGATGACAGTGATGAGGACATTCCTCCGTTGGAGAATGAGTATGAAAATTTTGACAACCGTGATAGTGATGATAAGACTTATGATCCAGTGAATCCCAACCACGATGATTATTTCTAATACATGTATGTTCCGCATTTATTATTTGCAATACCATGTTATTTCTAATTTATGATTTGTTCAATTGCATTTATTTCTAAGTACATTTTGTTTATCTGTACTGATTGATTTTCTCTTTGTAATTGCAGATGGTGGGCGGTGTCACCAAGTCGTTAGCGGGGATTTTGAGACGGCTTCCCGGTGCAGGTGGAGGGTCCTCTGCCGGTGAGGGGTCCAGCAGGGGGACGGGTGGAGGCAGGGGTCGGGGGAAGGGTGGAGGCAAGGGTCGGGGGAGACAGGGTGGAGGCAGGGGGCGAGGGAGGCAGGCTCCAGCACCGTCTCCTGAGGCAGACTCGGAGTCTGAGTCTGAGGACGAGGTTTCACCTACACCGGAGGCGGCCTCTCCCGACCACGTCGTGGCACAGGATGGCCCGGACCAGGAGTGGCAGCAGGGGGAGGATTCTGCGGAGGAGGAGGAGGAGGAGGAGGAGGCTGCGGGCGGAGGAGGAGGAGGAGGAGGAGGAGGAGTCGCAGCCATTTGGTTAAGAGGTCCCTCGCAGCTTCCCCAGCGACCCATACCGTTTGAGAGGCGGCCGATGATTCGGCCCATCGCTCCTAGGTAATATGGTTTATATTTGATCGTAACATTTTCATTTCATATTGTTATAACTTGATTGCAAACTTAAAATTTCTCTTAATCACTTATGCAGGAGTTGGATTATGGTCGCTCCTGGGGTTCACGACCGCCATGTCAACGGGATCCTGGGTGGTTTGTGCAGGTTGCACTTCCCAGGCTTCGTTGACAGAGGCGGAAGACAAGAGCCAGCCTACACGTTTGACCACTACATAGCCTTCCCCGACTCGATGGATCGGGACAACAGGATATTCCAGAACAAGGCGGCTCGTGTCACGGGCGAGTTGTGGGTAAGTCTTCCTCGCACTACATTGCTTAATTCGTTGCACATTCATTGGATATTTTCTTAAAATATTGAATGTCTACATCGCGTCTGTATGCAGGATTTCTACAAATGCGAACCGGGCTACGAGCAAGCGGCAAATGAGACGGCTCACAGAGCATGTTTCAAGCTTGTGAAGGACATGCACTACGAGGCACGCGTCCAGTCCGTCATCGTGTACTATGCTACATTTCTCCAACAGAAGTGCTCTAAAGCTGAAGCTCGAAACATTAGGCTCACCCGGGAACAATACTTGCAGGTACATATAGAAATTCAATACAAACATTTAATTTGTTATTCTCATGTCCTAACCTTGATGATGTGTAGGCTCCTGTATGGTGGTGTGCACAACATCGGCAGTGCTGGGAGATCATTGTCGACAAGTGGTTGTCGGAGGAGTGGGTCCAACAGCACGAAGCTTGCCGGGAGCGGCGTTTGCTGATGCCGGGTATACCACACCATCAGGGCAACCTTAGCCTGCCTCTGTACGCGTCTAGATGGGTAAGAGATTCCATATCTTCATTAATATACTCAGTTGTCCATAATTTCTAATTACGTCGCTCATTTTTTTGCAGTCGGGGGCCCATGGTGGTGAGTCTTGCTTGACGTTCAAGGCGTATGCTTTGTCCCACAAGGGCAAGGCGACGTCCGACGTCAACTACAACCCGGACGACCCGCCCTCGGCGTACAGCAATGCAAGCATCCACAGCCGCCTCAATGACTACACATCGATGGCAAGAGAGATCCGCGGGCCAGAGTTCGATGTTGTCAACGAGAACCTCGATGGAGAAGTTGTCATGACGATGGGAGGAGGAAGGAAGCATGGACGCTTCTATATGGGTGACGGTTGCATCGACACGGCCAGTACTCCTACGCTCTTAACCAGATTAAAGCTAGGAGTACGGACTCCAGCCCCGCCATACGACCAAGGCCGACCGTAGCCCAGCACCAGATACAGGAGCTCCAGGTTGTTTCTGTTCTATTGATCGTTCATTGATATTTAAATACGTTTGATTTTCATTCTAACATTTGGATGGTATATTGTAGACCCAGATGCAGCAGATGTTAGACGAGAGGTTGGCGGCCCAGCGGCAGCAGTTAGAGGCCGATTTCCAGATGCGGTGGGCGGCCGAGCAGCAGAAGGTGCAGCAGATGTACATGTGGATGCAGAGCATGGCCGCAAAGCAAGGTGTGCCGGGGCCAAACATCCAATTCTCTCCAACGCCGGCATATCCTGGATCACATACACCTGTGAGTCACTTCGGATAACCTTCAAGTTCAATTTCTTAGAAAACCTAGAAAATTTAGATAATTAGAGAACTTAGAAGAATTTAGAGAATTAGAGAACCTAGAAGATTTAGATAATTAGAGAACTTAGAAGAATTTAGAGAATTAGAGAACCTAGAAGATTTAGAGAATTGTGAGAATTCATATAGCAAAGTACATTTAGAGAATTCAGAAAACATTCACAAATTAGATAACTTAGAGAATTTAGTCCATTTATAATACTTATATGTTCATCTCATGACTTCTGATGTATAACTTGTCTAACAAATGCATAATCTTGTCCTATGTGCAGAACCAGTCGGCGGCATCCAATGCGCCAAATGAGGACCAAGATTTGTCAAATCCGTCGCAGCCGTGGTCACAGTGGCCTCCTTCTTAGAGTTTGTTATGTTCGTGTCAACTTAGGTAATGGATGTGATACTTATTTCTAGATTGTGATGGATATTGTGATGGATTTGTGTTTGTGATGGATATTGTGAGATATATTTGCGTTTGTGATGGATATTGTGATATATTCCTGTGCAATGTGATGTATATGTCATGCATATGATATTTGTGAGTTGGGGTTCTTTTAACGAGAGGAAACAGAAAAAAAACCAGCTGTTTGGTCACTTTGCCGAGTGCATTTACCATAGCACTCGGCAAAGCGACCATGCTGGGAGCTTCTGTGAAGCCACTTTGCTGAGTGCATTTACCATAGCACTCGGCAAAGGGACGTCGGTTTGCCGAGTGTCAGGGCTCAGACACTCGGCAAACATCTCCCCTTTGCCGAGTGCCAAACATCGGACACTCGGCAAAGGGGTCCTGACGCCGTGCCTGTGCAAACGGCCGTTAGCTCATTTAGCCGAGGGGGAACATGTATTTGCTGTGTGTCAGGAGACACTCGGCAAAGGTTTGCCGAGTGCCCGATGTTTGGCACTCGGCAAAGAGCCATTTGCCGTCACCTCGTTGCCGAGTGCTCCTTTGCCGTGGGCTACACTCGGCAAACCCCTTTGCCGAGTGTATAAGTCCCTTTGCCGAGTGTACTTGACACTTGGCAAAGGGGGGGTTTCCCGTAGTGACGCAATAGATAGCCCTAGCTAGCAACAACTTTGAATTCAAGATCAACCACTATACCCGATGATGATAGGCATAGATTGATGTTGGTAGTCACGGTTATCTCCATATAGCTATATATTCAAGTCTACAACCATTTTACAGCAAGATATATAGATGCAAAATCTTGCAAGCTCTAGCACGCACCTGCCGATCTATCACGCCACAACCCACATAAGATTAAGAACCTTCACGGCCAGACTTGGAACCGGACAATGCATGTGACAGAGGAATCGAGAGAGAGAGAGATCGATATTCTCACCTTGCATCCGAGCGAGCAGAAGAGGCAGGCCGCGTCCTGGAGACCCCGGTTGCATTCCTCGCACCTGGTGGCGCCTGGCTTCCCCTGCCCGGAAATGGGGCGCTTGTCCAGGAACACGGCCGGCTCGCCGTTGAGGAGGTAGGTCTGAACCAGCGACACGCTCAGCAGGTGCTCTATCTCCGTCACCTTCACCACGTAATGGGAAGAGGACTTCCTGATTTGCAGCCGAACCCGCAGAAAGAGCACTCGTCAGAATCATCAGATCACCTCGAAACTGAATCTCCAAGAACTCGAAACGAAATAAACGAAGCTTTGCTACGGCTGCTGGGTGGTACGTACCTGGATGAGTTGGTGGTCTGCATGGTCGGCGAGGCAGCCGGAGCAGAGGGCGCGGCCGGTGCAGTGGGTGCAGAAGAAGTTGCAGCCGGAGCTCCTCGCCGAGCGGCTCGAATCCGGGTGCTCCGGGCACGCCTCGAAGAACTTGGTCGCCAGCAGCGGAGCCAGCCATGCCGGCGGGGCGCGCTCCGCATCGAGGCGGGCCATTTCCTTCTGGCTCACCATTGCTGCAACCAAGTCTCGCAAGATCAGAACTGAGCTACAGGAATACCAGCAAGAGAGGTGAAGAAAAAACGTAGGATCAGAATGTACCTGCGCCTTGCTGCTCAGGTGATGTGAATGGATAGGAGCGAGGCAGATGAATATATAGGGGACAATTAATTTCGGAGCGCCTTCTTTCAAGTTTTTTTTTTTTGAAATGGGATGGATCTGAATGAGAACAGGTAAATGCACATCTGTATGAGAGATGACACGGCGGATTTGTATGAAGTAACAAATCTGGAAAGTTTTGAATTTCGTTTCAAAGCGGAGAAAAGCAAAAATGGAAAATAACAGCGGAAGGAGCCTGAAGTCTGTACATTGGCTGGGTTCATGCTCTGGCCACGACGAGCTGGTGATTATTCTGTTCCTTCCAAGAATAATCATATCTCCAGACGGTGATATCTGATCCCTGATTTTCGTTTCGCAATATATCTGGGGACAGATCATTTTGATCAATACCACAGGTGAGAAACATAGGCTATCTTGCTAGCTCACCTCATGATGTATGATGTCATGTACAGAATCACATAAACTCACCTCTTGTTAGACTTAACCAAAATTTATGCCCGTCATTTACCACACTTTTTTTCTCTCCTTGCCCCATAAGCAAAAGAGTGGTTCGCCTTTCCATTCCATTCCACAGGTAAACGTGTATGTCACCTGACCTCATTTCACATGCGTATACCAATCGGATGATCCAAAACCACCTATCTCGACCATTACCCCCTGCTTCAGAGAACGGGGACTCTTCCATGACCAATGTCAAGGGCGCTACTGCGATCCAGCTTATCATTGTCATCCTACGCCTACTCCTCCTAGCACTACGGGAACCCGGCTGTTTGCCGAGTGCCAGATGCACTCGGCAAAGGCCGAAATACACTCGGCAAACACTTTGCCGAGTGTTACACTCGGCAAACAACACTCGGTAAACAGTGACTCGGCAAAGAGCTGTTTGCCGAGTGTCTTTTCTCGGGCACTCGGCAAACCCTTTGCCGAGTGCTATTTGGCACTCGGCAAACAGCCGGTTTCCAAAATTCAAAAAAACCGAAAATAATAGCAAAAAAAATTTATTTCAATATGGGAAGGACTCCAACCATCCAAGCCATCAAGTCGCAAGTCGCGCCATTTTTCGCGGAAAATTCGCGCGCTACGCGGTCGGCGGGATTCGAACCCGCGACCTCTCTCTCGCGCGTGACCTTCTCTACCACTGCACCACACTCTCATTTGTGACTAGATATTGTTTTGATTCCTACCATATTATACTAAACTGAGTGTAAATTACTTGTTTGAGGCCCTAAATGATTTCAAATTAAAAACTTGTCAACTACAAAGTTTTATAACTTTTTGAAATCTACAAGTTTTATTTTGGTAGTTTCTCCATCCGAGGTCATTTACAAAATTTGAATTTCAAATTTGAGAACATTCACACTTAGTTTTCGTTGACTATATGATTTCAAATGAAAAAGTTGTCAACTACAAAGTTTCATAACTTATTGTGATCTACAACTATTATTTTGACTGTTTTTTCATCCGAGGTCATTTGAAAAAACTCAAATTTTGAATTTTGAGAACTACAAACGTACTTTTCATTAGCAAAACAAATTCAAATTAAAAAATTTTAAACTACAAAGTTGTATAACTTCTGAAGATCTACAACTTTGATATATGACATTTCTTCATCCGATGTAGTGAGAGTAACATTGTTCACAAATCTTATAGATCTCTCTTATAGTTTCATGAAACTCTATGAGAGATCTAGATTTTGTGAACAATATTCATATGAATTTGTCGAATGAAGAAATGACCAAACTAAAAGTTCAGCATCTTGAGAAGTTATACAACTTTGTAGTTCAAAACTTTTTAATTTGAATTGATTTACTACTTCAAAATGTGGTTTTAATTATGACTTTGCCGAGTGTAAAAAAAAAACACTCGGCAAACAGGACCTTTGCCGAGTGTCAAAAAAAAACACTCGGCAAAGATATTGTTTGCCGAGTGTTTTTTTTGACACTCGGCAAAGAATATCTTTGCCGAGTGTTTTTTTTTGACACTCGGCAAACCCTATTTTTGCCGAGTGTTTTTTTTTTGCCGAGTGTTTTTTGAAAAACACTCGGCAAACAAGTTGTTTGCCGAGTGCCCGAAAAAAAACACTCGGCAAACATGAAGACACTCGGCAAACTTGGGATTTCCCGTAGTGTAGCGACGGCGCTTGGAATCCATCACGCATTCCTGGCTTTGATTTGGCCACATACTCTTTATCGGTGCTAGAGCTAGCATTGGGGCTCCGCGCCAAGGACCACGAGCTCTCTTGCCCGAGCTGACAACACTTGCTTGCGCATGCAATCCTCCTCTTGTGAGTTGTAATGAGATGACAATGGCAGTGAAGCTAAAACCGTTCGTGCGGGCTCGGCCAGGGGTCTGCAGCGGCTCCGGTTAGTGTGGATTCATGGCAGCCTCGGCCAGCAGCTGTCCGCGGTCACTATAGGGCCGTGTGGTGTGGCTAGAGGAGGTATAGGGGGCAGAGAGCATCGATGTCTCGAGAAATTGGTAGCAGGTACATGAACATTGCTGGCCTAGCAGCTTTTTTTGTTTGGTGCAATAAACAATGCTTGCGAGGGATAAGAAACCGCCCATGCAAAATTTGTTTGTGCTGACGAGGACTGAACCCATCAGCACAAACAGTCATTTCTACTAGCTCTGGGGTATTGTCGGGTGCTAGAACCGCTAGCATATATAAACTGGTTTCACTCGCCAACACTGAGCTTTTCTATACTAGTGTGAGGCGGACACACCCCCAACCCACCCCCCCCCCAGGATCCCTCTTGAGGCCAGTGTTGGAGTGGTGCAGGCACACACGTGCATGCGCGCTGACTCCTCCACCTTGTTAGAGCATGTACATTGACTGGGTTCACACTCTAGCAACGACGAGCTGGTGATTTTGTTCCTTCCAAAAATAACTAGATCTCCAGATGATGTTATCTCGATCCCTGATTTTTGTTTGACAATATATCTGGGACAGATCTTTTTGATTGATACCACAAGTGAGAAACAGCCAGGCTATCTTGCTAGGTCACCTCATGATGTAATGATGTCATGTCCAGAATCACATAAACTCACCTCTTGCTAGACTTAACCAAAATTTATGCCCATCATTTACCACACTTTTTTCCCTCCTTGCCCAATAAACAAAAGAGTGGTTCGTCAGTCCATTCCATTCCACATGTAAACGTGTACGTCACCTGACCTCATTTCACATGTGTATACCAATCTCATATTATTAAACTTTGAATATCATCATGGTTTTTTTCAAAAACTTTGAATATCATCGTGGTTTTAAATACTCATATTATTGAACAAGAAAAACAAAATTTGATCTTGAATTATCATAAAACTAATTTGTAGTAGCTAGCGACCTTGCCCGTGCATTGCTACCGACCAAGACCACTTGCTTTTCTAAACGAGTTAAAGCAGGTAACTTGCTTTTCCTAAAGCGTTTGAGAGACGAGATGAGCTTAGCTAATTCGATTAGTAGATGTATATGATGGACTACTCCTAATCCGATCAGGGAACAAGATTTAGGATGGCTAATCCAATCAGGGAATAAGATTTAGCCATGTTTTATAGCAGTGAGGTAAACGTGTACATCACCTGACCTCATTTCACATGTGTATACCAATATCTTTATGATCCAAATCCATCCGGTTTTTCTAGGAAAAAAGGAAGCTCCAAAACCATCTATCTCAACCATTACCCACTGCTTCAGAGAACGAGGACTCTTCCATGACCGATGTCAAGGGTGCTGCTGTGATCCGGCTTAACATTATCATCCTACGCCTCCTCCTCCTCCTCCTAGTGGTGGCGCTTGGAATCCATCACATTCCTGGCTTTGAATTTTGCAACATACTCTTCATTAGTGCTAGAGCTAGCATTGGGGCTCCATGCCAAGGACCATGAGCTCTCTTGCCCGAGTTGACAACACTTGCTTTCATGGGATCCTCTTCATGTGAGCTGTAATGAGGTGACAATGGCAGCGAAGCCAAGACCGTTCATGTGGGCTCGGCCAAGGGTCTGCAGGCGGCTTTGGCTAGTGTAGATTCGCGGCAAGCTCAGCCAACGGCCATCCATGGCCACTATAGGGTGTCACGATGGATGTGGCTAGAGGAGGTATAAGGGGCAGAGAACATCGATGTCCCGATAGATTGGTATCATCTTCGGGCGGTGGCACGAGCGGGGAAGCCTAATTAGGGAAAGGATCTGAAAGTTGTTGGCCTAGCAGCCATTTTTTTGTCTAGTGCAATAAACAATGCTTGCGAGTGATAAGAAACCACCCGTGCAAATTTTGTTTGTGCTGGCGAGGACTGAACCCGTCAGCGCAAATAGTCATTTCTACTGGCTCTGAGGTGTTGTCAGGTGCTAGAACCGCTAGCATATACTGGTTTCACTCGCCAGCACTGAGCTTTTCTATACTAGTGTTGGGCGGACACCCGCTCTCCCCCCCTCCCTCGATCGCTATCGAGGCCGGGGCTGGAGTGGTGCAGGCACACATGTGCATCTGTGCTGACTCCACCTCGTTCAAGTCTGTACATTGGCTGGTTTCACACTTGGGCAACAACGAGCTGGTGATTCTGTTCCTTACAAAAATAACTAGATCTCCAGACGATGATATCTGGATCCCTGATTTTCGTTTGACAATATATCTGGGGATAGATCTTTTTTATCGATACCACAGGTGAGAAATAACCAGGCTATCTTGCTAGGTCATCTCATGATGTATGATTTCATGTCCAGAATCACATAAACTCACCTCTTGCTAGACTTAACCAAAATTTATGTCTATCATTTACCACACTTTTTCGCTCCTTGCCCAATAAGCAAAAGAGTGGTTCATCTATCCATTCCATTCCATTCCACAGGTAAACGTGTACGTCCCATGACCTCATTTCACATGCGGATACCAATCTCATATTATTGAACTTTGAATATCATCATGGTTTTTTTTTCCAAAACATTGAATATCATCATGGTTTTAAATACTCATATTATTGAACATGAAAAACAAAATTTGATCTTCAATGATCATAAAACTAATTTGTAGTAACTAGCGACCTTCCCCTTGCGTTGCTACGGACCAAGACTAGTTGCTTTTCTAAACAAGTTAAAGCAGGTAACTTGCTTTTCCTAATCCATTCGAGGGACAAGATGAAGCATAGATAATCTGATCGGTAGACATATGTGATGGACTACTCCTAATCTGATCAGGGAACAAGATTTAGGAGGCTAATCCGATCTGGAGACATATAAGACAGACCGTTGAAACATTCCTCGCTTTAGAAATAGGTAAATAAATATTATCTTAAATTAAATTGTGATTAATAAATATTAAATAGATTGAAGTGATCAGAGTTGTATTTTGGGGACCTATGTAGTTGAGGAAAAATCAAAATATAGTAAATTTATTTGGAAAGGTCACTTATGGTCTATGGCATCGGTCTATGGCATCTCGCTGATAGCCTCATTGAAGAGGCTGGCATAGAAAGAGTGGAGGCAGAACAACCGTGATGCAATAACGTTTGGAGACTGGGAATGTGTACAACAACATTATCATCAACAATTCATAGGAAGAGTGAAGGCAGAACAACCGTGATGCAATAACGTTTTGAGACTGGGAATGTGTATCATCAACAATTCGGCCCAAATTTGAAAAAAATATTTAATTCTGTATTGCTTGAAGTTTGCATGTGAATACAATAGAGAGACATAATATTGGACCACTACATTTGAAATAGTTATAGTTGAATCGATATACAATAAAATACCAAGAAGCTCGCAATAATTCTATATATCCTGCGCATGCAATATTATAACATCGACACACAGAGGAGATAAAGATATCACCCTTGCACCCAAGCGAGCAGATGTGAGATTTTCAAGAGTTTTGTAAACTTTCTCGTATGATTTGTAAGAGAGTTCATTTCATTCTCATTCTCTCTGGCATTGTTCCTGTCTCGCACTTCACAACATAAACTAATGTTTGAAAGACAGTTTGCTCAACACTGCATGTATATAAAACCCTAACAGACGAACAAGCTGTCAGAAATGCCTCATAATAATGTTCTATAACTTACGTGCACTACATTATATTTCAAGAAATGTATTAATTTGGAGCTCTATAATAGAGACTAAACAAAATACCACTCCTCGACTAAATCTGATGATATAGTAATTAAAACCATGTCTCAGCGTACGTCACCAAATCTTTTATTCTTTCATACGCATGGTGCAGGCCATGCATGGCGAGCAAACATCATCGGAAATTCTTGGGGACACCCTTGCTCTGGTGATGCTGGATGGAAGACGGTTCGACAGCAAAAGTGGTTTGTTTTTTGGAGGAGGCGCTACTCTCGGCTTCTCCCTCCTGAACCGAATTTTGAGAAGGGTGATCATCATCTGATGATGAGTTTGCATCACTGTCTCTTGATTTGCCATCACTTTTCAGCAGAGGATTTTATGTGACTTGAAATGGCCTGGCACACTTGGTGGCAAATAATTGGATGTGAAATAATTTATGATGGGAGACAATGAACACACACACACACACACACACACACACACACACGCAGGCAGGCACGCACGCGCGCGCGCACACACAGAGAGAGAGAGAGAGAGAAGTACTTAGAGGTGTTGTTAGTTTTATACAAAAAATGTGCCAAAGTAACTTGCAGTGTTTCACATGCAGCCATCTATATTTACTTAAAATTAGAGGAGTAATAAAATTTTCTTGTAGAGGTATCAATTGTAACCTAGGCGAAGCAGGATCTCATGGAGGATGTCTTCATTACCGAACACCATGGAGATCAAGGCTACATATGCGCCCACCATCAGCGCGGAGACCTTCATTATGGTGGCGGCGCATTTGTGGGTTGGTTCCTTGAGATATTGGGATAGCGGTGGCGAATAGGGAATTAAGGCATGGCATTAGTTAAACCAAGAGATCCTAGAGATCTAGGAGATCATCCACAAAATTTTCTTTTTATTAGTAACGACAAACCTTAAACATATTGCTGAACCTCTGACACCAGAGGAATTTCAAAGGAGATTGGTAACCTCAAGCAGCTAAGAAAACTATCTCTGAACGCAACTTATCAGGCGACGTCCCTTGGGATATTGGTGGTCTTAAAAGCTTAAAAGAACTTGATATACCATGCAACAATTTCAATTGAAATTTCCATGGTGAGCTGGCAAACCATCCTAATTGTGTACATATGTTCTTTAGTGCTTTTATTGGATTTATCCCCAAAGAACTTGCAGGTTAGAAGCTATTTGCCCATTTTAAAGTGGCAGATAACAAAGTTTTAGGCCATATTGGTGATTGTATTCAAAACTAGGAAAATGTTGTATCTATAAATTTGGCAATTAGCAAATTCAATGTTGGTTCTTTACTTCCCGCCATATGTCAAGCCAACTCTCGCTATGGTGGTCACTTGACTTGCATTGTAATGATCTAACTGGGAGGATCAAGGAGACATTTAAGGGATTCACTTGTTCAACTGAATTTGCAGGGCAGCCTTTTCAATGGTGAGATACTAGAACACTTGGCTAGATATATAGCACTCCCAACACTAGAATAGTTCTACAATAATTTTATAGGAGGGTTCTCTCCTCTTGGACCTCAATACATGCAAGATGACTTCTGAATAATGAAAGCAAAATCTCCATTCTACTTATAGTGGCGTGTGAGCGACACACACACACACACACACACACACACACACACAGAGAGAGAGAGAGAGCGAGCGGGAGACGCCACCCCGCACAACCTGCATGGTAACACATCAAACAAGACAGTAGAGGAGGCCAACAAGATCTTCTCACCTTGACTTCCCTGAAATGGGGTTCTTGTCCAGGAACATCGTCGCCTCGCCGCTGATGAGGTCGGCCTATCCCAGTGACAGGCTCAGTAGGTGCTCAAGCTCTGACACCTTCACCATGTAATGGGATGATGACTTCTAGATCTACAGCACTAGGTCCCCAGCACCTACAAAGTTGAGCGCACATCAGGATATGGATCACCTCAAAAGAAATAGAGTTTTGAGTCCACTATGAGTATGAGAAGGTCAATTGATCAGTGACACACACACACACACACACACAACTTATCAGGCACCATTCTTTTTTTTTTTGTGGAGATCAGGCACCATTCTTTGGGCAAGTGGTGGTCCTAATAAAAGCTTAAAAGAACTTGATATATCAAGCAACAACTTCAGTTCAGAACTCCAAGCTTCTGTTGGTGAGCTAGGCAATCTGATCGTCCTGATTGCAAGGAGTGTGGGAAGCTCATAGGGAGCATACCAAAACAACTTGGTAGATGCAAGAAACTTACTCTTGTACGTCTGTCATTTAGTGCCTTCACTGGATGTATCCTCAAAATTCTAGCAGGTTTAGAAGCTATTGCCCATTTTGAAGTGGAAGATAACAAATTGTTAGGTCATATTGATAATTGGATTCAATACTAGGGAATGTTATATCTATAAATCTGGCAAACAACAAGTTTAATGGTTTTATACATTCTGCCATATATATGTCACTGGGAGTACCAAGGAGACATTTAAGGGATGCAGGGAACCTTGTTCAACTGAATCTGCACGTTAACCTTTTCCCTTGGTGAGATATACTAGAATACTCGGATGAGGTACGGCTCTTAATGCTGGCGAGACGATGGCTTGGCACTTCGGCAGCCATAGTGGTTTGTAGCTTGGAAGCAGTACTGGTCCTGGCTTCTCCTAGATTCACAGACCTTGATCCGGTCGATTGAGAGTATGCATCACTGTGTCCTCCTAATTCCTGATGCTCTTGGGTGCGAACTGCGAATGAGACAGTGAAATTTAAATCCTCAGGCGACCTTCAAGCTAAAAACAGTAAATGGAGACTGAGTGTCAGCATGTACAAAAAGCATGTAGCAAACACATATGTAATCTGATATCTAAATCATGTTCTACAAAAAAAATCTAACTTGGTAGTTCATCTGATCAAAAAATCATGTTAGCAAACACAGTGTAGTCAGTGCAGTAGAAATTGCAAGTGCCACCACTCTGCATCCCGCGGCACGTTCCCAGCGGGTGGTCCGGGCACTTCTCAAAGTACTTGGTCTCTAGCGGTAGCTACAACCACATCAGAGGGACGCGCTTGGTATCGGCGCGGGCCATCTTCTTCATGCTCGAAACATCATCTTCTTGGGTATGGTTGTATCTCTGAGGAATGGCCTTGGGTTTGGTTATATATACTATATATGTGATGTCTTCAGGATATACCAATATATAGCAGGGAGAGATTGTATTGATCTTGATCTATTCAAAAGTGATGTAAAATGAGGGAAATACCACCATGTAAAAAGTGAATAATTATGTTTTAAGTTTGTCTCGGGTTCTCGTCGAACGGCACGCGGCCGGTTGCTCGGAGCACGCCTCGAAGAAGTTTGTCTCTAGCAGCGGAGCCAGCCATGCCGGCGGGGCGCGCTGCGCGTCGAGACGTGCCATTTCCCTGAGGCTCACCATGGCTTCGTTGAGGTCACCTCTGTCTGGGTAGAAAATTACAGACAGTAACCACGGCGGCGAACTTGCTTAGGTACTGAATTGAAGCTACAGATACGTACCACCGAGAAGATCGAGAAGCTACAGAAGTTCAGGCGACTGCGATGGATCGACGTAGAGGAAGATGGGGATCTCAGATCCCCTCTTCTTTGTGTTGTGTTGAAATAACAAGTGATGGCGATGGATCGATGTAGAGAAAGATCGATGGGGATCTTATAGATAGAAACGTGTGAGCGAGCCTGGTGAATGAGAACGAAAAAAAATAGTAACGTATAGTAAATATTAATTGAACGTGAAACAATAGAAGGCGGGGAATGAAATTTGAATTTCAATCGCTAAATCCAAAGCGGGAGAAACGACGAAGAAAAATGGGAACGGCAAACTGGCACAAACTGGCAAATGCGGCGTCATCCACGTTTATACACGTCTCAATTGCCTGCATGCCATGCATGTCCTGCAGTCCTAAGATCCCAATTCGAACCACGTCACGATTATGGTATATGTGCACCCAAAAGATGGATCACACACATATACATACATATATAGTGTGTGCGCGTGCGCGTGTTTTTCTTTGCAAAACACATATATAGTGTGTTAGAGGCACACATCCTCACAGCTCTCGAAGGCACCCAGCGCCGAGGCCAGGTCCTGGGAGGCCTTGGCATAGATGCATGTGTGGATGTTGTCTGATCCAGCATGTCGCGAAGCACGTCGGCGTTGTAGAGCTCAACACAATGGTCAGGACCAGTTCTGAGATATTTTCTAGCCGGGAAGAAACTAAAATTGGCCCTTAATATGAATATAAAAATAATATCATGTTGATAGCCTCACTGAATAGGTAAGGTGGCATTGGAAGAGTGGAGGCAGGGCAATCGTGATGCAATAATATTTGGAGACATCGAATGCGTAGAACAACATTATCAACAATAATTCGGCCCAAAACATTTTGAAAAAAAATGAATTTTGTATTACCATAAGTTTGCATACAAATATAATAGAAAGATATATTGGACCACTACATTTGAAACAGTTATAGTTGAATCAGTACAAAGTGGCTCGCAATAATTCTAAGCACATGCAATATTGTAACATCGACGCACAGAGGAGATCAAGATATATATCACCCTTGCACCCAAGTGAGCAGATGTGGGATTTTCAAGAGTTCTGTAAACTTGCTGGTATGTTTGTAAGAGAGTTCGTTGCGTTCTCAATCTCTCTGATTGTTAAGTTCCTATCTCGTACTTCACACACAAACTAATATTTGAAAGATAGTTTGCTGAACACTGCATGTATATAGAAACCTTAATAGACAAAGTATCAGAAATGCCTCGGAATAATGTTTTAAAACTTACACGCACAACATTATATTTCAAGAGAAATGTATTAATTCGGTGCTCGATAATAGATTCTGCATAAAGTACCACTCCTTGACTAAAAATCTGATGATATATAACAATTAAACCATATCCCTGCCTACGTCTCCAAATCTTTAATTATTTGATACTTATGGTGCAGGCCATGCATATGGCGAGCAAACAGTGTCAGAACGTCTTGGGGACACCCTTGCTCTGGTGATACTTGCCGGACGACGGCTCGACAGCCACAGTGGTTTGCAGCTTGGAGGTGGCGCTGCTCCCAGCTTCTCCCTCCACAGCTGAATTTCGAGCAGGGTGACCACCATCTGAGGATGAGTCCGAATCACTTTCTCCTGATTCGCCGTCACTTTTCGGTGGAACAGTGAAGGAGACAGTGAAATCAAGATCTTCAGGCAAAGCTTCAAGCTAGCAGCAGTAAAGTGGAAACTGAGGGTCAGCAATTACATAATGCAAGCCAAGTAGCAAATATATGTAATCAGCACTCTAGAAAAATGAAGATATATGCCTTGGTACCTCATGTGTGATCAGAAAATCATGACGTTTTTTTCTCAAAACTTATTTAGATTTATCTTGAAACTTATTGAGATGATTTCATCGACTTTGGAAATCTAATGGGTAATGGTATTTAAAAATGATACACTAGGAGCCTGACCAGGGGCCAAATGATTTAGGGTATGCGCTAGATAAAAGTATTATTACATGCTCGATAATTTGACCCTCACAACATTTTGAAACGAAATGCATTTTGTACTACTCGAGGTTTACATACAAATAGAGAAAATATATAATATTGAACTGCTAATATTTGAAATAGTCATTGATAAAACACCTAGGCTTCAAACAATTCTATGGATCCAATAAATCTGTTCTGCACATCATATTGCAGGCTCCGGCGCTTCACTGCCCAAGCAGTCTATATATATGCCACTCTGCAATATCCACTACTACAAAAAACGTTTGTAGGGGCGGGTAAAAACACGTTTCTAGGGGCGGCGCCGAAATCCGCCCCTGCTTTTGGCTGCTAAAAATGGCCATTTGCAGGGGCGGATTAGTAGCCCGCCCCAACAAACGTATTTGCAGGGGCGGACCATGCCATTACCCGCCCCTGGAAACCATCTTCAGGGGCGGACCATGCCATCACCCGCCCCTGAAGTTCTTTTTGCCGATCAGTAATAAATCGGAAAAAATAGCAAAAAAAATTTATTTTAATGTGGGAAGGACTCCAACCATCCAAGCCATCAAGTCGCAAGTCGCGCAATTTTTCGCGTAAAATTCGCGCGCTCCGCGGCTGGTGGGATTCGAACTCACGACCTCTGCCTCGCGCGTAGCCTCCTCTACCACTGCACCACACTCTCACCTGTGACTAGATGTTGTTTTGGTTCCTACCATATTATACTAAACCGAGTGTAAATTGCTTGTTTGAGGCCCTAAACAATTTCAAATTAAAAAATTGTCAACTACAAAGTTTCATAACTTTTTGAAATCTACAAGTTTTATTTTGGTAGTTTCTCCATCCGAGGTCGTTTATAAAATTTGAATTTCAAATTTGAGAACATTCAAATTTAGTTTTTCGTTGACAAGATGATTTCAAATGAAAAAGTTGTCAACTACAAAGTTTCATATCTCATTGTGATCTACAACTTTTATTTTGACTGTTTTTCCATCCGAGGTCGTTTGAAAAATCTCAAATTTCAATTGAAGAATTACAAACATGCATTTCTAGGGGCGGGTCTAGGGGCGGGTCATGGCATGGTCCGCCCCTAGAAAGGGCAGCATTTGTAGGGGCGGACCATGCCATGACCCGCCCCTAGAAATGCATCTATAGGGGCGGCCCTTAGCTACAGTAGCGCGCGCATTTGTAGGGGCGCGTCGCCTCAAAGTCCGCCCCTAAAAAAAAACCCCTGGCTCTTACAAATGTTTTTTGTAGTAGTGATCGACAATTTGACCCACCATGACGTTTTGAAAAGAAATGGCATTTTTTATACTACTTGAAATTACATACAAGTAGACAAAAATATAAACTATTCAACCACTAATATTTGAAATAGGTAAAACTTTGAATCTATAAGATGAAATACCAATAGGCTCCCAATAATCCTACAGACGCAATAAATCTGTGCTGCACACACAATTGCAGGCGCCCCATTGCAAGTATTTCATGCGAACCAGAATGCACATACGATGTAACCATGACAGAGGAACTAAAGCACGAAAGATGGAAATTAAAGAGGATGGAGATCTCACCTTGCATCCAATGGAGCAGAAGCGATAGGCTGCACTGAGGAGTGCCCTCTCGCACTCCTCGCACCTGACCTCGCCGGCCCTGCCTTGTCCAGCCATGGGCCGCTTGTTCAGGAACACCACATGGTGGCCGTTGAGGAGGTACGCCTGCACATCCGACACCTCCAGCGGCAGCGCCTCCACATCCGCCACCTTCACCACGCCATGGCCGGACAGCTTCCGGATCTGCACGTACGCCGCCCACAACCAGGCCGTCAGAGATCAGCCATGCAAGAATGTAAACCTGATGAGACGGCTAGCGTGTGTACTTGTACCTGGATGGCTTTGTGGCCGGGGTGGTCGGCCATGCAGGCGGTGCAGAGGGCGCGGCCGGGGCAGGCGGTGCAGAAGAAGTTGCAGGATCCGCCGCTCCGTGGCCCGCGGTTCTCACCCAGCGGGTGGTCAGGGCACTCGTCGAAGTACTTCGTCTCCAGCAGCGGCTGCAGCCACGCCGGGGGGACGCGCTCGGCGTCGGCTTGGGCCATCTCCTTGATGCTCGGCATGTTTGCGCCGCCGTGTAGGAGCAAGGCCACGGTAAGCACGACCACAACAGAGCAATAAACCAGGCGCATGTGGTGCTACACAGGTTAGCGAGAGGCAAAGAGAAGGATCAGGAGCTACGTATATATATTGGCAGAAGAGAGGATGGCAGAGGAGGTTTGGTGGGAGATTGATTTGGACTTTGGAGCCAATTTTTTGTTTCAAAATATTTTGAAACGATGGATTTGGGCCTAATAATGTTTTTACAGATTTGAAACGTGATCAGCCGATGAACGGGCAAATCTGCATGTGAAACCTCGTCTGAGATGGCAGAAGATTTCAAATTTTGGTTTGCCAGGGAGAAAGAGTAAAATGGGAAACGATTAGCTGTGAGAGGGTCTGGAGTCTATAAAGCGTGACTGGAATTTAGACATGAGAGTTGGTGATTTCTTGCTTGTACTCATTTAATTATTTGGTTGTCAACCTTTTCAGGAAATGTATCATTCGAAAAGCTAAGAAGTCCAGGCCGATGTAAAGAGGCTGGTACACTTTCTTTCCAGTTTTCCCTTTTTAAGCAAGAGAGGAGATTTGATTGAAGTGCAGATAAGGGCTTAGAGAGACGTATGATCACATGCCAGGCAAACTTTTACTTATTTGCTAGACACTGTAACAATCCAGCTTTGCAAAATAATTAAATGTTTGCCTGGCACATGGATGCTAATATACCAGGCAAAAATGAGCTTGTAAGCTTACTCACATATTAGATGCAAAGCTACTCATTTTTAGCCACAATAGGAACCCAGCTCATGCGGCCAAAGTCAAGTCATACATTTTTGCAAGGGTTAATTTGATCAGTGCCACCGTTATTTCTCGAGTTCGGAGAAATGCCATTAAACTTCACCTATTTGGAATCGTGCCATTACAATTTTTCTTCTCCCTCAGCCATGCCATTTTATACGTCTTTGATGCTGCTAGGCCCATATGTAGGCTTTAGTATTTTCATATGGACACAAATGCCCTCGCTACTTCTCTGGTCTCCACTCGCTTACACGCTGGGCCTATGTGTCAGCACCTTCCTCCTCCTTCCTTTCTTTCCCAATCAGGTGTGTCCTGGCCACTGGCGCCATAACCTCCAGCCGTGCGCATATCGGCTGCTGCCCCCACCCCACCGCCGTCCGAGCCTCACGCGCTCGCCATGGCCGCCCCCACCGCCGCTGGGCTCCAGCCTGCCCGCCCTTGGCCCCACCACCGGGCTTCGGCTTGCCCGCCATGGCCGCTGCGCCGCGCTCTGGCCTGCTCACCATGGCCATCGTGCTTCCGCCCCACCTCTCACTCCCACCATGGATGTCACCGCTGTCCAGCCCCCGCCACACCTCGCACTCCCACCATGGACAGGACCGACGCTCGGGACCAGCAGCGGTGAGGACGACTTCGTGGTGGTGGTGCGGACAAGCTAGGAGATTGTCGGGGGGTGCGGCAGGCCGGGGCGGCGCTGGGGCTCGCCGGCGGCGGGCACGCAAGGCCGGCCGGACCTCGTCGGCGGTGGGCACGTGAGGCTAGGCCGGTCCTCGCCGCTATCGGGCGTGCGACGGCGGGCAGAAACCTGAAGATCGATTGGGGCCAGACATGATATTGGATAGAAGGTGGAAGAAGGAGCTGACATATTGGCCCCACGTTTCAGTGAGTGGAGATAACAGGTGTGGTAGGGGTATTTTTGTCCATACGGGAATAAGAGAATCTTCATGTGGGACCAAAAGCATCAACTATGTAGAAAATGGCACAACCTAGGGAAGAGAAGAATTGTAATGGCATGATTCCAAATAGATGAAGTTTAATGACATTTGTCTGAACTTGCGAACGAATCAAATTAACCCTTTTTGCAAGCTTGTCTGTTTTATGAGTTTTGAAACCACTAGCCTCGCACGACAATTCCTTACTATGACAAACAGCCACTTTTTTGTTTAAAATATATTTTAATGGATGGATTTGGACCTAATATAATAATTTATTTTTAGAGATTTGAAGTGAGATCAGCTGATTAACTGGCAAATTTACATGTGAAACACATGCGATGGCAAAAGATTAATTTCAAGTTTTGGTTTGCCAGCGGGAAAAGGAGTAAAATTGGGGGAAAAATGAAAGTGGGAAGGCTTTAAAGTCTGAAATCCCGACTAGAATCTGCACACAAAAGGTGCTGACTCCTTCCATATGCATGTAAATCAATGTTCTAAATCTCCGGCTATAGCGGCAGCTATAGCCGGAGATAGCTGCTCAGCAGCGCCGACGCTAGGATAGACAACTTTCGCCGCTACAGGATCGTAGACGCTAATAGCGGTGATTAGCTGGCGAAATCCGCTAAATGGACTCTCAAAATCAGCCGCTAAGACGTGTTATGGGCTGAAATCAGCGTGGCCTGTCAAGATCCATGCGCAAAGGGGCCCAAAATGGCTGCCATTATGAGGAAGCAGGACCTACCAGGGTCGACCAAATCCACTACTCGCTCCTGCTCTCGAGTCTCAACCGAACAAGACGGCGGCAGCCAGATGCGTCAACGCGGTTCCGTCATCGAGGCTGTCGGCGACGCCGGGATGGTGTGCTGGCCGACACAGCGGCCAGGGGCGAGGAGCTCATGGTGGCCAGCGATGACGAGCTTGTGGTTGCCAGCGGCGACGAGCTCGCCGGAATGGTGCTAGCGAACATCCTGGCCTGGGGCTTGCCGGAAATTCTGAGGACGGCCGCCGGATGAACTCCAACATCATCTCTAGTGACCGTGAGCAGGTTCTTGCGTTCCTCACAGATTCACATCTTGTCTTTGCTATCCCGTGAGGCTCTTGCACTTCTCGGATTCAAAATTTCACCTCGTCATATGTTGCTATCATGTTGGGAATTACTAATTTTTTTTTGCTTCTACACACATACAATTCAGTGAGTAAAAGAGATTTGCTAGGAAACAGGGCTAGCAACAATAATTTTTTTCTAAAGTTTTGTAAATCCGCTAAATAGCTTAGCTGCAGCTATAGCCCGCTATAGCTGCTAATAGCTGTTCAAAACACCGGCAGCTAAATGGCTTAGCCGGAGATTTAGAACACTGATGTAAATAGCCAGAGAACTCTAGTGTGATCCCCAGGTCACTAGCTCCAAGGTTTTCATTCGATTTTCCTGGCCATTTCTGTCCAAATCGCGCGAAAAGTGGCGAATGACCATCATATAGCTGGTGATTACCAGTGATTTGTTTGGTACTAAGAATTTGTGAACTCATCTCAAGTGTAAATTAACCAATTCACATTACAAAGACTTTTGGTACTCAATAGTTCCATTTGCGATCCCTTTTGTGGGTAGATAAATAAACGTGAATTATTGCCACCCTCATGCCCTTGCACGAATAAAGTTGGATGTCAATCTGATGTATCATTTCACTATTTTCCAAAATACAACCATTTTCTTTTCTTCTTTAAAAAGGTCAAATAACCTCAATATATTCCCTCCCTCACCGGAGTATACCTAGGACTCTGAATGCACCGCCGACACAGAAGCAAAATCTTGTTTCACATACAATGCTTGAGACTGATATACGTCTATTTTCACAATTGGCGCCAAAATGTAGTAGCACGTAGATTACTGAGACGCTGTGTGTGAGCGTGTGGACCAACTAGATGATAGGTAGCTGCATACACTAGTAGAGAAAGGCACATCCATCCAGATCATTAGTCTCAGACGTATTTGGGCTCGGGACTAATACTATCTTTAGTCCTAGGTAAAAGCTAGAGTTCATTTTATCCTGGTCGCTGTTAAACAATGTAGACTAAAAGTCCTCCGCCCTTTAAGTCCCGGATGACATTATCCACCCGGATTAAAGGATCAATTTTAGTCCTGGTGCGTAGCAACGATCGGAACTAACTTAGTTTTTTAGTTGTGGGCCAACTCCTCTCCTGTCTTCCCACGACATTCTCTCTCATAATCTCTTCGATCTTCTTATCTCTCATAGACTCACAGTCTCACATCTTTTTCTCTCCATGACCTTATCCTCTCCCTCCCTCTCCTTTCGTTGGTGCATGCTGGCGGGTGCCAGCGGCGCGGTTGACCATAGCGTGGTCTCAGCCGGGCCCGCGGGCTGCAGGTGCGGCATAGTCGGGGGCGCAGCTAGGCGCGTGTGCGGCTAACGCGGCACGGCCAGGCGCGTCAGCTGCCAGTCAGGGGGCGGCGCGATATCAGGCGCGCGTGCTACCATCGCGGTATGGTCGGGCGGCGGCGGCGGGAAGAGGTCAAGGCGGGCCTGGGTGGGGCTCATGGACCGAGGGGTTTGGGCTAGCTGGCGCTGGAGCATTTTTTATTCTAAAAACCACTATTAATCCGGTTCCACATTAGGACTAATGGTGCTCACCCATTAGTCCTGGATACGCAGTCTGCATCACACACTCCTCCTGATTCACCGTTGCTTTTTAGTAGAAAGGCGAATGAGATAGTGAAATCCAAATCCTCAGGCAATGCTTCAAGTTAACAGCAATAAATAGAGATTAAGCATACACAAAACAAGTGCAACATACCTAAAACATATTCTACGAATAAAATCTGCCTTGGTAGTTCATCTAGTCACAAAATCATGTGTACTAAACACTTGTGTGCCAAGTACACATAGCAACTGAAGCACGGAAGAGACAATTGAGATCTCACACTGCAGCCAATGGCACAGAAGCTATAATGGGGAAGTGTGTAGCTCAGGCCACCACACACATATTGGTTGTGCGTCTGTCCTGTAATGCCTTCACTAGCCGTGTGTATCCTCTAAAAACTGCTAGGTTTAGAAGCTATTGCCCAATTTGAAGTGGAAGATAAACAAATTGGCAGGTCATATTTGGTGATGGGATTTTGAAATGAGATTAAACGTCGTCTGAGATGGCAGAAGATTTTCAAATTTTGGTTTGCCAAAGAGAAAGAGTAAAACGGAAAACAATTAACTGGTGCACGATCGGTTGGTAACCATCAATGTGCTCTTCTACAGCGTTTAGAATGCCTTGGTGCCTATCAGAAATTATGCAAATCTTTCGTCTGGTCCCACCACATCCCTACGCACCAAATGAAGGAACCAAGACCAACTTTCATTGTTCTCGCTCTCCACCAAAGAAAAGGCGAGCGGTAACAACCGATCCTCCCCGTCCACTCCCGTCGCAATCAACAAAGTCCCCCTATACTTTCCGGTCAAAAAAGTGCCATCAACACTAATCACCGGCTTGCAATGTTTGAATGCCTCTGCACATTGTGGAAAGCACCAATAAACACGCTGCATTACTTCCTTCGTTACCCCATTGTGCAACTCCACTGCACCCGTGGTCCTTGTGCACCACTTCGTCCCCGGATTGTAATGAGCAATAGCATGTAGAATCCGCGGAACTCTACTATAGGCGTCAATCCAATCACCCCACAGCATGGCCATGGCGTGTTGTTTAGCCCTCCATGCCTTGCCATACTTCACCCGATAACTAGTGAATCCGACAATTGCTTCAACGAGCGCTGACACCGAAACGTCAGGGTCAGCATACACCAATGAAGCAATCCGGCCTCCGATATATCGTGCCGTACACTGAGAGTGCTCGTGGATTGGTCGAGACGTACCACATGTGTGAGGCTGGTGCACTTTAGTTATCCTCCACTTCTGCCTTTCATCAGTCATTGGACGGGCCCATACCTTCCAACCACATTGGAGTTGGCATTTTACTGTGTACCGCAACTTAGAGTCAGAGTGCACCACATCGTATGGTCGATGGTGGCGCACCGAGTAGTCCCTCAAAAAGAATTTCAACTCTTCCATGCTGTCAAATGTCATCCCTCTCTGTATCAACTCTTGACGACTGTCAGGCTCTAGAGAATTAAGACGCAAGCCAGAATCACAATATGCCTTCTTAGGGGGTGCATGGAAGAGAGGAACCTCTGAAACACCCACATGAACTGCTCTAAGCTGTCTCAACTCCTCCATAGTGAAAGGAGCCAATCTTGCACCGGAAATTGTAGCCATACTAGATGACGGTTCAACCATAGGAGATGGTTGAACAAACGAGCGTCGATGCACCACATAGCTCGGTTCAACTGGTGTTTGTACACCATGCGTTGGCTCAACAAAAGGTGCTTCATTAACTGGTGTTGGCTCATCAAAAGGGGCTTCATTCATTGGTGTTGGCTCAAATACTTTTTCTTGTGTTAACGCTTCTCTCATTTCTTCTTCTTCTTCCTCTTCTTCTGATCCCGCGGAGATATCATCATCATCTTCCTCCTCAACATCAAAACTCCCCTCGTCGAAGTGATTGTTCACTAGACAATCATCATCTGAATCTGGCTCATTTACCATGTCAGCATCATATTCTTCATCGTCCTCATTCTCACCAACCTTATAATTACTTTCTACACACACCCTCTCACGAACTTCAACTACCAATTCAGCACAACTAACTTGGGACCCTTTCACCAACTCCTTGTAAAAAACCAATCCTCATCACATGAAATTCTCATAAGCACATAATGAGCCCTTTTGTCACCGGCATCAAATCTACCATGTAGGATTATTTCACTCTGTTCTGGATCAACTTGGAAAATTGAGCTAGCTCGAACAAAAACTTCATCAAATGAAGGAGGGCTATCAAATCTTGTGACTTCATGCTTCATCCTCTCAAACTCTCCATTCTCATTAACCGAACCGCCGAAGAAATAACGAACTAAGCGATCCATCTACACACATTTAATGGGCATATTTCTATTACCATTCATGGACTTATACAAAAACTACTAAAAGACCAACTATAACCAAATGTCAATACACTACGTACCACAACCCCATGTAAAAAGACCATTCTACAAATGATCTACATTAGATCATAATTCTCATTTCTTGAAAAAATTAACAACAATATCTACCCACTAAAATCTCATCGAAATCGTTTCATGAAACACAATCTACACGATACAAAAGCGTTACCATAAATCAATTACCCGATAACGCTCAACTAATCTTACCCCTTTCGTACTAAATTACCTAATCCAACCTAAACCCTAGGTTATCCTAGGGTTTCAAATGTCAAGAAAAATAAGCAAATGGCACAAATCTACACGGATAAAGTGGACGAGTTACCTTCCCGGAATGTTTTCCAACCGTTTCCCCTTCGAATCCGTGGAAGAAACAGGGGGATTTAGAGGGGGGAGTTCGGAGGGGGCGCCATGGGAGAGCCTGAGCTCGGGTGGGAGGAGAAAGAAAGGGAGGAGGGAGAAGAAAGGGCTCGGGCGGCCGGCTGTATACAGGCGAGTCGCGCCACGACCTTTGGCGCGACTGAGTCGCGCCAAGGCATGTGGCGCGACTGGCCCTGCCATGTCAGCCGCCGCGCTGGCCGCCCGCGGCCGGGCCGGCCGACGTGGCAGGCCAGTCGCGCCACATGCTCTGGCGCGACTGCCTCTTAAGTCGCGCCACGGCGTGTGGCGCGACCAAAAGGGTTATTTGTTGGAAATACAGTTCGGGTGGGTTTTTTTTTAAATTTCAGTTTAAAAAGGATTAAAAAATAAAAAACCCCGCCGCTCGCGTCACCCCCGAATCTAACCTGCCCAAAAGAGAGAAACTCCGTGGAAGAGTGG
>CM014270.1:9858599-9878371 GCA_004135705.1 Alloteropsis semialata | reverse complement strand
GACTGGCCACCGACTGCACCTTGTATCAGATCGTCAGGCGAGAGGCCCACATCAAAACCCAACTCCAGTTGCTGTCCAGCCCCACTGGCCTGTCCCTGCCCAAAGCTGTTGCTACTGTCCGTCAAAACCGGGCACGCTTCTGGCACCGCACCCTGTTCGAAGCCTGAGCTCTTCACATGCAAAACCAGACCTGCTTCAGCCACCATTGGGTCCTCAGCTCGGCTCTCCACGCACTGACTTGCATGAAAACGGCAAGTAGTGTCTGGCTCAACAAAAGCTTCCATGAACTCCTTCCTGGACTGCAACCCTAGCTTCTGGTCACCCACCCCGGTGACGCTATGTCGTTTGCTGCCATATTGCGCTTGAGCCCCTTCTGGCTTGCTGCGTCGAAGCTACTAACCTAGTACTACCATTTTGGGAAATATTCCCGGATTGGACATTTTGCCCTCATCTTTCTCCATGTACACGTGCGCATATTCCCAGATTTGCTTTGCCTTCATCTTTCTCCATGTACACGTGCGACATGGGCTGTACCACCCTCTGTAACGTCCGGCAAAGGTGCGGCTTGCAAGAGCAACTGCAGCTGATCCTCCTCCATATGAATTTTTTACTAAGCAATTGGACAAAATGATTAGCAGATTGTATTTTGTGGGTGCTTGGACTGCTAGTACAGATTTTTGTGTGACTGACTGACTGCAAATGTGGACGGGGCAGGAACTAATCGAGAAACAAAGAGTAAGAGCAGATTTTTTTTTATATACAGTAACGGGACTTAGGGCGTGTTTGTTTCCGCTTCTCTTAACCATACTTCGATTCTAAGATAAGCGAAAATTTTCTTGATTCTCGATTCTCGATTATTGTAGTTCAAATCACTTAAATGGATTATCAAAGAATCGAGAATAAGCGAAAATAATCGAGGTGTTTGAGTGGGATTCTCGCTTATTTTGACCGATAAGCTAATTATAAGCGGAAACAAACACGCCTCAGTCATGCCATGCCATGTCCAGTTCCAGAGTCGAAACTTTTACAATTTTTTTCTTTGGTCTCATGTGCCGTATTTGGATTGGGCCCACTAGCATCCTAGAGGCAAAAGATTAATTTCAAGTTTTGGTTTGCCAGCGGGAAAAGGAGTAAAATTGGGGGAAAAATGAAAGTGGGAAGGCTTTAAAGTCTGAAATCCCGACTAGAATCTGCACACAAAAGGTGCTGACTCCTTCCATATGCATGTAAATCAATGTTCTAAATCTCCGGCTATAGCGGCAGCTATAGCCGGAGATAGCTGCTCAGCAGCGCCGACGCTAGGATAGACAACTTTCGCCGCTACAGGATCGTAGACGCTAATAGCGGTGATTAGCTGGCGAAATCCGCTAAATGGACTCTCAAAATCAGCCGCTAAGACGTGTTATGGGCTGAAATCAGCGTGGCCTGTCAAGATCCATGCGCAAAGGGGCCCAAAATGGCTGCCATTATGAGGAAGCAGGACCTACCAGGGTCGACCAAATCCACTACTCGCTCCTGCTCTCGAGTCTCAACCGAACAAGACGGCGGCAGCCAGATGCGTCAACGCGGTTCCGTCATCGAGGCTGTCGGCGACGCCGGGATGGTGTGCTGGCCGACACAGCGGCCAGGGGCGAGGAGCTCATGGTGGCCAGCGATGACGAGCTTGTGGTTGCCAGCGGCGACGAGCTCGCCGGAATGGTGCTAGCGAACATCCTGGCCTGGGGCTTGCCGGAAATTCTGAGGACGGCCGCCGGATGAACTCCAACATCATCTCTAGTGACCGTGAGCAGGTTCTTGCGTTCCTCACAGATTCACATCTTGTCTTTGCTATCCCGTGAGGCTCTTGCACTTCTCGGATTCAAAATTTCACCTCGTCATATGTTGCTATCATGTTGGGAATTACTAATTTTTTTTTTGCTTCTACACACATACAATTCAGTGAGTAAAAGAGATTTGCTAGGAAACAGGGCTAGCAACAATAATTTTTTTCTAAAGTTTTGTAAATCCGCTAAATAGCTTAGCTGCAGCTATAGCCCGCTATAGCTGCTAATAGCTGTTCAAAACACCGGCAGCTAAATGGCTTAGCCGGAGATTTAGAACACTGATGTAAATAGCCAGAGAACTCTAGTGTGATCCCCAGGTCACTAGCTCCAAGGTTTTCATTCGATTTTCCTGGCCATTTCTGTCCAAATCGCGCGAAAAGTGGCGAATGACCATCATATAGCTGGTGATTACCAGTGATTTGTTTGGTACTAAGAATTTGTGAACTCATCTCAAGTGTAAATTAACCAATTCACATTACAAAGACTTTTGGTACTCAATAGTTCCATTTGCGATCCCTTTTGTGGGTAGATAAATAAACGTGAATTATTGCCACCCTCATGCCCTTGCACGAATAAAGTTGGATGTCAATCTGATGTATCATTTCACTATTTTCCAAAATACAACCATTTTCTTTTCTTCTTTAAAAAGGTCAAATAACCTCAATATATTCCCTCCCTCACCGGAGTATACCTAGGACTCTGAATGCACCGCCGACACAGAAGCAAAATCTTGTTTCACATACAATGCTTGAGACTGATATACGTCTATTTTCACAATTGGCGCCAAAATGTAGTAGCACGTAGATTACTGAGACGCTGTGTGTGAGCGTGTGGACCAACTAGATGATAGGTAGCTGCATACACTAGTAGAGAAAGGCACATCCATCCAGATCATTAGTCTCAGACGTATTTGGGCTCGGGACTAATACTATCTTTAGTCCTAGGTAAAAGCTAGAGTTCATTTTATCCTGGTCGCTGTTAAACAATGTAGACTAAAAGTCCTCCGCCCTTTAAGTCCCGGATGACATTATCCACCCGGATTAAAGGATCAATTTTAGTCCTGGTGCGTAGCAACGATCGGAACTAACTTAGTTTTTTATTTGTGGGCCAACTCCTCTCCTGTCTTCCCACGACATTCTCTCTCATAATCTCTTGGATCTTCTTATCTCTCATAGACTCATAGTCTCACATCTTTTTCTCTCCATGACCTTATCCTCTCCCTCCCTCTCCTTTCGTTGGTGCATGCTGGCGGGTGCCAGCGGCGCGGTTGGGGCGCGGCCAAGCCGGGCCCGCGGGCTGCAGGTGCGGCATAGTCGGGGGCGCAGCTAGGCGCGTGTGCGGCCAACGCGGCACGGCCAGGCGCGTCAGTAAATAGAGATTAAGTGTACACAAAACAAGTGCAACATACCTAAAACATATTCTACGAATAAAATCTGCCTTGGTAGTTCATCTAGTCACAAAATCATGTGTACTAAACACTTGTGTGCCAAGTACACATAGCAACTGAAGCACGGAAGAGACAATTGAGATCTCACACTGCAGCCAATGGCACAGAAGCTATAATGGGGAAGTGTGTAGCTCAGGCCACCACACACATATTGGTTGTGCGTCTGTCCTGTAATGCCTTCACTAGCCGTGTGTATCCTCTAAAAACTGCTAGGTTTAGAAGCTATTGCCCAATTTGAAGTGGAAGATAAACAAATTGGCAGGTCATATTTGGTGATGGGATTTTGAAATGAGATTAAACGTCGTCTGAGATGGCAGAAGATTTTCAAATTTTGGTTTGCCAAAGAGAAAGAGTAAAACGGAAAACAATTAACTGTGTGAGGGCCTGGAGTCTTTAATTAAAGCGTGACTGGAATTTAGACTTGAGGAGAGTTGGTGATTTCTTCCTTGTACTCATTTAATTATTTGGTTGCCAACCTTTTCAGGAAGTGTATCATTCATAAAGCTAAGAGTCCAGGATGCAAATAGGCTGGTACACTTTCTCTGCAGCTTTCCCATTTAGAAAAATAGATCTGAACTCCAGATAAGGGCTTAGAGACATATGATCACATGACATACAAAATCATCCAGCTTAGCAAAGTAACTAAAAATTTGCCTGGCACATGATAATATATACCAGACAAAATGAAATGTAGGTGTGGCTAGAGGAGGTATAGGGGGCAGAGAGCATCGATGTCTCGAGAAATTGGTAGCAGGTACATGAACATTGCTGGCCTAGCAGCCTTTTTTTGTTTGGTGCAATAAACAATGCTTGCGAGGGATAAGAAACCGCCCATGCAAAATTTGTTTGTGCTGACGAGGACTGAACCCATCAGCACAAATAGTCATTTCTACTAGCTCTGAGGTGTTGTCGGGTGCTAGAACCGCTAGCATATATAAACTGGTTTCACTCGCCAACACTGAGCTTTTCTATACTAGTGTGAGGCGGACACACCCCCAACCCACCCCCCCCCCAGGATCCCTCTTGAGGCCAGTGTTGGAGTGGTGCAGGCACACACGTGCATGCGCGCTGACTCCTCCACCTTGTTAGAGCATGTACATTGACTGGGTTCACACTCTAGCAACGACGAGCTGGTGATTTTGTTCCTTCCAAAAATAACTAGATCTCCAGATGATGATATCTCGATCCCTGATTTTTGTTTGACAATATATCTGGGACAGATCTTTTTGATTGATACCACAAGTGAGAAACAACCAGGCTATCTTGCTAGGTCACCTCATGATGTAATGATGTCATGTCCAGAATCACATAAACTCACCTCTTGCTAGACTTAACCAAAATTTATGCCCATCATTTACCACTCTTTTTTCCCTCCTTGCCCAATAAACAAAAGAGTGGTTCGTCAGTCCATTCCATTCCACAGGTAAACGTGTACGTCACCTGACCTCATTTCACATGTGTATACCAATCTCATATTATTAAACTTTGAATATCATCATGGTTTTTTTCAAAAACTTTGAATATCATCGTGGTTTTAAATACTCATATTATTGAACAAGAAAAACAAAATTTGATCTTGAATTATCATAAAACTAATTTGTAGTAGCTAGCGACCTTGCCCGTGCATTGCTACCGACCAAGACCACTTGCTTTTCTAAACGAGTTAAAGCAGGTAACTTGCTTTTCCTAAAGCGTTTGAGAGATGAGATGAGCTTAGCTAATTCGATCAGTAGATGTATATGATGGACTACTCCTAATCCGATCAGGGAACAAGATTTAGGATGGCTAATCCGATCAGGGAACAAGATTTAGCCATGTTTTATAGCAGTGAGGTAAACGTGTACATCACCTGACCTCATTTCACATGTGTATACCAATATCTTTATGATCCAAATCCATCCGGTTTTTCTAGGAAAAAAGGAAGCTCCAAAACCACCTATCTCAACCATTACCCACTGCTTCAGAGAACGAGGACTCTTCCATGACCGATGTCAAGGGTGCTGCTGTGATCCGGCTTAACATTATCATCCTACGCCTCCTCCTCCTCCTCCTAGTGGTGGCGCTTGGAATCCATCACATTCCTGGCTTTGAATTTTGCAACATACTCTTCATTAGTGCTAGAGCTAGCATTGGGGCTCCATGCCAAGGACCATGAGCTCTCTTGCCCGAGTTGACAACACTTGCTTTCATGGGATCCTCTTCATGTGAGCTGTAATGAGGTGACAATGGCAGCGAAGCCAAGACCGTTCATGTGGGCTCGGCCAAGGGTCTGCAGGCGGCTTTGGCTAGTGTAGATTCGCGGCAAGCTCAGCCAACGGCCATCCATGGCCACTATAGGGTGTCGCGATGGATGTGGCTAAAGGAGGTATAAGGGGCAAAGAACATCGATGTCTCGATAGATTGGTATCATCTTTGGGTGGTGGCACGAGCGGGGAAGCCTAATTAGGGAAAGGATCTGAAAGTTGTTGGCCTAGCAGCCGTTTTTTTGTCTAGTGCAATAAACAATGCTTGCGAGTGATAAGAAACCACCCGTGCAAATTTTGTTTGTGCTGGCGAGGACTGAACCCGTCAGCACAAATAGTCATTTCTACTGGCTCTGAGGTGTTGTCAGGTGCTAGAACCGCTAGCATATACTGGTTTCACTCGCCAGCACTGAGCTTTTCTATACTAGTGTTGGGCGGACACCCCCTCTCCCCTCCCCCCTCCCTCGATCGCTCTCGAGGCCGGGGCTGGAGTGGTGCAGGCACACATGTGCATCTGTGCTGACTCCACCTCGTTCAAGTCTGTACATTGGCTGGTTTCACACTTGGGCAACAACGAGCTGGTGATTCTGTTCCTTACAAAAATAACTAGATCTCCAGACGATGATATCTGGATCCTTGATTTTCGTTTGACAATATATCTGGGGATAGGTCTTTTTTATCGATACCACAGGTGAGAAATAACCAGGCTATCTTGCTAGGTCATCTCATGATGTATGATTTCATGTCCAGAATCACATAAACTCACCTCTTGCTAGACTTAACCAAAATTTATGTCTATCATTTACCACACTTTTTTGCTCCTTGCCCAATAAGCAAAAGAGTGGTTCATCTATCCATTCCATTCCATTCCACAGGTAAACGTGTACGTCCCATGACCTCATTTCACATGCGGATACCAATCTCATATTATTGAACTTTGAATATCATCATGGTTTTTTTCCAAAACTTTGAATATCATCATGGTTTTAAATACTCATATTATCTCTACTCCTAAAAAGAACCAAATGTCGCGTTTTGGCGTCCGTCGTGGTCCTTTCGACGACGGGGTTTTCGTCCGTCCCCGCACCCCGCGCCTCTCCCCTCCGCGAATCCCACTCGACAGATCCACCCATCCCCTCGCGCTCTCACAGGATCCCGCGCCCCCTCCTCCTCCTCCTCCCCCCTGCCGCCGACGCCCGGGATCTCGCGCCCTCTCCTCCCCCCTGCCGCCGACGCCCACCTCTTCCCTCGCGCTCGCCTTGCTCGCCACCCTCTCGTAGCCCTCTCCCTCTCCCCGCGGCGCTCCCCTAAACCCTAACCCTCGGCCCTCGGCCTCCTCCGCTCCCCCGCGCCGCCGGTTCGGCGCGGGGCTCCTCCCTGGCGGCGGCGCGAGCAACGAACCCAAGGAGCAGCGCGACGGCGCGGCGCCGCCGCCCGCGTCGAGCGTTCGCGCGGCGCTGCGGCAGCGCAGGGAGCTGCAGTGCTGCACGCGACGATGCAGGGGCCGCGCGGACATGGGTGGCGGCGACGCCGGTGCCGCGCGCGGCGATGTAGGGGCCACACGGCCGCGCATGGGGGGACGCCGGCTCCATGTGCGGGAACGCCAGGAGGTGCAGAAATTCTCAGGTGCATCAGAGCTGGTGTGTGGCCGTGTGGGCAATGGATTTTAGATGAGTCTTCCAGATATATATTTAGTGTTGTTTGTTAAGAGAAATCAAATTTGGCATTGACTTGATATGATTGTTTTGTATCCAGTTGTTTCGATGGTGCCTGGCTATTGCATTCTTGCTTTGCGGGGGCAGCAGGTAATTAGAAATCATCAGACCAGTTTCGATATATCTTGCATGTTCTAGACATCTTGCCCTCTTAACCAAGACCAATGACCAGTCTCTTTATGTTAGCAAGGATATCTATGCATTTTCTGATTCTTTTCTTTATAAGTTGCTCAGGCTATTTGTCACCGTGGTGTTTATATGGTGATGTCGTGATGTGAATTTTTCTCCTAAAGGAAATCATGAGATGTTCACCTTGCAGTATGCTTCGAAAGTTTTAGCTGATATTCCCTGTGGAGACACTAAGAGAAGGAAGTCACGGTTAGTTGCTGATATTCTGCATATGTGCTTCTTTGTTTCTCTGCATTATTCAATTAGTCTGTGTGAGTTAAAACTGAAACAATGTAGAGTATCCAAATCTTCAACCAAAGTTGGAGCTGTGTTCTCTATTTAAAATGTGATCTCCAGACCAATATAAAAAAATATAAAAATATAAAAGAATCTGGAATCTGGATGAATGGGTGACCTTCCTGATGTTCCCGAGTTGGATACATTACAATGTGGCAAATTCATTTAATTTCTGCAGTTTTGACTGCAAATAAACTTCTTTCAAGGGCAAGTACCACTGTATGCTTCATATATTCCTTTCTGGGTCTTACTTTCCTTTTACTATCATGCTAAATTGTGTAGCCACTTGTATCTAATAATGTCATTCTCTGTTACATGTCACTGAAAACCACTATGCTCAACAATGAGTTAACGATAATGGCTTCAGAATTGTTAATATGTGACAAGGTGGAAGCTTTGGAGCTGTGCACCATGCAGAATACCTTGCAATATGTGACAAGGTGCTTGACTCGGAAAATTCTCTCATGCTAAGAAGCAACACATCAGTTATCCATGGAGATTTTGGTAGCAGAGGAATTCCTGCACAAC
Organism: Alloteropsis semialata; assembly: GCA_004135705.1. Classification (NCBI taxonomy): domain Eukaryota; kingdom Viridiplantae; phylum Streptophyta; class Magnoliopsida; order Poales; family Poaceae; genus Alloteropsis; species Alloteropsis semialata. The sequence continues at coordinate 9,870,150 of CM014270.1, read as the reverse complement.
TATGTACAACTGTTAAACCAGTGTTGGTTGCCACTGGTGCTAGGTGGGACCAACCTGATACCATGGTAAAATATGCCGTTGAGATGGACAACATCCAGGATCTACAAGGATTCCTCTGCCAATGCAATGCTCTAATATACTCAGATCTGCTATGCAATGCAAATTATCAAGTATGTATGTAGGAGGGATGCAGTGGTCCTATTTCGAGAGCATGTTGTGAATTCGATTACTTTTATTTTACAGTAGTACTAATATTTCTTGGCAGTGCCCTACAAGATTTTATTATTAACTAATTCCTTCTTATACTAAGATTCAGATCAAATGATTGGAAAGAAATGTTGTAGGCTGATTTTCAGTGAACTGGTCTACTTCTTAATTACTCAATGTGTTCAGGCTTACTGGACCTAGGTGTGCTTACTTGACAACTGAGATAATGACATTTTCTCTATAGGTTGCGTGTGTTGAGTTGGGCTTACATGGTTACATGGATCCTCCTTGTGGAAGAACTCCTTTTCGAGATCTGACAAACAACACTACAAAAGGTATATGAATGATTAATATAGTTGATTTGGGGCAGCCAGTTATATGTGAGCAAAATCATCAAAATCATGATATGATGAAGTACTCCGCATCTCTTACTTTCCAACTTGTCACATACTCCATACGGTTCAGTTTATAAGGTGTGATTTGATATGGCATAGTCTCCCAAATTACATTTTGACCATTTATTTATTTTTCTACTTATACTTAAAAAAACCAAATGCCACGTTTTCACGTCTACGTCCGGTTTTCGTCCGCACCTCCGAGCGCCCCTTCTGTCTATGTTTCGTGCCGACAGGTGGACCTTACGGTCGTGGGTGCGCGTGGACGCGGCGACGGGCGCCTCGGAGGCGGTCGAGGTCGCCAAGCCGGCGCTGATGCGGCGCCTGGACCTGCCCGCGCGCGACCTCCGCCTCCCCGACCCGCTCTTTGTGTACCCGTCGGCCATCCTCCGCCTCCCGCCGGCGACCACCCCGACCTCGCCGGCCACGACGTGCGGGTGCCGCACCTCGGGGGGCAGCCCGCCGCCGGCCACCATCTGCCACTCGTCGCGGGCGTCGTCGTACCGCTTCAGGCGCCACTCCCCGTACTCCGCCATGATGTACATCCTCCGTGCCCTAAGCAGTCCTCAGCCCGGGAGGAGAAACAGGTGATTCTAATCGCAAATTACACTGGTGGAATCTTAATTCCTTGTTTTTATCGTACCCATGGCGATTGATTGCATCTTTCTCAGATTGGTTTTTTATTTACCAAACAAATGACCTGTTAGCCTGGGCGTTGGATCCAAGTCTTGCTTGGCCCCTTTGATTTAATGACTTAACAATCGGTATTTCAGTATTGAAGGAAAAGGATTGCACGTGGAGTGAGCAGACCTTGAATAAGAATGATTCCCGATGGTTTTGTACTGAATAATTGTGTTTGGTGGTGCTACGTCCCTTGATCTTTGTGTTTGGGAGTGCTACCTCCCTTCAATCTGCATCTGTTTGGTAAATAGATAGAAAGGTATTTGGTCATTTTGCTTTCCATTCAGGGATTAGGTCTGGATCAGCACGCATTCAATTCACTCTATTCTGCATGTAATCCATCAGTTTGGTCACTTTGCTTTCCATTCGGTCTGCATCTGCTCCAATTCAGGCAGTCTTGGCCAAAATAGATGGATACTGCTGAGAGCATCTTGCTGAATGGTTTCAATTACAAAATATTAGATAGTTATACTAATAGAATCCTGCAGACTGAATGGTTTCAATTACTAAACTTGCTGAAAGATGCCTTGTTAATATGTACATCAGCTACAGTTCTTGAAGATATTGGTGCTATCTGGTTTTAACTCTTTGTGGATTAGCCTTTTTCTGAATATCTGTAACTTCAATGGTGTCAATTACTCAAATGTCTCCAAACTTTTTTTTCTATTTCGTACAACTGGAATGGTGTCAATTACTTTTTCTTCTTGTACGTCCGCTAACCCCAAATCAAATCAGGATCTTGTTTGATTCATGTGTGGAAACCTTTTCCATTCAGCGCATGTGAGCTTCCTCTACGGCCTACTGTCTGCGTGCCCCATCGTGGGTGGCAGCATTGACTTGCTGCCGATGGATCCAGTCCGATTCAATTGATCTGTTTCTTGTTCGTAAGAGCTGAAACATTGTCTCCATTAATCAATTTTATTCTATGTGGATTCTGGCTTGGTTGCATGAAAATGTGTTTTTAAGTCTTAACTCCACCATCAATTGGGCTTTGGGATTTGCATTGTTGAAACTGGGAATGCATAAACCAAAGTTTTTGGCATAAGAACAAATCTTTTAGTTTCTTTAATAATTGCATGGAAATGTGGTGTGGCTGAATATGGAGTAATCTTTTTTTTCGAACAATGAATATGGAGTAATCTGATCATGTGTTTTTGCTAAGATTAACTTAGAGAGGCTGAGCGTGGTTGCCAATGCATATGCAAAATCATTTAGTGCAGGTTGGATGTCGGTGTCCTCACATAAGTGTATTTGTGCCCGCTTACGTCCTTTTTGTGTCAGCTACTTAGCTCAGACTTCTAATTTCTGAATGATGCAGGTGTACTCATTGTTCAGTCCTACAGCCAAGCAGTTCCTCGAGGCGCAGCAGGTCTGCATCCCAACTTGTAGTATATCCAGCCATCCAGGATCAGCAGCTCGAGGATGAGGAGATCTGTAGGTACAATGAATATCTTGGCCATCTGAAGATGTTCATCATCAGAATGGGACCTCCTCTTCTATATATCAACTAATAATGTGTAGAATCTACTAGACGAAGTTTCAGTCACATCGATTGGATTTGGTAGGTGTCCTTATAGGGAAAGGCAAAGGCAAAGACAAAGGCTATTAATCTGCTCTTCAATTTTAGTGGAGCTTAGTAGTCTTATTGTTTGTTGTACCTCCAAATGTTATCTGGAATAATTGTTTATGCTTTATATTTTCCAAAATTGTTATGTGGTTATGTTTCCAGTTAGATTGGGCTTTGAGTGTCTTGCTGCTTTTTCATGCAGGTGCTGCCAATGATCTTGTATAACGGGTGCCGTGAACACACGGTGAATCAGCAGTTCGGCACAAGCTTTTTTGTAGGATCCCCACCAAACTAAATGGTGCCTTCATCTCTTTGTAATTGCAACTTGCAAGGATCTCCCTGCTTGCTATTCAAAAAATTTCTTTTTCTTTTACCCCTGTAATTTCCATTCAGTGCATGCAGACATATTTGTCCATGTCGACTACCTGTAGGCCATTCAATTGTTTTAGTTCTCCATGTAAAATAATTGTTTGTTATTATTGGATTGCATCCAATCACGCTCTCCTTAATACATTAGTCTGAATGCTCCATGTCTTATATAATTAAAGCTCCTATTCCAAGTTTTATATATATATACACTTTGGTTAAGCTCTTGCTAAGTTGTATGTAGCGGTTAGCTGAATGTAAAACCTATAGTGGAGTCATTGCTTGTTTATTCACAGGTTTAAGTAGACCACAAGGAATATCTATGATGATATTGGTGCCTTTTTCAATTGTATATGATTCATGAAATAAATTAGATTACGTATGGCAGTGTGAGGATATATATATATCTCATATTCACTTAAGTGTAATTTACATTGTCTACTAATTGTTTACACGAACCTAGGAGGAGGTGCATGGTCTCCTACCACTACCGCCACTGATGCCGCCAGTGATTGCGCCGCCACTGTGCTGCTCCTCGATGGCCTCCTCAATACCTCTCATAACAGGTAACTAACCCAATCAATTGTAGTTCCTCTAATTCATCCTCTGATCTCTCAATCACGTTGCACTACAATTGAATATCCTGATATGAGATAGTTGTTGCTTTCAGATGCAAAAGAAAACTGATTCCTTCTTGCTTATCAACTTTGTGGGTACTGCCTTTACTGGTTTACTGCAGCAAACCCATCAAGACTCCTCCACGTGCTCACATCCTATGAGTTGGATCCTAATGATATGGCTGCTTTGGAGGCATTGTTTTCAGTATTCAATTTTTGAAATCTTGCTTATGATGTCTATGGTGGGATACATTCATTGATTTGGGAGTTGCTTCCATTATTCTTGTTGAAACTTTACCATGTAAGACTTATTGAAACCTGATTTTTCTGTTCCCTCTATGCAGCAGTTCATGATGGTGATGATTCAGTTGTTTGATAGTCAGGAATTACGTGCCGACAGTTAATCTTACTCTCTCCTGCTACTCAACTCTATATGTCTTATGATGTGCAGTTACAAAATTGATAGGTTGTGCAGCCATAAAAATTGACATTTGTTGTCATTAACTCAAGGACATTGTTCATAGGCTATCTATTGCCAACAATTTAATTGAAAACAATATTGCCGCTACTTCTAATTGCTAGCATTTGAATGTACATGCTCTTTTTTCCACTCCATGTCCTTGTGGCGGGTTCTGATTACTGGGATCAGAAGGGCAATGCCATTTTCTGGACGATTTCTTGTAATTATCTATGTCCTGTGCGGCATGCTAGGCCTATAATGCCTGCAAGTATGATGAAAAGCTCTATTTTCTTAACTGTGGGAGAATGAAACATTTCAGTGCTTCCTATAGTATTTGAATGACAACATAACTTTGCTACTTTAGGGATAAGCCATAGCTAGCAAAGTGGATGGGAGCTACATATCAGTGGAATAGGTACAGCTTTGCATGTTTTCGATCTTTCATTGGACTTTCCAAAGACTGTTGTCTATGACCTCCAAGATTTTTACGTGTTAATGCATTCAATAAATAGGATGACCAAAGAATGAGATGTTATTTTGTGACTGATGTATTGGCATTTGAAGCAAATGTCAACAAGAAATTACTAGTGTCTGATATCAAAAGAGATATCTTAGTCAGATAAAAAATATAAATAAAATAGTCATTAGTTGATAGTTTCAATTATGTTAATATGGTTTTGTTTTCGAGAGAACTAAAGTGTTGGTTGAACTTCTTTAAATTATTGATGATTTGTTTGAGTCATATTGTCCAACCATTCATATTATTGAGTATTGTCTTGAACTATAAAATATGCGTGTCTATGCGCCTATCACGCATATTTGGCAACCTAAATAAGCATTGATTTTTTGTTGCACCAATTTTATCGCTTTTACAATTCTATTTTTTTTTCCGTAGCAACGCACGGGCACGAACCTAGTTGAACATGAAAAACAAAATTTGATCTTCAATGATCATAAAACTAATTTGTAGTAACTAGCGACCTTCCCCTTGCGTTTCTACGGACCAAGACTAGTTGCTTTTCTAAACAAGTTAAAGCAGGTAACTTGCTTTTCCTAATCCGTTCGAGGGACAAGATGAAGCATAGATAATCTGATCGGTAGACATATGTGATGGACTACTCCTAATCTGATCAGGGAACAAGATTTAGGACGGCTAATCCAATCTGGAGACATATAAGACAGACCGTTGAAACATTCCTCGCTTTAGAAATAGGTAAATAAATATTATCTTAAATTAAATTGTGATTAATAAATATTAAATAGATTGAAGTGATCAGAGTTGTATTTTGGGGACCTATGTAGTTGAGGAAAAATCAAAATATAGTAAATTTATTTGGAAAGGTCACTTATGGTCTATGGCATCGGTCTATGGCATCTCGCTGATAGCCTCATTGAAGAGGCTGGCATAGAAAGAGTGGAGGCAGAACAACCGTGATGCAATAACGTTTGGAGACTGGGAATGTGTACAACAACATTATCATCAACAATTCATAGGAAGAGTGAAGGCAGAACAACCGTGATGCAATAACGTTTTGAGACTGGGAATGTGTATCATCAACAATTCGGCCCAAATTTGAAAAAAAAAATTAATTCTGTATTGCTTGAAGTTTGCATGTGAATACAATAGAGAGACATAATATTGGACCACTACATTTGAAATAGTTATAGTTGAATCGATATACAATAAAATACCAAGAAGCTCGCAATAATTCTATATATCCTGCGCATGCAATATTATAACATCGACACACAGAGGAGATAAAGATATCACCCTTGCACCCAAGCAAGCAGATGTGAGATTTTCAAGAGTTTTGTAAACTTTCTCGTATGATTTGTAAGAGAGTTCATTTCATTCTCATTCTCTCTGGCATTGTTCCTGTCTCGCACTTCACAACATAAACTAATGTTTGAAAGACAGTTTGCTCAACACTGCATGTATATAAAACCCTAACAGACGAACAAGCTGTCAGAAATGCCTCATAATAATGTTCTATAACTTACGTGCACTACATTATATTTCAAGAAATGTATTAATTCAGAGCTCTATAATAGAGACTAAACAAAATACCACTCCTCGACTAAATCTGATGATATAGTAATTAAAACCATGTCTCAGCGTACGTCACCAAATCTTTTATTCTTTCATACGCATGGTGCAGGCCATGCATGGCGAGCAAACATCATCGGAAATTCTTGGGGACACCCTTGCTCTGGTGATGCTGGATGGAAGACGGTTCGACAGCAAAAGTGGTTTGTTTTTTGGAGGAGGCGCTACTCTCGGCTTCTCCCTCCTGAACCGAATTTTGAGAAGGGTGATCATCATCTGATGATGAGTTTGCATCACTGTCTCTTGATTTGCCATCACTTTTCAGCAGAGGATTTTATGTGACTTGAAATGGCCTGGCACACTTGGTGGCAAATAATTGGATGTGAAATAATTTATGATGGGAGACAATGAACACACACACACACACACGCAGGCAGGCAGGCACGCACGCACGCACGCGCGCGCGCGCGCGCACACACACACAGAGAGAGAAAAGTACTTAGAGGTGTTGTTAGTTTTATACAAAAAATGTGCCAAAGTAACTTGCAGTGTTTCACATGCAGCCTTCTATATTTACTTAAAATTAGAGGAGTAATAAAATTTTCTTGGAGAGGTATCAATTGTAACCTAGGCGAAGCAGGATCTCATGGAGGATGTCTTCATTACCGAACACCATGGAGATCAAGGCTACATATGCGCCCACCATCAGCGCGGAGACCTTCATTATGGTGGCGGCGCATTTGTGGGTTGGTTCCTTGAGATATTGGGATAGCGGTGGCGAATAGGGAATTAAGGCATGGCATTAGTTAAACCAAGAGATCCTAGAGATCTAGGAGATCATCCACAAAATTTTCTTTTTATTAGTAACGACAAACCTTAAACATATTGCTGAACCTCTGACACCAGAGGAATTTCAAAGGAGATTGGTAACCTCAAGCAGCTAAGAAATCTATCTCTGAATGCAACTTATCAGGCGACGTCCCTTGGGATATTAGTGGTCTTAAAAGCTTAAAAGAACTTGATATACCATGCAACAATTTCAATTGAAATTTCCATGGTGAGCTGGCAAACCATCCTAATTGTGTACATATGTTCTTTAGTGCTTTTATTGGCTTTATCCCCAAAGAACTTGCAGGTTAGAAGCTATTTGCCCATTTTAAAGTGGAAGATAACAAAGCTTTAGGTCATATTGGTGATTGTATTCAAAACGAGGAAAATGTTGTATCTATAAATTTGGCAATTAGCAAATTCAATGCTGGTTCTTTACTTCCCGCCATATGTCAAGCCAACTCGCTATGGTGGTCACTTGACTTGCATTGTAATGATCTAACTTGGAGGATCAAGGAGACATTTAAGGGATTCACTTGTTCAACTGAATTTGCAGGGCAGCCTTTTCAATGGTGAGATACTAGAACACTTGGCTAGATATATAGCACTCCCAACACTAGAATCGTTCTACAATAATTTTATAGGAGGGTTCTCTCCTCTTGGACCTCAATACATGCAAGATAACTTCTGAATAATGAAAGCAAAATCTCCATTCTACTTATAGTGGCGTGTGAGCCACACACACACACACACACACACACACAGAGAGAGAGAGAGAGAGAGAGAGAGCGAGAGACGCCACCCCGCACAACCTGCATGGTAACACATCAAACAAGACAGTAGAGGAGGCCAACAAGATCTTCTCACCTTGACTTCCCTGAAATGGGGTTCTTGTCCAGGAACATCGTTGCTTCGCCGCTGATGAGGTCGGCCTATCCCAGTGACAGGCTCAGTAGGTGCTCAAGCTCTGACACCTTCACCATGTAATGGGATGATGACTTCTAGATCTACAGCACTAGGTCCCCAGCACCTACAAAGTTGAGCGCACATCAGGATATGGATCACCTCAAAAGAAATAGAGTTTTGAGTCCACTATGAGTATGAGAAGGTCAATTGATCAGTGACACACACACACACACACACACACACACACACACACACACACACACACACACACACACACACACACAACTTATCAGGCACCATTCTTTTTTTTTGTGGAGATCAGGCACCATTCTTTGGGCAAGTGGTGGTCCTAATAAAAGCTTAAAAGAACTTGATATATCAAGCAACAGCTTCAGTTCAGAACTCCAAGCTTCTGTTGGTGAGCTAGGCAATCTGATCGTCCTGATTGCAAGGAGTGTGGGAAGCTCATAGGGAGCATACCAAAACAACTTGGTAGATGCAAGAAACTTACTCTTGTACGTCTGTCATTTAGTGCCTTCACTGGATGTATCCTCAAAATTCTAGCAGGTTTAGAAGCTATTGCCCATTTTGAAGTGGAAGATAACAAATTGTTAGGTCATATTGATAATTGGATTCAATACTAGGGAATGTTATATCTATAAATCTGGCAAACAACAAGTTTAATGGTTTTATACATTCTGCCATATATATGTCACTGGGAGTACCAAGGAGACATTTAAGGGATGCAGGGAACCTTGTTCAACTGAATCTGCACGTTAACCTTTTCCCTTGGTGAGATATACTAGAATACTCGGATGAGGTACGGCTCTTAATGCTGGCGAGACGATGGCTTGGCACTTCGGCAGCCATAGTGGTTTGTAGCTTGGAAGCAGTACTGGTCCTGGCTTCTCCTAGATTCACAGACCTTGATCCGGTCGATTGAGAGTATGCATCACAGTGTCCTCGTAATTCCTGTTGCTCTTGGGTGCGAACTGCGAATGAGACAGTGAAATTTAAATCCTCAGGCGACCTTCAAGCTAAAAACAGTAAATGAAGACTGAGTGTCAGCATGTACAAAAAGCATGTAGCAAACACATATGTAATCTGATATCTAAATCATGTTCTACAAAAAATCTAACTTGGTAGTTCATCTGATCAAAAAATCATGTTAGCAAACACAGTGTAGTCAGTGCAGTAGAAATTGCAAGTGCCACCACTCTGCATCCCGCGGCACGTTCCCATCGGGTGGTCCGGGCACTTCTCAAAGTACTTGGTCTCTAGCAGTAGCTACAACCACATCAGAGGGACGCGCTTGGTATCGGCGCGGGCCATCTTCTTCATGCTCGAAACATCATCTTCTTGGGTATGGTTGTATCTCTGAGGAATGGCCTTGGGTTTGGTTATATATACTATATATGTGATGTCTTCAGGATATATACCAATATATAGCAGGGAAAGATTGTATTGATCTTGATCTATTCAAAAGTGATGTAAAATGAGGGAAATACCACCCTGTAAAAAGTGAATAATTATGTTTTGAGTTTGTCTCGGGTTCTCGTCGAACGGCACGCGGCCGGGTGCTCGGGGCACGCCTCGAAGAAGTTTGTCTCTAGCAGCAGAGCCAGCCACACCGGCGGGGCACGCTGCGCATCGAGACGTGCCATTTCCTTGAGGCTCACCATGGCTGCGTTGAGGTCACCTCTGTCTGGGTAGAAAATTACAGACAGTAACCACGGCGGCGAACTTGCTTAGGTACTGAATTGAAGCTACAGATACGTACCACCGAGAAGATCGAGAAGCTACAGAAGTTCAGGCGACTGCGATGGATCGACGTAGAGGAAGATGGGGATCTCAGATCCCCTCTTCTTTGTGTTGTGTTGAAATAACAAGTGATGGCGATGGATCGATGTAGAGAAAGATCGATGGGGATCTTATAGATAGAAACGCGTAAGCGAGCCTGGTGAATGAGAACAAAAACAAAATAGTAAAGTATAGTAAATATTAATTGAACGTGAAACAATAGAAGGCGGGGAATGAAATTTGAATTTCAATCGCTAAATCCAAAGCGGGAGAAACGACGAAGAAAAATGGGAACGGCAAACTGGCACAAACTGGCAAATGCGGCGTCATCCACGTTTATACACGTCTCAATTGCCTGCATGCCATGCATGTCCTGCAATCCTAAGATCCCAATTCGAACCACGTCACGATTATGGTATATGCGCACACAAAAGATGGATCACACACATATACATACATATATAGTGTGTGCGCGTGCGCGTGTTTTTCTTTGCAAAACACATATATAGTGTGTTAGAGGCACACATCCTCACAGCTCTCGAAGGCACCCAGCGCCGAGGCCAGGTCCTGGGAGGCCTTGGCATAGATGCATGTGTGGATGTTGTCTGATCCAGCATGTCGCGAAGCACGTCGGCGTTGTAGAGCTCCACACAATGGTCAGGACCAGTTCTGAGATATTTTCTAGCCGGGAAGAAACTAAAATTGGCCCTTAATATGAATATAAAAATAATATCATGTTGATAGCCTCACTGAATAGGTAAGGTGGCATTGGAAGAGTGGAGGCAGGGCAATCGTGATGCAATAATATTTGGAGACATCGAATGCGTAGAACAACATTATCAACAATAATTCGGCCCAAAACATTTTGAAAAAAAAATGAATTTTGTATTACCATAAGTTTGCATACAAATATAATAGAAAGATATATTGGACCACTACATTTGAAATAGTTATAGTTGAATCAGTACAAAGTGGCTCGCAATAATTCTAAGCACATGCAATATTGTAACATCGACGCACAGAGGAGATCAAGATATATATCACCCTTGCACCCAAGTGAGCAGATGTGGGATTTTCAAGAGTTCTGTAAACTTGCTGGTATGTTTGTAAGAGAGTTCGTTGTGTTCTCAATCTCTCTGATTGTTAAGTTCCTATCTCGTACTTCACACACAAACTAATATTTGAAAGATAGTTTGCTGAACACTGCATGTATATAGAAACCTTAATAGACAAAGTATCAGAAATGCCTCGGAATAATGTTTTAAAACTTACACGCACCACATTATATTTCAAGAGAAATGTATTAATTCGGTGCTCGATAATAGATTCTGCATAAAGTACCACTCCTTGACTAAAAATCTGATGATATATAACAATTAAACCATATCCCTGCCTACGTCTCCAAATCTTTAATTATTTGATACTTATGGTGCAGGCCATGCATATGGCGAGCAAACAGTGTCAGAACGTCTTGGGGACACCCTTGCTCTGGTGATACTTGCCGGACGACGGCTCGACAGCCACAGTGGTTTGCAGCTTGGAGGTGGCGCTGCTCCCAGCTTCTCCCTCCACAGCTGAATTTCGAGCAGGGTGACCACCATCTGAGGATGAGTCCGAATCACTTTCTCCTGATTCGCCGTCACTTTTCGGTGGAACAGTGAAGGAGACAGTGAAATC
>CM014270.1:9842435-9857599 GCA_004135705.1 Alloteropsis semialata | reverse complement strand
ACAGAAGCACTGTCATCTCTTGGTTGCGGAAGACGCGAGCATTCCTCTCCTTCCAGATTTGCCAGAGTATTAGCAGTACCAAGGAGTCCATGCCGCGCCTCTTTGCCGACGGCACCTGGCGGCGCAGCAACCTCCACCAATCTTGCAGTAACATGAGAGGGGTAGGCGTTGTGTTTTGGATGCCCAGCCCGGAGAGGACGATGCTCCACCAAACTTGCTGACTGAATGAACATCTGAAGAGCATATGTTTTGTAGTCTCATTCTCTTGATCACATAGGGAGCAAACTTCACGTGTCTGCAGGCCATGCCGGATGCGTCGATTGGCTGTCCAAAGCCGTTGTTTGCAAGCCAACCAAGCGAAGATTTTCACACGTAGAGGAGCCCATGCATGGTTTCCAGATTAAGTCGGCTCCATCCAGCTTCAAGGCTCCCTGATGAAGGGCCTGGTAAGCTGATTTGGAGGTGAAGAGGCCATCAGGTGACCACCTCCAAATGTAGATGTCCTTGCGGTCCGGGTGTAGATGGATTTGCTGAAACCGGTTGCAGAGCTCGTTGAACTCATTGAGGGCACGCGTGGGACTGAGAAACAGGATAGGGCATATCATGCTAAACAGTATAGAATCGAAGTTGATCTGTATGTCTTTTTCTAGCAAAAATAAAACCAAAGTACTGATGATGGGACCAAAGTACGTTTCTTGACTATTTGCAACCGTGTGTGAAGCTACTTGAACAATAATTGTGCTACTGTAAGAGTAGGAGAGCAAGGGAGGAATGAAGGACATATATAGCTAGCAAGTTTTTTATCCACTTACAGAGTACAGCTATTGGTGTGTGCAGCGCGCGCTGAAAGCTATTCAGATTCTTCTCACCGTCGGGGTGGGCGCACGCATGGAGAAAATTCCCTATTTGACACTGAGAAAATGAGTCGTTTCTTTTTTGGCCTTCAAAATTTTTTCCTTCCCTATTTGACACTAACTTTAACTTTCATCCTAAAATGACACTGCCGTCAGATGTCCATGCTATAACAGTGTTAAAAGGTAATATGAAAAGACGGTTTTGCCCCTTTTCAGTTCTAAACAAACATAGCACTTGTTTGACATTTACGCCGGGGAATAGATCCAGACCTTTTCTTATCTGGTGACAATTTCTTGCAAGTTCCTCTGTTTTATATCATTTCTCTAAGCCGTCAGTTTTGCAGGGAAAGGCAGAAATCACCGCGAATTTAGGCGTGCCAGACTTACGGTTTTTTGTTGAATCCTTCTATTATCCTTTCGTACTTGATTTTGGTAAAAGTTAAGAAAATCTATTGCGTTAAGTTCCAGCAACTGCCAGTATGCCTCCTCCCCGTCGTCGGTGCTGTGGCGGCAGCTTCCGGAATTCCCTGCAGTTGGTGTGGCTCAAGTGCATGAAGCTAGGGTACCACTAGTGCATCTCCCCATGGCATGCAATGATGCACCTGCCGCGCATGGTGCCTGTGGCCGTGCATCTCTCCACGCTCTGCTTGTTGGTTGTTCCGCTCCCAGGTTCAAGCCACCTGCATGAGCTGAGGCCAGTGAGCCCACTGCGTCAGCTAGGGGCCGTGCATGCCCCGCCAACGCCGTGCGTGCGCGCGACCCGGCGAGGCCCCAGGAAAATGCGCCGCCGCCCGCGTCGCCCGGCTATCAGAGCCCGCAGTCTCTGCGCCTGCCCGGCTTCTGGGGCTTGAGCCCTCTGGGATCCCCTCTTTCGTCATCCATCCTTGCCGCCGCCTGACCGCATCCACCGATCTAATTTGAGCTGCCACCTTCTAGGTTTTCAGTGGAGAGAGAGGAGAGACGGAGAGAGAGAAACCGAAGGAAGAAGGAACGGTTGGTGGCTTCCTCAGTTTTCTTCCATAGCCTAAGAGTGAGCCAGGGGCATTTTTCTCCACTCTAACAAAACCTGACAAGTACTTTACGGCATGGACTAACAGAAGTGACGTCAATGTCACATTTAGGGATGAAAATTGAACTCATTGTCAAATAGGAAAGAAAAAGGTTTTGAGAGCCAAGAAAGAAACGATCTATTTTATCAGTGTCAAATAAGGAATTGTCTCCATAAGAGGGTGGACATTCTCTGGCTGGCAGCTATAGCAAAACAAATTAAATATTATTGGGCTATTGGAGTAGGTGGACTATTGGGCTAGATGGGCCAAAAAATGTTAGCTAGCCCGTTATATTATTTCTACCATCTTCTTTCTACTATTCATATTTTTTCCATTTGAACTTCATGTACTTATCGCTAATCATTTTGCTATTTTTTATCAAATTAAATAGCATTGCTTTTGAACCGTAACATTGTGCAACTATATGCCAAAACAAGCATTTTGCACCTATAGCGATATAAATTAGAGGGTAAGCTCACCATTTGTTACATTAGAGTGATCGGATACAAGTTCAGCTTCGAACCAAACAGCTGCCATGTATTTTTGCCAAACTTTTAGACATCTCTTGTGGTAGAGATCCAAACGGTAGCCATACATAATTTGCCACAATTTTACTTAAGTGTGGCTACCAACCAAACAACTTTACATACATAATTTGCCACAATTTTACTTAAGTGTGGCTACCAACCAAACTTCTTTATTTTGCCATAGTTAATTTAGGCGCGTCGCAACCTTGGCACATGCCTAACTTGAGGTGTGGCAACCTATGGTAACAAACCAACCATACCCAAAAGGCTTGCAGCCAAGCAGGTTCGCTAGTTGTGTGAACACGCCGGGTTGTGAGACTGAATGATGACCGGTGAGCTGCTCACGCCAGGACACGCGATGCGTGGACGTGAGCTACGTTTGTGGTGGTGCGGCTCTTGGTGCGGCACGGGGTGGTCGCGCTGAGGCGCAGACCTAGGAGGGCGCTGCCGCCGAGGCATGGGTTCAACATTTTTTTTAGATAATGGGAAAAGGCGTCCCGGCCTTCACCTCATATGAGGCTAGAGCCTACCTATTACATCAAACTGCAGCGCTTCCGTCTGCCATCACACCTAAGTAGTTTACAAAAGCAAATAGGAGACACCAACATAGTTTACATGGGAAGTTATTGAGCAGCAATTCTATTGCTAAATCTCCATCCATGGTTGGCAAATACTTGCATCGCCGTCGTCTCCAAGGCACGGCATGCTTCCTTGATCATGTTGGTGTCGTCATCACACTTTTGTAACTGCGCCCACATCCGTAGCCAATATGTGCCTCTGAAAAGTACCTGCATATAAGTTTTCATTGGAGCTTTGTCAAAAACAATATCATTTCTACTTAACCATAGAGCCCAGCATAAAGCGGACACTCCACATAAAAGTTTAGCTTTTGATTTTGAGTGAAACCGTAGTAGCCAATCATTAAACAATTGATCGACACTAGTAGGTATAGGTAAATCAAAAGCGTATTGTACAGTCCTCCAGAGAAATTTTGCAAAATGACAATCAAAGAAAAGGTGTTGGATAGTTTCATTATGTGAACAAAAAGCACATTTCTTACTCCCATGCCAATTACGCCTAGCAAGATTGTCTTTTGTAAGGACTACTCCTCTATGCAAGTACCACAAAAAGATTTTAATTTTGAGGGGTAATTTAGCTTTCCATAAGGTCCTATTTTGTCTCACATTGCCATTGCAAATTAAAGCACTATACATAGAATGAACAGAGAAGATACCGCTCTGATGTAAATCCCATCTAAAAACGTCATCCATCTCATTCAGTCTAACATGAGCAATTCTAGCAACTAGATTATGCCAAAGAGTTAATTATTCCCTACCAAGCCACGTCGGAAAGAGATATTTAAAGGTACAGCACTAAAAACCGTTGCTACAGATATGTGCTTCTTCCTTGCAATGTTGTACAGTGATGGATATTGTTGACTAAAGGTGAAGTTCCCCAGCCACTTATCCTCCCAAAACCTAATGTTCTCCCCATTATTTAGTTGGAAACTGCCAAGATTAAGAAACTTTTCCTTAACCTTCATTAAGCCCGACCAAAAAAATGAGTCTCCAGGTTTCTTCTGGACCTGTGCTATTGTTTTATTCTTTATATATTTCCTATGAAGGAGTGTTTGCCATATGCCATCCTCATTAATCAATTTGAACAACCATTTACTAAGTAGACATTGGTTTTGGATATCTATGTTTTGGGTTCAACATGAGGAGAACAGCCTCGATGTCTCCACCGCTCTTCCACACCGACCTTTACCCTACGGATTATTCAATTGGGTTTAAAACTTAACTAAATCAGAATCTAGAAAGACCAATCAAGAGTTGTCCGAGTATATTCTGAACATATTGAAATATCATTGTATTCCTTGAAACTAGCAAGGTGGTCCGCGCAGATAGCGCGGGAAGCTAGTGTTTGTTTTTTAACAAACAAATTTTCAGTTCAAATTAATAGATGAATATAGTTTTATTTAGTGGTGTCATTATAATTATTTTGTCCTATAAACCCAGAGTAATATATCATAGTTTTTTTAACATGAGTTCAAGTGAGAGGGAAATAACTTACATAGATTTTTTTATTTTTAATAAAATTAATATAAATATTATGTATTTTTTCCATGAATATATTTTAAAAATTTCTAATTGGCGATGCACCTTTTGGTTGAAAGTTATAGTGATGTTGATAAATTATATTTTTATGTTTAAAGAGCGATATAGGTTATTGGCTTAATGCATATCATTTTTGGTAATAGTTAGAATTTAACTTTGAGTTTGAATTTGAAACCTTAATGGACAATAGATGCATCTTTTTGTTTTGGTCCCATACGTACCATAGTCATTTAATTTTTAGTTTAATGTAATTTTTAGTTTGAGATCTAGGTTATTGACTCAATGCGTACCATTACCATTTCTTTTTATTTTGCTTCTCCAGTATCCAATTGCTATAGGCCCATACATGCTTGTTTAGTCATTGCCCCTCACTATGGGTGATCTCTTCATTTGGTTATGTCCCTGTCTCCATCACGACTTTTTTCTCATCTTCCTTCTACTCTATTAGTTACTCAAAGCACTTATATTTGAAGGATGTAAGTTCTCATCTCTCACGTTTGTCTTCCATCAAAAGTTAAACATTTGTTCAAATTTTAAAACAAATGCATATAGTTTTGTTTCTAATGGTATCATTTATTTATTTTTTAGGTGGTTCAAACTAAGGTACCATCTATGTTTTTCTCACCACTTTTATTCTATGCATGCTTCCATAATGAATTTTTTATACATTCATTATTGCAGTTGGTATGGTATCGCCTTTTTCTTTGAACTCATCCTCTCTCACCTGCTTCTGCTCCCAAGGGGTTTTACTCGCCATGCCGCGATCATTAAAGATGTCTTCCTGACGCTTAACACTTCACCATGCATGTTTTTTACTCTTTTTGAACACAACCTTCAGTTTGCTATGGATGGATGTACATGTCAAGCCTCAATTTCCATGTTGCTTTGTTCTGAATCTTGTTAGAACTCTGCACGTAATTGCAACATCTATCATTCATTTTGTCCTAAATTATTCAGATCTCATTAGTCCACTAATCACAATACTACATTGCAAGACATCACCATATTTCTACTTCTCATTGTTGCTAGTAGTTTATCACCATACCTTGGTTGCCACGATAGCATGATACTCGACCTTGACTGTCTAATTCTAATGGGATCATGTAGTGGCTATGACATGACTCTGTAGCCGTGCTATAACTGTTGTGCTTCTAGTATTTGTATAAATAATATTCTTCAAAAATAAATAAAATAAAATACCATTTTTTATTTTTTGCTTATATTATATTTATTTATGTTTTACATGTAATTTTTATTTTTCTATCTTCTTCCAAATTCATATATAATACTACTAAGTATTTCTTGTTAATCGAATTTAACAAACTCATTGAAATAATATGAATGATTAATATTATCTTATAAAATTAATATTTTCTATTATTTTTTATGCATCTGCCTGGAGATTATCCCATCTATTTAGTGGCAATATGGGATTATCCAATAAAGGGTCTAGAGATTGGATACATCATCATGCATGTGCGCATGTGTAAAAACATGTCAATTTCATGAATTTTTCTTTGCAACACCATCTGGCTAAGGGTAGCATCTTCTGATTCTATCTATTTATTCATATAGCAGAGCACCTAACCTGCTGAATCACACAGTTCCAAAACAATGCAACTCATACGTGCATGTAGCTTCTATGGCCTCCTTGATCTGGTTCACAATTGATCTACACACTATAATCGTCATCGATCATTTCTGTATTTCAGCCAGTCATATGCGCACGGCTTGGCCAGTATATATGCAGTACTTCAGCTGGTCATCAGTCGCACGCATGCAATTTACCGCACCCCTGAGTGGACGCAGCATGCAGACACGGCTTCAGCCTTCAGCCACATCATTGCTCAATTTTCACAACTGGTGTGCTGCCCGCCCGCTGTCAGCCAGAGTCTCACACACATCACGACTTGAATAGCTGCAAATTTAGACATGAAAACCAGTGTATCTTCTATTTGTCTGAGATGTTCCTGCAAAAAGTTGTGCATTAGTCATGGAAAGTCGCCAACTTCTACCAACGTTTTAGCTCCATTGACAACTATATATGATGCTTCATCGCATGGGCCACACGACCTTTACACGGCACATAGGAACCCTTCGGTGGTCATATCGTCCACGCCATCTGTGATACTTTTGCGTTCATCTTGCAGAACTACTAATTGGATCCATCGGAAGTTAAAAATAAATAAAATCAGATCGATGTTTTATTTGTATCTTCATTTAGAGTTATAACCGTATTTGACATGGACACTTGTTGCTAATTTATTTTTTATTCCAAAATTAGCTATTACTAATTAATTTTTATGGGAACTTTTAGGAGTAAGGTAGACTGTTAGATATACATTAAATCCAACAGTGTATATTCTTTTCTTTTTCACGGCGAACGTGGTGGTTTCTCACTTTTAGGGGTAAAGTAGACCGTTAGATGTACATTAAATCCAACAGTGCATATTCTTTTTTTTATTTAGATTAACGTGAGAATTTCTAGGGGTAAGGTAGACCGTTAGATGTACATTAAATCCAACGGTGCATATTCTTTTCTTATTTGGATTAACGTGAGAATTTCTACGGGTAAGATAGACTGTTAGATATACATTAAATCCAACGGTACATATTCTTTTCTTTTTTGGATTAATGTAGGAATTTCTAGACTCTCTCGGCGAACGTGGTGGCATCTTTTAACACTATTGTATTAAGATAATAAATAGATACGTGTAGTATGCAAGTTTCCCTTTAGAAAATTACATTCTAAATTATATATTGCGTGTCATTCAAAACTACTGCTCGTAAAGGAAATTTGTTTTGCCAGTAGCGGGCAAAAATCTATTATTATAGATACATGTATACTGAATGTGCTCCTCGGGCCGATCTGTACGTATCCGATTAGAGCTCGAAGCCGTGTATTTTGAAATGGAAGACGGCGCGGCTCCTGTTCTTCTCCGCCCCGCCGCCGCCGCCGCCGCCTCCGAGGATCCGCGCCCTGCACTCCCTCGCCACGCTCGTCTGCAGCCCCTGCGTCCCGCACACCAGCACGCCCACGTCCGCCGCGTCGCCGGCGCGCTCCGCGAACACCGCGAACTCCGCTGAAATCCATCAACCAGATACACAAAACCGATCGTTCACTCGCTTCAACTGCACCACCATGATGGCATGATCGCCGCATTCAGTTTCAGTTTCAGGCTAGTTACCTCGGAAGTCCGGCCGGCACCCGTACCTGGTCGTCCGCAGGGCGGCGAGGCTGACGCCGGGAGCAGCATCGTCACCGCCACCGGACGTGGGCAATGTCTGCTCGGCGCGCAGTGACTGGGAGGCGGCGGCGTCCCACTTGTCGTCCTCGAGCCTCTGCTTCTCCGACAGGTACCACAGGAGCACGACGAGGCCGCCGGGGAGGGCGACGCCGGCGGCCATGCACAGGATGAACAGGAGGCCCAGGTACCACCACGCCACCACGTTGTGGGGCTTCACGTAGTACACCTGCACCAGGGCGTACGCCAGGAGGAAGCCGAGCGTGGACACCAGGAAGTACGTGGCCGCCCAGAAGTTGTCCCCGGTGCCAACCAGCCCGGACATGGGCGTCCCGTTCTTGACGAACATGCCAGGGGCTTTCTGGTCATCCCCAACGATGCCATCCTCCTGCAATGCCATGTGCCATCACCATGGAACACTTCTTCGAGGTCAAGCGAATTTCTGGAGTAGTACTTACCAATGGAGCCTGGGATTCCTGGGTAACAAAGGTGTGGATATCCAGGCGCAACTTGTCAGAGACAGATGAACTGATGGTCTGGGCATCGACGGCCGACAGGAGAGAAAGCTCCTTGGACTTCTTGACTGACCACAGGACCAGCACATTCTTGGGCATGCATTGCCTGCCCTCCTCAATCCTGTGGATTATGTCGCTCAAGATCGCCAAGAAGGGCGATATTCCGATACCTCCTGCCACCAGGATGAGATTCTCGTACCTGGACGTATGATACAAAAGTCATGAACTTGAAATTTCCCCAATGGCAAATTCGGGTCAATTAAAAACTCACATCAAGTGGTAGGGGGATTCATGTCCATATGGCCCTTCCACGCAGGCTGTTATTCGGCCGCATTGCAACCCAGAGTCCCCCCTGTTCTGCTCCTGGACATCGGTGATGATGCTCCTCAGTTTTTCAGTCCATGTGCCAAGTGCTTTTATGAGAACCGACATGTGGTATTTCCCATCCATTGGGCTCGAAGATACACTGAATGCATGCCGCTGCAAGAATGACAACTCGCGCACTTGAATGAAGATCAAACTGAGGGCATTGTAGCGGAGGCCTGTAGTAGAACACGAGGCAATTGTTAAAGAAATCTGTCGAGATAATAGGAATGAAACAGTGATTAATTCAGTATGAGGAATATATAGGCTGATCTTTACTTGCTGGTTTTGAGAAGACTAGCTCCACTGTCCCGCATGGGCGGCAGGCAGCTGAAATGATGTCAACTTTGGCCCTGAACTGCCAGAACCACTACTACAGCAGGAGCATCACAGGCGGTTCGGTTGCCCACATCACAGGCGGTTTTCAAAAGTGGCGCTGGTTAAGTGGCGCTGATAATCGCATTTTCACAGCCGGTTTTTAACCGGCTGTGAAAACTGATTTTCACAGCCGGTTTTTCTCTTGAACCGGCTGTGAAAATAGTTTCACAGCCGGTTTTAGACCTTGGAAACCTTCTGCGTCAAGGGCTATCACAGCCGGTTTTTTGGCAAAAAACCGGCTGTGAAAATGCATTTTCACAGCCGGTTTTCTTCCAACCAAAACCGGCTGTGAAAGGGCATTTTCACAGCCGGTTTTCTGCAAATAAAAACCGGCTGTGAAAGGGCATTTTCACAGCCGGTTTAAACCGGCTGTGATATGTTTTTCCAGAATAAAAAAAATAATTAGAATGTCTCAATTTTCACAGCACAATAATTCACAAATATATAATGCATTCACAATTCATCACCAACATAGTACATTTGCAATCCATATATCAACTTTATTACATGAAGTCTAATACAAGTTTGTAGTCCAACATTACTACTACTACTACTAAGTGCTCACAAGTATACTAATTTATTACTAATAAATCGAGAACAACAAATCAAGAATTGAAATGTCAGGGAGAAGAGTGCAGTTACTACGCAATTTCTTCCACCATCCATTCCTGTACATTAGTACCTGTATGACAAAAACAATTGCATGTTGTACTTTAGTACGTACAATCTACTGAAGGCAGCAACAAAAACATTATGAAAAATAGGTGACAGAACAATGGATTTCCTTCTTAAGGCATGAGATAGGTCTACTACATCATGGTTTAAGGTAAGCTTCATGTTCAAGATGATAAACCAATACATGACTTGCATTGTAGATGGGCTGTAATGGTCAAAGGAGATATCAGGACTTCAGGAGTAACTAGGATATGAAACTTGTGCTGCTCATCCCCATCAATGGCTTGTGACTTGTAAAATATTCAGCAAATGGGCATCTTGCTTTTTAACATGAATTATTGCCAGCGATCTAAGTAAAACTGCAATAAGGCATGGCATGACCAACATGCAATGCAACACATGCTAAAACACAAATAAAGTTGTATGAAGCCTTACGCTGTGGAACTTTGTTCTCAATGTCCTAGTTTCTGCACAGACAACTGGAGCAGAGAAATCTTAAAGCGATTGCTAGTAAAATAGGGACTTACTGGACATTGAGACTAAATTTACTCAATGTCCTAACTTTACTCAACTAGTTTAAAGTGATTATAGCATAGTAGCTCCAACTATCCTATAATCAAGAAATTGAGACTAAATTTTGATTGAATGAATTTAGACTACAAATATCGTGAATGGTCCAATAATGTTGTTTTTAGCCAACTGCATGCATTTGAAAAGAGTTTGTGGTCAACTGCACGTATTTGAAAATGTTATCCAACATGTTCTCATCCAACTTTAAAGTGGCAAATGATCAAAGCAGATCCACTGGAGGGGGAGAAGAGGACATGAGACTGGATAGACTGCACGAGCTAGAGAAAGGTCTTGAACTATGGTATTCCCAGACACGCTCCACAAAGGCAAGAAAGCTGTTCTCCCCTTCTATTTTCAAACTTATTCACATTAGGCAACAAATCAATTTGAGACATCCTTTATCAGATGCAGATCATGCAGCAAGAAATTCATGTTCTTAAAAACAAGGTCAGCCTCAATGTTTCATAATCTTCCTTGATGGCTCTACAAAGGCCCCTTTAATTCTAGTACAGATTTTGTTTCCATTCATTAGATAAGTAAATAAGAAAACCGGAGTCTCTGACAGCAGGTGGAAAACAGAAAATGACAATGCATTTTCTTGATGTGCAGGAAAGCATATTTAAATCAGCAAACGAAATCCTTCAACAGAAGGTAATAGTAATTAGTTGTTTTGTAATATTTGTTTGGAAATGAAATTCTTGACCTTACATAATAGGCACTTTGTATTTTTTTTAAAGCATAAACTGTAACCTCAATTTTAAAGTACATATTTAGGAGTGGGAATAAGTTAAACAGTTTCAAAATGCAATTCTAAATACTTAGATTTCCATGCTAGATAATATGTTTTTATGTGCAGGAATGTGTACTGAAAGCAGTAAATGAAATTCTCCAAAAGAAGGCAGGTAACAATAGACAGAAAATTTGCAGCATTTCTTTGGAAAAATGGCGATTGCTTAGCCTCACATATCAGCACTTCTGTGTCTGTTCTCATTTCTCGCCTGTTTGCTGAACTACTTCTGTAATCGAATTATCTAAGTGTGAAGAAGTTTTACGAATCCATGACATTGTGCATCTCCATAATTACATAGGCAAGTTCATGTCATAACAGTGCAGTGTCACTGATCCAGCATGCAAACATATTCTGCTGCAACATTTTTTTTTTTTGAAATCATGTGTTGGGTCCTCTCACTGATCTTGTATGACAAGTCGATATGCTTTGTGTGAATTAAGAACTCTGTGACGGTGTCCCTGTCCTTGGAAGCAGTGAGGCAGGGGTAGTGAATACAGAGAAACAGGTGGCGAATTGGCCCCTCCATTCGTCCCAACCAAAATACGACCTCCACACGGTTGAAATGGGGGAGTCAGGCCCAAACAAGCGACGCTATGCTTCGTGAGTGTACAGTGGAGAAATGCGGAAGGCGGAAGAGGAGGGAGGGGGCACCTGTGCGAAGTCGGTCAAAGGAGCGCGATGAGGACGAAGAGCAGGAGCGCAGCGACGAAGGAGTACTTGACGGCGGCGGCGAAGATCGCCGCGGAGATGAGCGCGAGCTGCAGCAGCAGCGAGGCGCCGGCCCAGGCGAGCGCGCCGGTCAGCACCACCGCGGCGGCGTTGGCGGGCTCCGGGGACAGCAGCTCGCCCCACCGGATCTCCGACAGCGCCGGGAGGGACGGGCCCCGCCGCTCCTTGTCCCCCTCCGCCGGGGGCCCGCCGTTGCCGTTGCCGCCGGACGCCGCGCGGGCGACTGCGAGGCGTGGGGCTGGGTTGGGGGATCTGGGCCGAAGCAGCGGGCGATGTGGCAGGCGGTGGGGGACGTGGAGGAGGGGCGGAGCTAGGGGCGAGCGCGCGGTTTGTTTGGGGAGCAGGGCGTCGGACCTTATCCCCTTCGTTTCACAGCCGGATCTTTTAAAAAACCGGCTGTGAAACCCATCACAGCCGGTTTTCTATCAAAGACCGGCTGCGAAATTTAATTTTCACAGCCGGTTTTATTAAAAAACCGGCTGTGATTAACCCTTTGTATTTTCAAGTTAACAAATTAATAAAAACCTGATTTTTTTTCAAAATAACAAGATCTCTCTGCGATAGAGTCATACATTAAAATAATGGCTCATGGAAAAAATCCAACAATTTTCGGAGAAGGTTTAGCCATTTCCGTATTTTTTTTGCAAAAAAATGCCCAGAAATTCAAATAAAGCATGGAAAATCATTAACGTTGTCGAAAAAAGCCGAAACTCGTCCGGGCAACTTATATGCGTCCTAACACCTATGAAAAATGATAGACCTTGTATATGAGCATACAAAGTTGTATCGGTGCAGAAACGTGAAAGAATACGCTAAGTCCTATAGAAGTGTGTCGAGTAGGTTCGAGATTGTTAACGATGTGCAGTACCGGGTTCTCAAAATATGAAGATCTTTGTGCGATGGAGTCATGCATTGAAATAATGGCTCATGGAAAAAATCCAACAATTTTCGGAGAAGGTTTAGGTATTTCCGTATTTTTTTCTTAAAAAATGCCCAGAAATTCAAATAAAGCATGGAAAATCATTAACGTTGTCGAAAAAAGCCGAAACTCCTCCGGGGCAACTTATATGCGTCCTAACACCTATGAAAAATGATAGACCTTGTATATGAGCACACAAAGTTGTCTCGGTGCAGAAACGTGAAAGAATACGCTAAGTCCTATAGAAGTGTGTCGAGTAGGTTCGAGATTGTGAACAATGTGCAGTACCGGGTTCTCAAACTGACAAGATCTCTCTGCGATGGAGTCATGCATTGAAATAATGGTTCATGGAAAAAATCCAACAATTTTCGGAGAAGGTTTAGCCATTTCGGTATTTTTTTGCAAAAAAATGCCCAGAAATTCAAATAAAGTATGGAAAATCATTAACGTTGTTGAAAAAAGCCGAAACTCGTCCGGGGCAACTTATATGCGTCCTAACACCTATGAAAAATGATAGACCTTGTATATGAGCATACAAAGTTGTCTCGGTGCAGAAACGTGAAAGAATACGCTAAGTCCTATAGAAGTGTGTCGAGTATGTTTGAGATTGTGAACAATGTGCAGTACCGGGTTCTCAAACTGACAAGATCTCTCTGCGATGGAGTTATGCATTGAAATAATGGCTCATGGAAAAAATCCAACAATTTTCGGAGAAGGTTTAGCCATTTCCGTATTTTTTCTCAAAAAAATGCCCAGAAATTCAAATAAAGCATGGAAAATCATTAACGTTGTCGAAAAAAGCCGAAACTCGTCCGGGGCAACTTATATGCGTCCTAACACCTATGAAAAATGATAGACCTTGTATATGAGCATACACAGTTGTCTCGGTGCCGAAACGTGAAAGAATACGCTAAGTCCTATAGAAGTTTGTCGAGTATGTTTGAGATTGTGAACAATGTGCAGTACCGGGTTCTCAAACTGACAAGATCTCTCTGCGATGGAGTCATGCATTGAAATAATGGCTCATGAAAAAAATCCAACAATTTTCGGAGAAGGTTTAGCCATTTCCGTATTTTTTTTGCAAAACAATACCCAGAAATTCAAATAAAGCATGGAAAATCATTAACGTTGTCGAAAAAAGTCGAAACTCCTCCGGGGCAACTTATATGCGTCCTAACACCTATGAAAAATGATAGACCTTGTATATGAGCACACAAAGTTGTCTCGGTGCAGAAACGTGAAAGAATACGCTAAGTCCTATAGAAGTGTGTCGAGTATGTTTGAGATTGTGAACAATGTGCAGTACCGGGTTCTCAAACTGACAAGATCTCTCTGCGATGGAGTCATGCATTGAAATAATGGCTCATGGAAAAAATCCAACAATTTTCGGAGAAGGTTTAGCCATTTCCGTATTTTTTTGCAAAAAATGCCCAGAAATTCAAATAAAGCATGGAAAATCATTAACGTTGTCGAAAAAAGCCGAAACTCGTCCGGGGCAACTTATATGCGTCCTAACACCTATGAAAAATGATAGACCTTGTATATGAGCATACAAAGTTGTCTCGGTGCAGAAACGTGAAAGAATACGCTAAGTCCTATAGAAGTGTGTCGAGTATGTTTGAGATTGTGAACAATGTGCAGTACCGGGTTCTCAAACTGACAAGATCTCTCTGCGATGGAGTCATGCATTGAAATAATGGCTCATGGAAAAAATCCAACAATTTTCGGAGAAGGTTTAGACATTTCCGTATTTTTTTCTCAAAAAATGCCCAGAAATTCAAATAAAGCATGGAAAATCATTAACGTTGTCGAAAAAAGCCGAAACTCGTCCGGGGCAACTTATATGCGTCCTAACACCTATGAAAAATGATAGACCTTGTATATGAGCATACAAAGTTGTCTCGGTGCAGAAACGTGAAAGAATACGCTAAGTCCTATAGAAGTGTGTCGAGTATGTTTGAGATTGTGAACAATGTGCAGTACCGGGTTCTCAAACTGACAAGATCTCTCTGCGATGGAGTCATGCATTGAAATAATGGCTCATGGAAAAAATCCAACAATTTTCGGAGAAGGTTTAGCCATTTCCGTATTTTTTTTGCAAAACAATACCCAGAAATTCAAATAAAGCATGGAAAATCATTAACGTTGTCGAAAAAAGTCGAAACTCCTCCGGGGCAACTTATATGCGTCCTAACACCTATGAAAAATGATAGACCTTGTATATGAGCATACAAAGTTGTCTCGGCGCAGAAACGTGAAAGAATACGCTAAGTCCTATAGAAGTGTGTCGAGTATGTTTGAGATTGTGAACAATGTGCAGTACCGGGTTCTCAAACTGACAAGATCTCTCTGCGATGGAGTCATGCATTGAAATAATGGTTCATGGAAAAAATCCAACAATTTTCGGAGAAGGTTTAGCCATTTCCGTATTTT